>NW_004624767.1:15551000-15681424 GCF_000247695.1 Heterocephalus glaber | reverse complement strand
GGTGACAGGGAACTCACCACCTCTTAGCCAAGGTTCCTGCTGGGAATGTCTCGCCATCCTCGAAGCCTCTGGTGGGCTCACTCACAGGACCAGGCAGAGTAGATGCACTGACAGCAGTTTGCAGATGTCTTTGCCCTCCACAGCCAGAATCCTTGGTCAACCCAGTTCTGCCTCTTGTGCACTCCGCCCTTCCACCCACCTAGGGTCCTCTGGCCACGAAAGTGGGGACTACTGGGTAGCCACCACCTGGATGCCATCTACTGAAGCTGGTCCTGGGCTTTTTTATTCCTCCAAGGGGCCCTGAAGGGCCAGGGTCCTCGCTGCACCCTGGGAAGGTAGGGGGCTTGCCCAGAGTCGTGATGAGGGTGGAGCGCCGTTGGCTCTGCTGTCACTGCCCTGAAATTTTTGAACCAAGGGACCTATGCTTTTACTTTGCACCATCCCTGAAAGTGTTGAGGCTGGGGGTGACTGGTTCTCATCTCTAGCCTAGAGCTTCCTTGCAGCTGGGTGGGGGCGCTGGGAGCAGCCCGACCCACAGAGGTCCCCAGAGCCTCTCAGTAGTCCCCACCCCCACCCCTGGGAACCCAGGAGGAGCTGGCGTTGGCTTCCTGCTCCAATTAAACCCTTTAAAGGAAGAGAGTAAATAAAACCGCCCGGTAGGCGATGACTCAGCCACCCCCACCGCCCCGCCCCCGGAGGCTTGTCCCCAGGGTCCGCCCCGCATCCCGCGTACCCCTCTACTCCCAGCTCCCGGCTCTCGGGGCTCTGCCGACAGGGTTGTTCGGCCCGGGGAGACTGTCTCCCAGTTCCAGACATCTGAGATTGAGCACTGAGGTGCTGTTCTCACCCCTCTCCCGAGCTGCCCACTTTAGTAAAGGTCACTATCCCCATTTTATAGAAGGAAAATCGGGCTCCGGGAAGGGAGGGGGTCCCTCCAGGTGCAACCTCTGGGTGGCAAGTTGGGAAAGCTCTGTGGGGGTTAGGGTCGCTTCTGGAGAGGGTTTTGGGAAGTCCGAGTGGCGCCCCGAGAGGGATTGGACAGCCAAGTCTGGGGAGGAACGAGGGGGGCTGCGACCCTCTGCCCCCAGGATCTCTGGAGAGGCAGGGCTGGATTTCGGGGAGCCTGGGGATGGGGTCCGAGCCCTACCGTCTCCCGTCCGGGATTGGGACTCGCGGGAGCTTTCCGGGGCTTCCCAGCGTGTGAGTCACCGCGGGCAGGGCCGGCTGCAGCGCATTCCTCTGCGGAGTCGGCGCCCGGGCGGGTGGGGACCGCGAGTCACCCCACCGGGCCCAGCAGCTGGGACGTCGGGGGCTGGAGGGGCGAGGGCCGCAGGGACTGAGAGGCGGACCCGGGTGGATCAGGGTTAGGGAGACGGCGTGCAGCCCCCCCGGCCCGCAGAACTGGGCCTGGCGGGGTGGGCTCGGGGGCGTGGCTTGCAGGGCAGTGGACGGGCCGGGGCGTGGCCTGCCGGGCGGGGCACATATAAGTGCCACCCGGCCCTCCGAAGCTCATTGTCGTCTCCTCCGCCGATTGAGCTCTCCTGAGACATGAAGACCCCCAGCGAGGTGCTGCGCGAGGGCGAACTGGAGAAGCGCAGCGACAGCTTATTCCAGCTGTGGAAGAAGAAGCGAGGCGTACTTACCCCCGACCGCCTACGCCTCTTCCCTGCCGGGCCGGGTGCGCGCCCCAAGGAGCTGCGCTTCCATTCCATTCTCAAGGTGGACTGCGTGGAGCGCACGGGCAAGTACGTCTACTTCACCATCGTCACCACAGACCGCAAGGAGATCGACTTCCGCTGCGCGGGCGAGAGCTGCTGGAATGCGGCCATCACGCTGGCGCTCATCGACTTCCAGAACCGCCGCGCCCTGGAGGGCTTCCGCAGCCGCCAGGAGCGCGCCGTGCCCGCCGCGCAGCCCGAGCCCCGGACGGCCCGCGCGCCCTGAGCCCGCGCCTCGGTGAGTGCCGCCCTGAGCCGTCGGCCGGGTTCTCTGGGACGCCCTGGAGGGTGCGGGCCGAGACCTTCTAGCCGGAGACCCGCATCCTTGGGGAAAACTTCAAACGTCGGGGACAATTTCGCCTTAGGGACAATTACGAAAGAGGCCCTGGCGCCTCGCGATCTCAGTGTCTCAGGTTCGCGGCAGAGGCCTCCCCTTGCCCCCAGGGGACCCACAGGCGGCACCCAGACCCCTCCCGCACAGCTCCCTGACCCGGTCCTCTTTCCACAGGGCCACACACGGCACCAGTCAGGCCGGACCGGCCGTATGGCCGCGTCGGGCGGGAACCAGGGACAGCGGGAGCCCGAGTGGGCCACCCACGCGCTGATCTCCCGAGGACAAGACGGCCGCTTCCCTGCCCACTGCGAAGGGCCTTCCATGCTTGCGGAACCTCGCCTGCTGCGCGGGCATGTTAACTTATTGGACTATGTATTTATTTTGATGGTTATTTGTCGTCAAATCGTTCTGTCTTAATATTTTGTTTTTGCACCAGAGTCTCATTCCAAATAAATGAATTCTTTTTTCTACCAGTGGCTGTGGCTCAGTTGAGTTCTTCGGGGAGGTTTGGGGACAGGGACACCCTCATCTAGTCTCAGTCTGGAGACACTGCAGGCGGGGCTGCTCAGAAAGGGCATGGAAACCTGCTTTGAATGAATATCCACCGTCATCCTCCGGGCCAGGTCCACAGCCTCCCCAGAGGAAGTGCCCTGGGTGTGGCCTGGCTACCTTCTGCTCCTGGGTGTGGTTGGCGGAGGACATGGCCGGTAGCAGTGCTTAGTTGGGCAGTTAACTGGCGCTGGAGGGGAGGCCAGCACACATCCCCCAGACCTGAGCTGCTGCCAGTGGAGGTGGCTGTCCTCAACTGCACCTCCCACCCACATACCACCTGTCCAGGAGTGGCTGGCAGACCCACCGGAAGGCCTTCTGTCCCCTCTCTGTCCCCTCTCTGTCCCCGTGTGCTCTTCTTTATTTTTTGGTACTGGGGATCGAACTCGGGACCTTGCACTTGCAGGGCAAGCTCGGTGCCACTGAGCTAAATCCCCGGCCCAAGGGATTCCAAGTTTTAACAACTTCTTTCAAAAGAGGTCAGTGTGGGGGTAGAGGGCCTGCATGGTCTCAGGGTATCAGAAGCTTCTGTAGCCCCAGTCCATTGGTTGATTCTCTCCAGATTGGTCACTCAGTCTTCACAGCTGGCCTGGCGGCCCTATGTCAGGGCCCCTTCTCCAGGCAGACCAAGGCTGGGGTGGGGGTGAGGGGCTGGAGCTGGCCCCCAGCTGTCAGGTCTTGTTGCCTTCCTGGCTCAGGGCTGGTGGCCAGGGGTGCCCATCAGGGAGGGTCATGGCGAGATGGGCCAAGGTAGCATCCCCAGTGTAGGTCTGGGGGAATTGGTGTGTAACTGGGTTCCCCAACACATCTCTTCAAGCCTTGCTTCCCTGATCTTTTAAACCAACCTGCTTGTGCTTATGGGTAGGGCTGTGGGCTGTAGAGAGCTCCCATCTCCAGGGCTGTGTGTGAGCCTGTTTGGTGGCAGCAGGGGGATTCCTCACTCACCAGGTTGGTGGAGTCAAGGGCTGACTAAAGACTTGGGAAAAACAGCAGTGATTCTGTCATCCCCAGAGCTCTGGGGCCCAACTGTAAGCCTCCTCCTCCAGGAAGCCTTCTAGCCTCCAAGGGTCCATCCCGCATCCCCAGGCTTCCTCCCGACAGGGATGGCCTGCAGAAATCAGGTCAGGAGAGGTCTCAGAGGTCTCAAGGGAGTTTACTGCCCATCTGTGCCCAGGGACCATGGTCACTTAGCTTTGTCCCCCTTCTGGGACATAGGCTTCCTCCAGAGGAACAGGAAGATGAGGAAATTCACAGCAAGCTGCACATGGCCGAAGATGGGGACACCAAAGTTTCGGTATAGAAGGCCACCTATAGTGGGGCCCACGGTGCGGGTCAGCGGCTGCACAGAGGCACAGAGGCCCAGCATGGTCCCTGGGGGAAGGTGGTGACAGTCAGGTACCCACTGCCTAGACAGCCTGGCCTCCCATCTTTTCCCACACATCACAGCTCAGTCTCTGCATTTCCTGGTTGGCATGAGATGCCCCCAAAGCACCCCACTACCCCACGTTCCTCGCCTTGTGTCCCACCCCTACCTTTGGTGGTGGGGGGGGTCCCGCCACCTACAGGTAAGTTAGTAGGCCACACAGAGGACCCTGTAGAGTTCTTCCCCAGGTGTGGGGTGAACTTCTTTCCTGCTCTGGAAAGTTCCCAAGCATGGGAGGAGCCTGGGAATGGGGCCACAGGTCAGGGGGCAGGCCCCACCCTCCCAGGCCTGCCAAGGGAGATGGCATCTGCACCTGGGGCCAGGAGCTGCCCGCCCGGACATCCGGGGAGGTAGCTCTCCCGGCTCCCTGCCAGACTCTGCAGTGCTGAGGACCCAGGGGCTGGAGCTGTCTGGCATGGCCCATTGGTGCCTGGGAGGGAGGGGAGGATCTGGCTGGGGAGTCCTGTGAGCCACTATAGGACTCTGGGCTGGGGCTCTAGGAGGACACAACGCCCTCAGTGCCACCCCCACAGCTTCTCCTGGCCACCAGCCTCTCCTCTAGCCACTTTTGCCCCAGGGACCCACAATGGAAGCCCTGTAAGACAGGGGAGGGGGTTTAAGGAACACAGGACGGGCCCCCACCTGCCTCTCCTGCCCAGAGAGAATGCTCACCCTACTGTGGGCGCCCACCTGAGCATGTAAGCACTTTGCCTGATGGCCCAGGTCTCCACACCTCTGGCCAGCTGTCCCAGGGTTGACTTGCTTGTGTGTGGCTCTTGTCAACCTTCGGACAGCATGGAGGGCAGCATTCACTAAGCCAGAGCCCCCTCTGCTAGGTCCCCACTGGAAGACACCCTTTGCCTAATACCCAGGTCCCCAAGATCTGCTCTCCATGGCCTGGGAGGTCTCTGGCTCTCAGGCTTTAGAGCCCAGAGATCTCTAGAGTTCAACAGGGACAAAGGCCTGGAAGGCCCCGCCCACACTCAGGGCCAGCGTGGGGAAACTCAGGAGCAGCCTCTCCCACTGCCCACACGCCTGCAGACTTGGGCAATTACCGCCTCCTCCCTGTCTCTGCTTCCCAGGCTACTGCCCGACCAGACCAGGTACTGCTCCTTCCCAGTGGAGGAGCAGTGCCTAGGGCATGCCTGGCCCTGGTGGCCTAGCCTGCTTCTCCCTACCAGCCCCACCCTCCTCTCTTCAGGCCTTAATCCTCTGCTTCCTCCACCTAGCCTCTCCAAAGTACAGGCTACCTCCTCAGGAAGCCTTCTGGGCCTAGTCATCTGGAGACCTGCTGTCCTAGCACCATGGCATCACAGGCCTGGAATGGCTTCAGGGCCCCAGGAGCCCTGAGAGGCCTGCCTTTCCTGCCCCTCCTGGGATGCCAGGTGGACAAAAGGCCAACCTGGCTCCCTGAGTGTTCTAGCCCTGCTGCAGGAGGCCTGGGACAAGCTCTGAGTCCTTTGACCTTGTTCGGCCCACAGGAGCTCCTGACCCAGCCAGTGTGCACCTGCGCGTTGCCTTGGATAGGGAGGAAGTAGGATCAGGGCACCCCTAGTCTGGGTGGAGGCTCTCCTAGGCCTCCAGAAAGGAAGCTGGGGAGTCCTAAAGCCCTCAGGCAGTGTGTCCTCATGCCCTTATTCTGGGAGCCCTGAGCACTTGTGAGAGTGGGGGAGGGGAAGGCCCCCCCTGGTCCCTGTCTGGCCACGCCCATTTCTGTCCCCCTAACTGGCCTTGCCAGGACCCTTCACATCCACACCTGTATTCAGTGGGCACTGCCTAGAATGTTATCCAGCTCTCTTCCTTCAGCAAAATCCTGCCCAAGTGTCACAGCCAAGCCACACTCCAGTCCCCAGTGCCCTCCTTTCCTGCCCTACCTGGTCCTAGACTGGGTGGTGGGCAAGGATGCCAGGCCATTCAGCCCCTGTGCATCCACTGGTCAGTTCAGCAGAATCCCACAGAGGAAGGTGTGGCACTCACCTGTGTCTGTGGCCGAGACGGCCTTGGTCAGCATGCTGTCGGTGACAACGTTGAGTGAGCAGAGGCTGAACACCAGGCCGGGCATCAGGAAGCAGAAGTGGAGGATGTTGGACATCAGCACCTGGCAGGGGGTGAGGAGGAGCACCACACTTGGCTGGGGCCACCCAGGGCCAGGAGGGGGCCTATCTGGAAGCCCCATCTGTTCCCTTTCACCCTGGCCACTGCTACTGGTACAGGTGGCCAGGACAGGGGAGGAGGGACAGGGACACTTCTCTGTGGGGACAGCCCGAGGTGCAGAGCACTCACCATGCCCAGTCCCACCATGATGAAGACAAGCACGCTAGCTCGGAGCAGTGCTTCCTCGGAGAAGTGTCGGCTCAGCCGCCCGATGACCAGGCCCTGGGTCACCTAGGCACAGTGAGGGGATGAAGTGGCTGTGGGGGACACTGTGTGGGGGTCTGGACTATGATTTGCTCTTCCACAGTGGCGGGACCTCCAGACTGGTGGCTGGGACCCTTCTTGGCAGAGAATGCCCCCACCATCCACAGCCCCCAACAGGAGCTGAGTCCAGGCAGAAGGCTGAGCCTTGTGGCACCTAGGAGGGGCCAAAGGTCTCTTGGAAGATGGGCTGTTCTCCAGAGGGCAGAAGGAAAGTCCATATGGGGGACACCCAGGGACATAGGGACATGACTCAGCAGGACAGCCTTGGGCCACTCCCAGGTGAGGGTGAGGCTCCTTATCTGGTCAACTCACCTCCTCCACCAGGAAGGAAGTGCCCAGGGCCAAAGGGCAGGAGGGGAGTGGTAGCCACAGGCTTGGAGTGGAAGGGGTGGCTGGAGTCAGCGTCTGCCAGGGCAGGGCTCACATGGGCAGGCCCAGCCCTGCACAACCAGCCTGGTCACTCTCCCCACTTCTGCCTGGGATAACCCACTGCTGCCAAAGGAAATCCATCTTCAAAAAGAATCTCTGGAGCTGGGTGTGGTGGTGCACACCTGTAATATCAGCATTGGGGAGGCTGAGGCAAGAGGCTCATCATGCGTTTGAGGTCAGCCTGAACTACATAGTGAGTTTAAGGCCAGCTTAAGCTACATAGCAAGACCTTGTCCCCCGCAAAAACCAAAGAAAAAAACCTTAAAACCTTCAAAAAGAAAAGAAAAGAGAGAAAAAAAGTAGTCGGAAGAGAGAGAGAGAAGGGGGAAGGAGGGAAGGAGGAAGGAGGGAGGGAAAGAAAAGTCCTTAGATGTACCCAGTGATACACCCATAATTCTAGCACTCTTGGAGACTAAGACAGGAGAACTGCAAGTTTGAGCTTAGCCTGGGCAACTTAGCAACTGAGAGCCTGTGTCTCAAAAAAAAAAAAAAAAAAAGAAAGGAAAAGAAAATAAAAATAAAAATAAAAATGCTGGGCTGTAGCCCAGTGTGAAGGCCCTAAGGTTCAACCCCCAGGACTGGGGAGAAAAAGAATTCTACTTTCAAACTAAAACTTTATCTTATGTTTGTATTTTGTTTGTTTGTTTTAAAGACAGCTCAGGCTAGCTTCAAACTCACACCATCCTCCTGCCTCTGCCTCCTGAGTTCCGGGAGTCAGGTGTGTGCCATGGCACTTAGCACTGTTTTTGTTTTTAAAATTTAGTGTGATACACCTGCAAGGAAAGCACTAGACTATGAAAGATTAAAAGCTAGGCCTTGGCATTTCAGACAAGCACCAAAACCCAAATCCCAACTGGTGTCACATCCCAGTTCGCCATTAATTGAGAAACAGCTTCAAAACTGAAGATACCTAATAGATCAGGTGGGTCATTTTCTTGCACCCTCCCAGCTGTCCCCCTGCACTGTCACAAATGGTCACCTAGCCTGAAGACATTCCTGCTTCTGCACCTGCCCCTCTTCTACACAGCAGCCCAAGCAAAAGGGGTCCTTCCTCTTCTGTAACCCATTCACCCCACTCTTGAGGACACTAGCACACGCATCACCCAAGCCTGGTCCTGCTTACCAGGGCTGGGTAACCTCAGGGCCTTTGCACTTGTCCCCCAACCCCCTAGCCCAATGTCCCCACAGCTTCCTTACTTTCCAGCCTGCTCCAAAAAAAGCCCCTACCTCAACTACCTCACTCAAGGCGGCACCTCTGGACCTATGACATGACATAATATGGTCACCGAGGGCCCCACTCAGCACCCTAGTACCTCTGTGCTGCCCCTGCCAGTGCTCTCTGAATGCCTGGTGTCCAGGAACAGCCACAGGTGAGGGCAGTTGGCTGGGTCACCATGGGTCTCTGTCCAAGGGTCCCTTAGGGGACAGAGGTCAGCAAGCCTGCTGGGCTGTCACCTGTCCCTCACCTTAGACCATCCGAGTGGCACTTCCCTCACCTGGTTGGGAGCCTTGGTGGGATGCTGGGGCCCTGAGAATGTGGCTAAGGCAGCAACACCCTGAGGTGGGGCAGGAAATGATTTCCAGGGGGCTGCAGGTGCAAGTGTTGGGGGGCCAACTCTGAGGGAATATTCTATTCTATTCTTTGCAGTACATCCTCAACCTTTTTATTATTATTATTTTTATTTTGAGACAGAGCATCACGAAGTTGCCCAGACTGGGCTGGAACTTGTGATCCTCCTGCCTCAGCCTCCCAGAGCCCTGGGATTACAGGCATGCACCACCACACCTAGCTAAACTCTTGGGGATTTTCAATGACTACCTTCACCCTGGTGGGGTTGGGGGGTGCCTGTTGAAGGTGGCTTCAGGCTTCTCTCTGTAGACACAAAACCCACCCTCTGATCCCCCACCCTCTGCCCACAGACAGAGCTCAGGACAGGACTTGGGGCCTCAGGCTCTGGCACATCCTGCTCCTTTGTGGCCTCCCTTCCCTGCCAGCCTTCTTCTCCTGCTCCAGCCTGTGCTGGGGTCTCCGGGCTTGGCCCGATTCCTTCTCCCATCCTGTGCAGCTCTCTCGGGTCACCATCCTAACATAGTCACAAGGCTGCAGCCACAGGCAGCCGTGCAAGCCCACCCACCTCCCCAGCACTGGTCAGGGACTTCCAGTTCCCATCACTGAGGGTCTCTAGGGGACTGAAGACTTCAGCTGCTACAGGCTGGAGTGGCCTGGCCCCAGGCACGCTAGAAACAACCTGCATAAAACAAGGTTCTGGTGATGGTGACCGCCAACCCTGGGTTAGCACCATTGTCATTGTTTATCTTTCTTTTTTTCCCACCAGGGTGGCCCCTTCAGGCCAGCCTCAAAGCAGAGCCCTTCTTTGCCCACAGCAGGGAACCAGCCCCTCCCAGAGTGGCTATTTTAGCACCAGAGTCCAGGCCTGTCCTGGGCCTGGAGGCACAAGGAGCAGATGGCCTGGAGGTGCTGGGAATCCCATGCGCTTCCGGAGGGATCCGGAGCCCCTCCCCTGCTGGTCCCAGAATAGCCCTTCCCCGTGCCGGCTGTTAGGCAGACGCCCTGGCCCTGGCGACGGCCCTGGCGGCACGTCGCCACCTGTCTCCAGCACCCCAGGGTCTGGTCAGATGGCCAGGAGAAGCTGGGGGTGGGGCGGCAGGCTTGCCCTGGGCTGGGAGCTGGGGGCTCAGAGAGGGTGCTTCCCTCTCTACCACCTCTAACTGCTCCATGGGTACCTCATGAGCCCCGACTGTCAGAGGCCATGGCAATCTGTGAGGACAGCGTAACAGCAGAGTGAGCACATCTCACTTCAGGGAGCTCCTGCAGCACTCAAGGCTTTGCCATATTAGCTCATCACATTTGCCCAGCAACCCCTGGGGTGGGCATCACAGTTAGCCTCATTTGACCAATGAAGAAATGGAGACTTGGAGAGTTTGCGAAACTTGCTCCAGTCACAAGACTGGGGCGCATAGGGGCAGGATGCAGACCCAGCCAGAGCCAGCCACGCTTACAACTCGCCCACCACTGGGGTCTGCAGTGCCTTATCCCTCCCTGCCCTGTCCTCTGCTCAGCACCCAGAGGTGCACTGGGCTGCCCATGGACCCTGATGGGCTGCCAAACGCTGCAAGGGCTCACCAGCCTCCATGGAGATGAGCCTCCCCTCCCAGACAGGACCCCAGGCAGATGGTGTCGGTGCACGGGCCTGGGGCAGGGCAGTGACCCAGGCACACATCCATGCTTGGGGTTGAGACCTCAGGCAGGGTGAGCCAGGGTGGGGTGGCAGGGCTCTAAGGGAGCAGAGAGGAGGGAAAATGTACTGATATGGTTGGGGCCAACTGTGCAGACACTGTAGAAGGTGTCCGTTTGTGTGAGGGGGCAGCAGGGTTTCTTTCCAGGAGGCTGAGTCAGGCCTCAAGGTCCCTCCTGTGTGGGTCCCCCTCCCCTGCCCACACTGCAGCATACCCTGTGCCGTGACCCCCGCTCACCATCTGGAGGATCCCGAAGAAGGACATGAGGTAGCCAGCCTGGGAGGCCTCCAGCTGGAAGAAGTCCATGGAGATGATGGAGAACATGACCATGAAGAGTCCTGACCAGAGGGGCAGTGAGGGACATTGTGGGTGTCTCCCGCCCCCCAGCTGCAGTGCTACCTCCCTCCTGTCTCCTGAGGAGGGAACCTGCCTGCTCAGAGAAGGTATCTGGGGCCCTGGCCAGTGGCTGGGCCAATGAGACTGTTCTCTGGGATTCTACCGGGGCCCTGGCATGGAGACTGGCTCCCTGGGGGCTGCTGGGCTGTAGACTGTGAGCTGGAAGGGGAACCCAGGGTAGCCGTGTGGGAGCACCTGACCCCAGGACCCACCCCGGCCTCCTAGTCCTAAGAGCCTGCAAAGGCTCCTTTCACTCAAGTGGGGGCTTGGGCTCCAGTTTCTGTAACTAACACCCTAGGTGGGTCAGGTGGGACAGAAGCAGGCTGCTCCCCCTGAGTAGGGCCTGGCCAGGCCTGCGCTGGGCTGGGTAGCACTCTGCCACCCACCTCCTGCCCCACAGGGCTTCAGCATCAGTTTGCAGAAGCTGCAGTAGAACTTTGTGCTTAGCTTAGGAGAGGGTGGCCCTTCTGAAGGTGGTCTTACTGAAGTGCCAGTTAGAGGACTCAGAAGTGCTTCCAAGTCACAGCATCACACTGGGCAGTCTGGGTGGACTCATCAGTGCTACCACCCTAGGGTCGTCAGAGGGGCATGGGGCTGTGTCCCTCTCCAGATGGCTGCGACAAAGGAGTCTCTGGAAGGCTAGGGTACTGTCAGACTTCCTGTCTGGCTCTCTGCCTGTCCCAACAGCATGTAGAAACCAAAGGGGGTGGGCAGTTAGAACTGAATGTGAAGTGGAAGTGGGGAGGAGGGGTCTTTGCACTTTGACCCTGCCTTGGTTCCCCAGGGCTGTGACCTGGAGGGGCCACAGGGAAGCAGGGAGGACACCTGATTTTCCCTCCTTCCCATCTAAGCTAGCCCACTCGTGTGAGCCCACCGCCGGTGTCCCTCTCAGGGGCACATGTGTCTAACTGCAGCAAGGGTGGGACTTGGTGCCGACAGCTTGGAGCACAGGTACGGGCAGAGGCAAGGCGTGACAGCCACAGAGCTCCATCCTCAGGCACCAGGCCCTGGGCGCCCTTGGGGCGGGCAGTCTGGACTCACCTGAGGGGAAGCCAGAGGCCACCTTCACAAGGAACACAGGCAGGACGCTGGGCAGCAACAGTAGGCGGGTGATGGCCTTCAAGTCAAACACACTGGCCTTGGGTAGGCCTGGGCCACCCAGGTACAAGTCAGAGCAGTGGGTGGCCCTGGCCTGGCCTCAGCTGTAGACTTCACCCCTCCCTGGGCACTCTGGCTGGAAAGGGAGCTGAGCACATTCTCCACAGCCCCCTCCTCAGCAGGGTGGCCACTGGGCACTTTGTCACATTCCTGCCAACCTCGGGAACCCCTGAATTCTGCAAGGGGCTTAGGAGACACTGTGTCAGCTCTCAGGTAAACTGGCCTGGACCTGGGCCCAAGCCAGGGAGCCCTCAGTCCCCCAACCTGTGTGACTATGGCAGCTATTCCCAACCAGGCCAGGCCAGGGACAAGCACAGGCCAGAGAGTGACTGTGGCCAGCAAAGCATGTTCTGGGCCCTGGACACTTTCCAGAGCTGTGTCTCTAGCTCCACACTGCGCTTGGCCGTCCCCCTGTCTTGGGCTCTTCTCTGGCCTACACAGAGATTGCTCCCCGTGAAGTGGGTCTAGCCCTTCCTCTCTCTGGACTATTCCATCATGGCTTCCTGTCCCAGGTGGCTCTCAGGTTAGGGTCTCCCCATCCCAGATGAGCTCTCAGTCACAGGGTCCTGCCCTGGGACAGGTCATCCCGGAGGGGGACCCTCTGAGGAGCCAACCTGGCTCACCCTGCCCCTGCTCTGGACCCCTGGTCTCCATAATGTTCCCTGCCCAGCACCCTCCCATCACTCTAGACTCTCAGAGCTTCAGCAACCCTTCGGCCCACCTTGCCCTGTGCCTTCCCCAGGCCTTTCCAGCTTCCCTGCCTAAGGCCTCCCTGGCCTTGGGCCTCCACCACTCTGACTCCACAGCCACACCCAGCTCTGCTGTCCAGGTGTTGGCATCAAGAAGGGCTCAAGGGAGTCAAGAGGGGTTGGGTGGCCCCCAGCTGGGCCCCATCATCCCCAGTACCCATGGCTGAAGCAGGCACCACTTAGCAGTCAGTGGGGAAGGTGCCTCCCACTGGCCCTGCCTCTGCAGGTGGATTGGACAGGGTTACCTGGCTGGGTAGCCTGGGCATCAACGCTGGCCTCTTTGGTTTTGGCAGGGATGCAGGTGAAGCTGATGACGGCTCCCAGAAGGTTGGCCATGAAAGCCGCAATGGCTGGACAGTGAATCCTGCAGGAAGAGTCTGGCTTGGGTCCCTGGGCAGAGGCCTCAGCTTTCAGAGGTGTTTAGTCTCAGCCACCCAGGTCCCCAAGACCCTCAGGACACACTGATTAGGTGACAGACAAAGGAACAGGTAAGCTCTGGCCTCCCTGGCCCTCCTCCAGCAAGGGTCCTTTTCAGTGAGGCCATGACCCTTCCCCCAGCTTTATCTCAGCCCTCTGCAGGGGAATCACTTTACAAGATGGTCAGAGGGCCAGGGATTTAGCTCAGTGGTTCCGCAGACTGCTTTGCAAGAGCAAGGTTCTGAGTTCGATCCCGAGTACCAAAAAAGAAAAAGAAAAAGATGGTCAGAGTCTGGGCCCTGTGGGTAGGTAGGTCTGAGACAAACCCTGTAACTGAGGGCCCAGGGGCAAACATGAGAGCTGTTCACAAGGACAAGCCAAGTTCTGTCCCAGACCTCACTAATACCCCCAAATCTGCCTGATCTGGGCCCCAAGGCACAGAACTAGTGGGGTCAGGGACCTGGAAGTGGCCCTGAACTTCCAAACAAGGCCATCCCCAAGCTGTCAGTGCCCCTTCAAGGGAGTCATTGCCCTCCCCATAGCTGCTTGAGTGCGCACACACACACACACACACACACACACTGACACACGGACACATACACACCCCTCTGTCAGAACTGACTGAAACCTATGCATAGGAGGCCACCAAAACAGAGGCCAGGCCTTGTCCAACCCTGGCTTCTCAGCTGGCACCACTGGGCTCCTGTGGTCAGTGGGAGGGCTGCCCTGTGTCCATCTGCTGCTCCCCGACACACCCAGGGCAACTCTGCCCCACGCCTCCTGCCCAGGACACAGGGTACTTGGAAATCTGGCACCAGGGTTCCTCAGGGATGGGCCTCTCCATTGACCAGCAGGCACAGAGGGCCAGAGGGCACTGGACCCGAGGGAGGCCTCTTGGGGCCTCAGGGGCTGCAGGAAGTGATGTGAAACAGGAGATCCCCCTCCCCCCATGACTGGTCCCACAGAGAAGGCCCTTTCTTTTGGACTGTGGCCTCTGCAGCCCAGACGTCACCGCTTGGAGCTGGCAAGGCAGAGACAAAACCTGCTTTCTCTGCCAGATGCCCCGGAAGCGCCAAGAGCAGAGGCGGCCACTCAGATGGCTATTTTGAGAAGCTGGTGACAAGTGAGGGTAGGTGGCCGGGAGCCAGGCCCCTTCTCCTTGGGTCTTGCCCGTTTCTTGAATGGTGGCCAGCAAACCAAGGGACAGTGCTGCTCTAGGAAAGCTGGGTGGTGGGACCAGGGGCCCCTGGAGGTGTTGGGGGGAAGCCGAGCCCACAGCTCCCCCAGAGCCGTATTCAGCTAGTGCCTAGGGAAGCTGGCATCACTTTCTCCCTGCAGAATGAAATGCCAGACAGGAAACCAGGAGAAAAGGGAAATCCAGCAGGGCAGCCTCTACCTTGGGGCCTCTGTGCACACACTTCTTCAGGAACACTCTTCCAGCTCTGCGGCTCACTGCACAGGGTGGCATCTCCCCAGGGGACTTTGGGTCAAAGCACCAGAGACCCACCAGGTGCAGAGTGACACCGGATAAGACTCCAGGATGTGTCTGGCTTTTCTTGGCTCATTCTACACTTCTAAATAAATTGAGCCAAGGTGATGTATGCAGGGACAGTGCGGTTTATCTTCTTCCAACTCCCACCCCCTTCTGTTGGTTCAATGGATGACCTGGTCCCTCCTCTTTCTCTGGCTACTCTGCTGGGTGACCTCATTTCCTCTGGTGCAAATGAGGGCTGGACTGACAGTCCTTCTCTCCCTCTTGAAGCACTGCGGCCATCCTGGAATCCAGCCTACCCTCTATCCTGCCCATCAGCCACCCAGGGAGGCCTCTGGCACCTGTAACCACACATCGGGAAAACAGCAGTGGCAGTGACGGCGGCCTGTCATCTTTACCTCCAGGGCCTAGTCTGTGACACCATCAGCAGGGTGGCAGGCTGCCCTGGGCCTCTTCCACTTGGACTTTGCTCCTGTCCCTGTGCCCAACCAGTCTGGGCTCCTGCCTGGCTCTTGGGTGACAATTCCTCACCAAACTGGTTCCTTTCCCACTGGCTCTGAGACGGGACAGTAGTTGCCAAGATGCCTGCTGCCAGGAGCTAATCCACAGGCATGGCAAGGGGCTCCCAGCTGTGCACTCTTTTCTTGTCCACCAAGGGCACAGGGTGGGGGTCGCATGGGACCCTAGCTTCATGGAGCCCTGGCCTACAAGGAGCAAGAGGAGGGGACTTCAAAAGCCACTGGACATGCAGCCTGCGGACAGGGGAAGTCACCCTGCCCTACCTGGTCCATACCCCATAGTGCAGGAGTTAGGATCAAGTCTGAAGGCAGAAATCCAGGGGCCACTTCTAACAGCTTCCTTCAACTACCAGTGCTCCAAGGCCTCTCTCACAACCCTTTCCAGCCCGAGTGCCCCCAGCCTCTATTCCCCCACCACACAGGGCTCTAACTGAATCGCCAGCTCCCTCCTGCCCAGAGCCTTCTCATGGGCTTTTCCCTCAGCCTGTGGCTCTGCCCACCCACTTCAGGCTGTTCTATCCCCACTCCACCCTGTCCCTGGGCCTCCTGTCCTGTCTCTGCTTCTCAGCACTCAGAATGAGAGCGTCTTTCTATTCTCCCCCAGGGCTGGTTCTGGTCTGGCGACACAGTGGCATGGTCTCCGAGAGCTGCATGTTGGGCAGGCTGCCTGGCTGGCCCTGAGTCAATCTTGATCTAAATCCTGTCCAGGAGAACTTGAATATCCTTGATAACTTCCAGGGGAGCTGGGCGTGGAGGAGCATGCCTATAACACTAGCATTCTGGAGGCTGAGGCAGGAGGATCATTGCAAGTTCATTTGAGGCCACATAGACTACATAGAGAGACTTTGTCTCCAATAACACAAACAAACAAGGCAAACAAACTCCAGGGGAAGCGGCAGTGCCTGTGTGGGGGTGGAAGCCTCCTCTGAGTGGGAGCCTTTCTGTCCCTTGTCCCTTGCAAGGGCCTGAGATAAGATCCCAGTGTTGGGGAGGCCGCTGTTCTGCGGCTTCAGGGACCAGGCAAGGTGTGCTGAGTCACCCCAGAGACTCTGCAGGTGTAGTTTGGGGCTGAAGGTCACATGGGCCCCTTGGTGCCCAGGAGGGCCAGCAGGTGGCCACTCTCAGGGGGCACCTGACCTTCAGCATCTGTGGTTGGATGTTTCCCCAGCCCAGCTCTCAAATTCTCACCAGGTTGCTAGGGTCTGTTCAAATCTCAGCCACTCTGGGTGGACAGAGCCCTCTGGGGCCTGAGAGCCAGGAGAGCTGGGCTGTGACTTGCTGCATGGCCGCGGCCCAGCCTTGTGGGGGGCTGAAGGTGGGTCTCCTCCATCTCTGAGCCTGGGCATCAGGGAATCCCCCAGCTCACAGGCTGCTCTGAGGCTCAGTGCCTCACCAGCCCATCCTCCTTGGGTCCGGCTGGTGCAAGCGCCAAGCAACCTGTGACCTGTGTATGACAGTGGCTGTAAGCTGTATGTAGATAAGCAGGTATGGCTGTGGGCCCTTAGAACTTATTTACAGGCAGGTGGCACCTTGGGCTTGGCCTGGGGGCCCTGGTTTGCCAATCCTCATTTCATGCAATTACTTCCCACATCAGCAGCTGGGACTCCTTTCCTTTGGTTTGCTCCCCTTCCCTTTTCCTTCCCTCCCTCCTCCCTTTCTCTTCCCGTCTTCTCCCTGTCCCTGTCTCTGTCCCTCTCCCTCTCCTTCCCTCTTTATCTTCCCTTTTCAGTACTGGGAATTGAACCCAGGGATTCCACACGGAGATATGAGATATACTCCCCAGCTCTTTTTCATTTTGAGACAGGGTCTCATCAAGTTACTAAGAATCCCAGGCTGGGTTTTTAGTTTAGTTTAGTTTAGTTTTCTTTGGCACCAGGGACTGAACTCAGGATCTTGCACTTGCGAGGCAGGCGGTGGAACCACTGAGCTAAATCTTCGGCCCATGGGCTGGATTTGAACTTCTGATCTTCCTGTCTCAGCTTCCCAGAGTGCTGAGATTACAGACACCTGCCACCACACCCAGCTGCTGAGATTTATTTCTACATAGTCTGGCCTCTTCCTTGCTCCTTGGCATTGAACGTGAATGCCTAATAGTGTCTTAAACCTAACATGTCCAGCCCCAAGCCCTCATCAAGCTGCTTGTCTTCCAGCTGCTCCAGCCAAAACCTGGGGTCCTCCCTGATCCTCACATTTATCCTCAGCAAGTCCTATTGGCACCACCCTCAAATAGATCCAGGGTTTGAACCTGTCTCAGGCTTCAGTGACCGCTCCCTGGGATGGCCTCCCTCCTTTACCACCCCACCCCAGTCTGCAGCCTCAATTTCCCACAGGACATACAGCCACACTGCACCTGTCCAGCCCAGTCCCCAGTAGCAGGGAATGCTATTACCAATGTCACTGCAGGCCCATTAGCCCCATGCGCAGCACCAGCAGTGGCCACTGAGACACTCAGGCAAAGGTAGAGTCCTCACTACCCCCTTCTTCCCTCTGGACCTTGTCCCTGCCCCCTGGGCTCCAGTCACCCAGGTCCCTTGTGTCTTTTTGAGTAGGCCAGGACATCCTGTCCTCAGGCCTGCATCCCAGCTGCTGGACCTCCATCTCACAAGGACCCAAGGGAAAGAGTCCCGCTCCATCCAGCTCCACTGTGGCCCATGATGTACCTAACAGGGGCAGGCACAGGGCAGGGCTCCATAATCCTGTGCTGGGTGGTGGAGGCCTCTGTGGCTGAGGCTACTCCACCTGCTGGCTGGTGTGTGCGAAGTGGCTATGGACCCATGTTCCTCCGTGAGCAGCCTGGCTTCCCAGCCCCAGGCTGGGCCCAAACCAGTTATACTGGCGCCTGCCCCTGCAGGCCCAGTACCAAATCCACTTCTTCCTCCCACCTGCTGCCTGGGTAGCTGGGGTGGGCACAGCCGAGAGCCTTTCAGGTGGATGTGATACCCAGGCATGGGCCAGAGGCAGCAGCCAGGGAGACCCCAAATCATGCCTTAATTTCCCTCTAGGAGGGGGAGGGGAGGCAGAATGGGGCTCTTCCCTCAGGCTGTGGCAGGAGGCCAGGCAGGCTTAGGGGCACGGGGCTGCTCAAGGGCAGGAAGCTAGGTGTTGGTCCTTGCCATGGGGCACCCGGGCCCCGGAGCCACCTCCACTGGTCACCTGGCAGGGATGGGAGGGGGTCATAGGCCAGGCCAGTGCTCAGACCCCTCTGGCCTCAAAAGCAGGTGAGGGGGGAGGCAGCATGAGTCGGTGAGGTCTGCTCCATCTGGATGGGTCAGAGGGAGAGCCCTCAGCCAGGTCACAGCGAGGCTCCCTCTGGCCTCTCCCACTGCTCCGGGCAGCCAGCTGCAAAGGGCTCAGGGGTTGGCTTTGGCCACGAGGGAACTTCAGTGGGCCCTGTCTTGGGTGTGGTGTGGAGACCCCGAAGGAGACCCCAACTCCACTCTACAAAGCCCAGTCCTGGGTCTTGAACATCCCCCCTTCCCGGGCCTCAGTTTCCCCAGCCACCAGAGGAAATGCTGAGGTTGGCCTCACCAAATAGAAACGTGGAGGCCATAAAGGGCTTCAGATCTAGAGATGAAAAGAGGCCAAGAAGCCCTGCTCCTGCACACCACCTGCCAAGCACTGGAGCCCTGATCTGTGGACCCTGCCAGCATTGGTGAGCCGGTGAGGGAGACAGGCCCAGCTCACAGGTGAGGGACCCTATCCTGCCCTTGCCATAGGGTGGGTGCCCCAGGTAACCCCGTCTGTCTGTCTGGGCTTCACATACCATGAATAAGGTAGCATCCTGGGAGGGTCCTGCACCCGGCCCTGAAACTTGCTAGTGCCCCCACCTGCACACGCTTCACACCCCCTCCTCACTGAAGCCACTCTGGAGAGATGGAGGCTTTGGGAGGCAGCTGCTCCACAGCTCTTGCCCTCTGTAGGCCTCTGCCCATCACCAGGCCCCACCCCTGCCTCCCTCCTGGCCTTCCCTGTAGCTTTACCAGGGGTGCCTCCCACATGCAGCCCGATCTCACCGCCAGGGGTCCTCAGCAAGCACTGCTCAGCTCCTCTTCCTGTTTCACAGATCCTCCCCTAGGCACCTCCAGTCTGACACAACATTTCACCAAGAGACATGGCATGTTCCCCACTAACTTAGAACCTAGAATCCCAGGGGCACTGACTAGATGTTCAATAAACATCAGTGAGCCAACAAATCCAGGCAGATGCAAGTGGTGGGAGAAAAACTCTGAGGCCCATGCATAGAGACCTCCCTGAAAAGAGGAAGGTGCCGTAAGGAAGCCATGGTGCTAGCCCGCTGCCTGGATCCTCAGGTCCAGCCATCATCCAGCTGCCCTCACTATTGTTGGGCTACATGGGAGCCCACAGGGGAATACAGTCCCTGAGAAGCCCAGGGTTTAGCAGTGTTCATCCAAGACCAGAGAGTCTAGAGGCAACAGGGTGATGGCTCTCCCAAAGCATGCAGTGGGCTCAGACACCGGGAAGGCTCTACCCGGAAGAGCCCCAGGGCACTCACACAGGCCTGGGTAGTGGGCAAGCACCTGCTGGCCCAGAGGCTTCTCTGGCCAGACAGTAGCTGTGTAAGCACTGGCCCCAGCATGCCTCCATACCCAAAGGACAGGCTGGGGCCTGAGCAAAAGGGCAGGTGATAGAAGCCAACTTCCAGGGTGCAGGAGTTCTGGGGCAGGGGGAATGGGATGGGGGTTCTCTTCCCATAGCAAGGTGAGGCCCCTTCAGGCCCAAGTGTGCAAGGTCCGAGAATAAGCTCTTCTCCCAAGAGGCTCATCTAGAACAGCTGATTTAGACAGCTCTGTCCATGCCACTGCAGGTGGACCGGGCAGGACTGGCATATGTCAACCCTAGTGGCCATGAGTCTGGGGCCTTTGGGGATGCTGAGCAGGAACTGAGTCAGGTAGGAAACAGCTTGGGATGAGCCCCATGTGCAAAGCTGGGGATTAGGTAGAAGCCTTAAAATGAACTCATTAATCTTCTCACCCGTCTACAAGCTCCTAATAGGATGCAATTTCAGAAAAGAGGAAATGCACATGCATGGCTGGCAGATGACCCAGGGATCCTTACCTCCTCCCTCCTTCGGAGACCCACTGGGCACTCTCAAAGGGGCCCCTGCCTCAATGCCCTCTCTGGGTCACAGCCACCTTTGAGCTCCTGGCAGGGTGGGAAAGGAACTGTCCCTGGTTGAAAGTTGTAAAAAGTGAGGCTGAGTAGCAGGAGTGCCCAGTCCACAGGGGTCTGAGCAGCCTCCCTAGCCCCCCACACAGCTGGGCTCCCTGAACGGTCCTCTCTGTGTCCCTACTGAAGCCGCTCCAGTTGTGCTGGCAGCGAGGCCCTGGGCTCCAGTCCACCTGGCCGGCTGGACTGACCTACTCTGCCTGGAAAACTCGCCCAGAGATGTGGCGGGCAGAGCAGATGCCATGGGGTGCAGAGTGGCATGGAACTAACCCAGTTGCCCTGACTAGTACCCCACCCAGTTCCTCGCCTGGTCACTCACCCGCACGAGGTGCTCAGGGTCCCGCCAAGCAGGGAGCCAAGGATGATGCCGACACCAAAGCAGAGGCCCAGCCGGCCCAGAGCCGCAGGCCGCTCCTCCGGCCCCGTCAGGTCAGTGATGATCATCTGGGCGGCTGGGGGCAGGATAGGGTCTGAGCGGCGGGACCACCTCGCTGAACCGGCTGAACCAGGAGCAGACCTGGGCCCAAGCTGAGGGCCAAGCCAGCGGGCCCCAGTTGGGCCCCTACCTCAAAGCCCGCCCCCACCCACATTCCCACACCCCTTCCCGCCCCTGACACTCCCCTCTTCAAGCCACACACCCCTCCCGCCCCCTGCGCAGGCCCTCTACCTGTCTCTACCTGGCAGCGTGTGCATGAATGGAGAGGGCAGCCGGGAGGCGAAGAGCAGGAGGACGCCAGGCAGAGCCGGGCTGCAGGCGGCCGCCAGAAGCAGGTAGAACACCGAGGCCGCCAGGAAGGACAGAGAGAGCGCTGCCCGGGCCCCGCGCTGGTCTGCAAACCTGGGACCACAAAGCTGGTTAGAAACCTGGGAGTCTGCAGGCAGGGCCCCTTCTCTGTGGTGTCGGAGCAGGGCTGATGGGGAGGATGGGTGTGCTGGGGTGGCAGGGAAGGACAGGGTCCCTGGTAGCTGCAGATCTTCCCAGGGCAGGCCTCCACCCTCTTGGGGCCTCAGTTTCCCCATTGTCCCCATGGGGCTGTGCAGGTGTGGCTTTGGGGATGTCTGGTTCAGGGGGCATTGGGATCCAGTATGGAAATAATGGTGGAATGCTAAGGGGTAACCGAGGTGCTGTCCCTAGGGAAAACACAGGTTCAAGCCTGTAAAGACGCTCTCTGCCTCAGACGTGACTGGCCACCTTGCCCTGTGTGGCTCGGTGGCAGTGAGGTCGGCCAGAGGATGTCTGTGGCCCTGTCCTCAGCCCAGAGTTCCTGCAGCACTCAGATACATGAGAGTTCTTGCCTGGGTCTCCAGAATTGGCTTTGCAGTAAAGCTGGTGGTGAGGCTCCCAGCTCAGTGCACTGGACATGGCAACCATGAGATCTTCACCAACTAAATCTCCTCTCTGGCCACAAACCACAATTAGTGGCCACCATGGGCTGGGACACTTGAGTGCCTACAAGGGGTCAAAGCTCTTCTACACCTCCTTTGCCTGCTTGAAATGCAGGAGCTGCCACTTCATAGGGCCCGCTGTGAAGTCAGGGAAGCTGGCAGGACCTCCCTCTTGAGGAGGGGCCTGGGTCATCATGGGATGAGGGGCACACAATCCCCTTCCCCACTGTACCTGCCGAACACTGGCCCACCCAACAGCTGAAGCACCCCGAAGGTGGTCTGCAGGTAGCCATAGGCAACAGAGTCCAGGCCCAGTCTTCGGGACAGATACTGAAACACATTTAGGGGACAGGGGAGAGGCTAAGAAGGTCAGGCTTGGGAGGGAGCACAGGGCATGGGCTCTGATGTTTGCTGGCCAGGGTGGCCTTTAGGGATCCCTTCCACAAAGATACAGTGTTGTGACCTCCAGGGATGCCATGCTCCCAACAGGCTGCTGACCTCTGCCCCTCTGCAGACCTTGAAATGTCCCACTTCCTACTATTTGTCTTTGTTCACTCAAAGCTTCAATGGGGAAGACTGTAGGCATTGTCCTGGCCAAGAAGAGACTGTTTCAAAGCACTTTAATGACCCCCAGGAGGTAGCCCACTGCCAGCAGGACCAAGTCCTCAGCCCCTCCTTGGAGGATGCCATCAGGGAAGAGCAGGGCCATGACAGTGTCCTTCCAGAGAAGGGAAGAGTCCCTGGGATCCCAGGCCCCGATCCCATCCTGCCCTCATTCTCTGTGACTATAATTCCCCCATCTGAGTTCCTTGCCTCTCCTTTCTGTGATCCCACCTATTATGGCTGAATTATGTCCCCTCAAATTCATAAATTGGAGTCCTAACCCTTAGCACCTCAGAATGTGACCTTATTTGGGAAGTGTCTTCACAGAGGTACTCAGATTAAATGAGGACACCAGCGTGGGCCTAATCCTGTGTGGCAGCTGTCCTTTAGGAGGGGAATATTGGACACAGACCCAGAGACATGATCATGAAAAGAAGCATGAAGACGAGGTAGAGACTAAAGAGATGAAGCCACAAGCCAAGGAATGTCGGCCTACCAGGAGATGGAGAAGGCAGGACAGACCCTACCAACACCACCATCACTGGCCTCAGAGAGAGCTCTGACTGACACCTTGCTCTTGGACTTCAGTCTCCGGAACCTTGAGCCCTCACACCTGGCCCTCTCCCAGAGCTCAGTCTCCAGAACTGCACGCTTGCCCTGTTCACACTGCCCTCCCAATGTGGCTGGAGTCCCAAGGACCACCAGTAACCTCCTGGGCCCCCACCACAGACTCCCTGCCTCCTGTCCCTTCAGCTCCAGCCCGTAGACTCCAGCTGAGATGCCTGAACCTTGTCTGTCTGTGCCCTGTGGACCCCACACTCCCCTCCACTTCCTCTCCTTGGATCCTGCTGTATCCCACTTTCTCCTTTCTCTCCAAGCCCCTGTCTCCTCCTTCCCTTCCCTCTCCACCCCCGCTGCCATGAGGAGCTGAACTCCACCCCCAAACCTCCCTACCATTCTGCCTATTTGATCACCCTCTCTGCGGCCGCGTCTCATCCTCTCACTGCCCCAGGAACAGGGCTCCCCAAGCTCCCCTCCCCTCTCTCTCCACACCCCCTCCTAGGGGCTCCCACGATGCATGCCCACTCCCCTGCAGCCTGTGGCAGGAGTAAGAGTCCTCTGAGGAGCTACCGTCCTCTGCCTCCTCCAGGTCAGCAGTGCTCACCCAGCAGCTCGCTCTGCGGTCAGCTCCGGGAGCCTCCCACTTCAGTGGCATCTGCCTCGGTAGCTCCTCCCTCCTCTGGGACCCTGAGCTCCATACTGTCCTGCATCCCCTGCCCCTTCTCAGCTACCTCTGTTCGTTCCTCTTGCTCACCCTGGCCACAAGCCTGCCCTCACTCCAGGGACAGCCCTTCCGGTGGCCATGTCCACACTGCAGAGTCCCAGACCTGTCCTTCATTGCCAGCATGCTCCTCCCCAAGGCCCTTTGCCATCCGAAATCAACTCAGTGACTCAGAACTGGCCAACCGTCCTCTCCCAGACTGGCTCCTCTTGGAGCTGTCTCTTCCCCATCCTTCCCAGGGTGCTGGCCCAAGTCCCCAGTGACATCCCTCATTTTCTATCTAACACGCTCACATCCTGTCCATCAGCAGGTCAGGATTCCAGCTACTTCTCATTTCTCCCAGAGCCGCCACCACCACCCTGGAGTCCTATCTTAGCCTCTGGTGGAGGTGGCCCTCTGTCTAGAACCCTTCCTCTCCACCCCAGGGCCTTTGCACTTGCTGTGCTTATCCAGTCTCCTTCAAGCCTTTGCTCCAATGTTGCCTTCTTGGCCTTCCAGTCTCCCTGATCCCAAAACTGCCTTGTGTCCTTGGGCTCTCAGGTCCCTTGGGCTCCCTAACTTTTATGTTTCCATTTCACGGTTTAACCCTACAGTATGTTTTCTGTGCCAGTCATCACTACTTACGATGTCCTGCAGGCACACATGCTTGCTCACTCCTCCCTGCAGCAGTGTGGCAAGCAAGGGAGGGACAGTCAGCACCCTTTTATGACAAAGAACAGCCAAATGCCTGCCTGGGCTCCAAGGTCATCCGCAGGGCTTGAGCTGGGCTTGGGAGGTGCAGTGGGGAGAGGTCCCAGGGCGGGGTTCCCCAGCCACACCTGCTCACTCAGATCCCCAGGGCTGGGTGAGAGCAGGGCTGAGGCTTGTGGGAGCCCCGGGCTTACTGGCCTGACTCCTTGGTTTTAGAGTCCTGGGTGATGTAAGAAGCTGGCCTCACTATGGGTGCTGCGGCTTATGTCTAGCTGTCCCCCCAAAGCCTCATGCAGTCTTTTCGTAGGTGGCTAAATCTAGAATGTGTGATGCTAGGATTAAAGGTGTGTGATTACTAAACATGAGAGTGATTGGTTTGCCACTGCCCTAATCCCTGGTAGTCTGGATGAGATAAAAGAAGCAGAAAGACGCTGTTAAGGTCCCTTGTTGCCTTTGCTGCCTTGGGTGCGCCATGTTGTTTCTCCTCTGGGATGCCTGTTTGCCATCCCTGCCTTGGAGCCAGCCAATTATGGACTGAAACATCTACAAACTGTAAGCTAAACAAACCTTTCCTCTTTAACTTTGGGTGTCAGGTATTTTGTCTCAGCAATGACAGGAAACTAATACACTGGGCCGATGTGGTCCCTGACACCTGGGTTCTGCCCAGCCTGGCATGCTGACTGCTCTGGGGGTCCAGGCATGCTGTGTAGGCCTCGAGTCCAGCACAGAGCATGTCACCAAGCCTGGGCCTAAGGACTCTCCAGGGAAACTTTTAGAGGTGACTTGCAGTTGGGAATGGTGGTGCATACTTGTAATCCCAGCTACCCGGGAGGCTGAGGGAGGAGGATCAAGTTTAAGGCCAGCTCAGGAAACTAAGGGAGAACCCTGTCTTAAAAGGAATGGCAGCTGCCTGCCTTGCAAGTGCAAGGTCCCCAGTTCGATTCCCCAGTATTGGGGGGGGGGAGGAATAGCTGGTGGTCCATGGCCCCACCAAGACAAGACAGAAAGGAACCTTGGAGTGGTGGAGGCTCTGGGTTCTTTCTGACTCCCCTGGGTGTTGTTGTTCATGGAAGCTGAGCCCCTATGGGCCAGTTCCAAAGAGGTTTGTTGAATGAATAAATAAGAGTACAAAGTGAGACTGAACTACAGGCGAGTGGGTACCAGCAACCAATAATGACCTCTTAACAGCCTGCTGTGCGCCAGGCTGAGTTCAGGGAACTAATTGGATTAAGTTCCTGCCTTTACAGTGGAGAGAGAAATTTAACAAGAGAGGACACACAAAAGAGGATATGCAGTATGGGAAAGCAGGAAAGGGAAACTGAGGAAATATGAAGCAGGATGGGGTGCAAGGGAGTGACACCAAGGTTCCAGGTGGGTGCAGGGAAGGCTTTTGGAGGGGTGACTGCTCAGAGGCCTGCATACAGCCAGGCCATGAACTGTAAAGGTGTCCGGCAGAGGATCAATAGGGCAAGGCCCCCAGGTAGTCGTCTGGTGGGAGGAGCAGAGCCAGAACTGCCTCATGGAGGGCTGCCACTCCAGGAAGGCTGTGGAGCGGCTCCCTGAGGTGGTGGGCAGTCAGAGTAGTGTGACGAGAGCCGACAAGCACAGTACCCAGGACCCTTAACTTACTCAGCTCAAGTGTGGCCTGGGGTCCCCAGCAGGAGGGGCCCTGGCCCCATCAAGCCTCCACCCTCGCTTTGGGCCACCGAGGAGATGACAGGAGAGACACTAGGGCTTCTGGTGCGGGCTGCAAGGCTACTCACCGGCAGGATAGAGAACTGCATGAAGAGGCAGGTGAGCTCCATGGCGGCCAGCAAGTAGGTGAGCAGGATGACCCTGGGCCGGGCCAGAGTGCCCATTGTCCTGAGGGACTGGTGGGTCCTGTGGGCCGAAGCCCCCTGCATCCTGAGTGGCTCTGGAGAGAAGCCCGGGAGGGATCCTGACCAGGACGATGGCAGAGCCTTAGGAGCAGGCAAGGGGCAAAAGTCCTGTTGATCTGGGCCAGGGTGCTGAGTCACCAGGCTAAGAGGCTGTAGGGAGGGCAGTGCTGCAGGGCCAGACCCCCACCCAGATCCTCCAGCATAGCCTCCAAAGGAGGGAGACAGGACACTGCCCAGCCTGAAGTGTAAGCCAGCTCAGACCCCATGCCGCATTTTAGAAGGAAACTCAGGCCCACAGTAGCTGCCTACTGCTGCTCAGATGGCACCTTCTGGGGACATGGGGCTGACTCATGGAGCTGTGCAGTGCAAGTGGCCTTTTTAGGCCTACTGTGGTTTCCTTCTGGGGTCCGCAGCCAGAGCATGGGGGGCTCTAGTGCTGCTGGGTTGGGGACAGGGAGACAGTGCAGCCTTCCAGGCTTCCCCCTCCGCCCCTCCCCCAGGCGGCTCTGCCTTACTTCCTATGGCAGGGTGCCGCCTGCTCCCATCCCCTCTGCCCCCCACAACCAGCAGCAACCGGATTTTGCAGCCGCGTTGAGGTCTTTCACATTTTGCTAGTGGACAACTGACTCCGAAGTCGGGGACCAGCCGGAGTGGGGCGGGCCGGGGCGGGGCGGCAGCACGGAGGGCCGGCAGAGCTCTCCGGTGCCCTGCCCCTGGTAGTGCGGGAATCAAGCCGCCCGCACGGCCCTAGCCCCTCGGGGCAACTCGCCGAGCGGAAGCTCGGACACGGCGGGGGTTCGGGACCCAAGGCCGGCCACTCCGGGGTGATCTCGAGTACCTGGCTTCCCTGGAAGGACGTGGACCCTGGTTGTCGTGGGGTGAGCCCTAGGAGACCTAGCACACCTGTCCTTCCGGGGTGAGCCCCGGCCCCGCCCTTTTGGGGTGATTCAGGATGGGACCGCCCTCCTAACTGCTGGCCCCTCCCTCGAGCGGCCCCGCCCACTCCCTGCCCCTTAGTTTTGGGAGGGCTCAACCCTGACCTCTGAACACTCATTGGCCAAACTTGGCACGCCCCCGAAAGGCTTCGCCAACCTCCCCGCCCACTCCCCCCCCTCCCAGGCCCGACGGCCTTAAACCTGCTCCAGGCTCCCGCAAGCGGCTTTGTCAGCGATTGGCTTCTCCACTGTCCTTGGTGGACGTGGACGCAGAGATTCTGACCCCTGGAGCAGCACCGGCTGTCATTTTGGGGAGGGGGGGAGGGGAGGAGGGACGGAGGCGGAGCATAGGACCGAGAGGGAGAAACAAAGAGAAGCAAGAGGAGGGAAAGGGCCTGCACTGCTCTGAGGAGGGATAGGGAGACAGGAGCGTTTCTGGGAACAGGGCTGCTGGGCGCCTCTCCAGGGCCCTCCACAGACCACGTGGCTTCTGAGAACTTTCTGGCTAGCTTTGCCTAGTGTCACCCTGCTGCCATGTCCCCATCACCTTTTGCCCAGTATCACTTGGGGCCGCTGGAGATGGATGGTACACAAGTACACGAGGTCTCATGCCACCTCCACCCCAGCCCCTAGTGGGGACGGTGGGAGCACACACGACCCTGGGGTCAGTTTGTCCAAGCTCTGACTCTTCTCAGTGTTCTCCAGATAGTTGACTGTTGCTAGGTAACTAGATGCCCATTGAAGACATTGGCCTCACCCACCTGGCAATGACCAGGATAAATGTCAGAACCAGTGTCCCTCTTCCATATTTTAATCTCAGCTCAACAGCAGAAAGCTGCAGAGGCAGTGAAAGCAGGATACAGAACTGGAGCTAGGGACAGAGCCAGGTAGTCTGAGGTCTGCAGGCAGGGCCATTTGATGTCCCCAAGGATGTCTGTTCACAGAAACACGCACTGTTTGAGGAACAGTCCAGGGCAAACAGAGCAAATGGGGGAAATGTGTTCGCATATGAGGAGGGCGGGCCCCAGGCCCTCTACTCAGCTGCTTCCCCCCAGACAGGTGAGGAGGGTGAGTAATGCACAGCAGGGCTGGCCTGGGAAGACAGAAGGGCTGGGTGACAGGAATCTCAGGCTGTCTCCCATTCAAGACCCCTGGGGGAGGATGGGAGTCCCAGATGGTTCTGTGCTCCTGGCGGGGGTGAGGGGTTGTTCCCAAGAAGTTCTGAACTCCCAGGACTGACTAGTCAGGTTCCCAGCCTGACTGCTCCTCACCAGGCTGGCCAGAGGTTGGACCATCAGTGGCTCCTGGGGCCTCTGGGGAGGGGCTGGAGGGTGAAGAGGCAGGAAGGGTTGGGTGAGCATCTGAAAATGCCCAGAGCCTGGCAGGGGAGGCCTAGGGTCCCCTGGATTCATGGGATGAGCAGGAAAGAGCCACTTACCACCCTCTTCCTCTGGTGCCAAGCGGAGGCTGTGGTGGCAGGGAACTGGTTGGGCAGAAGAAATCCTAGCTTTTGTTTTGAATGGCTGAGTAGGGGTGGGAAACTTCCTGGTTGTGAGGGAGTGTGGGAAATTTGCCCTTTAAGCTACAAGAGGAAAGAAAGGGAACTCTGGACCTTTAGACTTCCTCCCCTAGAGGAAGCAGCTTTGACTGTGGGCCCATGGTACCAACCACTCACTTGGCCACTCAACAAACCTCTGCACTTTCCCAGGTGAAACATCACGACTGTTTTGCCGGGGAGACTGATTCAGGCTGACCACAGGAAGACTGGGGGTCCAGGAAACTGGGAACACTGGTGGGGCTGGGGCATGCTGTGTGTGTGAGGAGGGGCAGAGGAAGGAGGTGGCCCCAGAGGGGCTGGAACTGTAGGGATGTGGCCAAGTGTCCCGGGAAGGATCTCTTTGATTGCTGCATGCGGGGGCCAGGATTCCTGAGCACATCCAGGTGAGGGGGCCCCTGATCACACTGCTTGGATGCATGACCATGGCTGGAAAGTAGGAGATTTGGATCAGCCCGTGAACATTGAGCACCTACTTTGTGCAGGTCCTGTGCTTGTGCTGACCTGCACTCCCCTGGCCCATCATAGCATGTGAGGAAGTGAGGAGCAGTTTCATTCCTCTCTGTGGGGATGACCCACCCTGATGGGTTGGGTGTGGGCAGAGTCCAAGGTGAGGGGCCCCCATTAGCCATGGGGATGGATGGGGTGGAGAGCAGGGGCAGAGAACAGGGATTAAAGTTGGTGTGCTGGTGTGTGTGTGGGAACAGCTGAGGGCCAGGAGAGGATGTGGAACCTGCAGCCTGGGCTGTGGGCTGAGCTGGGCACATGGAGGTGGTATTCAGGGTCTGATCCAGAAGAGATGACCCAGTGTCGAGGGGTCAGGGGCCAAGACTGTACCCCACACAGGAGGAGGACCCCAGGGACTGACCAGGGAGAGGGAGGGAACCCCAGGAGCAGGGGCCAGGAACAGGCAGCATGGTGGTCTGGACAACTCGTTTGAGAGGTTTTGTCCCAAAAGCGAGTCAAGAAATGGGAGAGTGGCTGATGGGGAATGGAACAAAGAGAAACACATTTGGTTAGCGTTTTAAGATTTTAAGAATGTGTGAACCTGCAGGGAGGGAGGAGGATGGAGAGACAACCAGGAGGTGGGGATGGGGTGCATGGACTGCCCCAGAAGGTGCCCTTTCCTTATGTCTCCTATTACCCTCGAAGGCTCACCTCAAATGCCACTTCTTCAGGGGCACTCACCAGTTTTGGCAATGTAGGTCCTCATTGTACCGCCCTGGCCCAGCTCTGCCCTTCTCTGCCTGCCCTGCCTGCTTCTACCCGAAAGGCTCATTTCCAGCCCCCCGGTGCCATGCAGTTTCAGGTCTTGGCCAGCAGGAGGCGCATGGACCAGGCCCTGTACTCAGACACAACCATGGGTTGCTTAGTTATCTATCCTGGGAGTCACACACAGCCATGTGGGGTGGGAGGCACCCCAGCCTGCTGTGGACACTGTGGGCCTGGCCTCAGTTTCTTCCTCCATCTTGGAGGGTCAGTAGAGCCTTGGAGGGTGGACTCAGAATTCCCTGACCCCAGCCCAAAGTGAGTGGCTGTGTCAGGCAGCTCTCGGGGGAGTCCGGGCAGGGGCTTCTAGAAGGGGCCAGGGCTGAATCTTGCCTCCATAGCAGCACACTGGCCTGGCTGGCCTCAGAGCTGCCTGAGTGATGACAGGGGCTTGGGGAGCAGCTCTAGTGGAGGTGGCCATACATAAACTATACATAAATTCATTCCTCCTTCCTGCTAAGCCTCCTGAAGGTGCACAGATGGGGAGGCTGCGTCGTCAGAGGCTGTCTCGGTGTCCCCAGAAGGATGGGCAGCTGTGCTCCTGCTCTGTAGCCTGTGGACACCAGGGGGCAGCAGACATCCAGCGTTGGGCTCTGGTGGTGGGGCAGTCTTTACACCGGCGGATCTGCTGCCCTGAAAGAGGTGGTGGTGGTGGTGGGGTACACTGTTGTCTGCTAGGCACCCACTCTGAGCAGCCCTTGGCCTGCTGGGGTCAGGAAGGTCTGGGCAGGAAGAAGCCAATCTTTCTGGGCCTAACAAGCTGCTCTCACCTTGAAACTCAGCTGGGTGTGAGGGGTAGAGGATGAAGAAAGGAAAAATGAACGGATGGAGTGCTAAAGGCCCTGACCACGAAGTGCAATGGGAAGGGGCTCAGCCCAGGGCAGGAGCTTGTTCCTTCATCTTCCTTGCCTTGCTAAGTCAGCTTACCTCTCTGGCTCAGTCTCCTCCACAGGGACGTCACAGGATTGAGGTCACACCATGTAATAGAGGTGTAACTGATGTCTAAAATAGTCTTTCCCAGGGCCCAGGAAGCCCCCTTCACCTCTAGGTCCCAGCAGGCATGGGGTTGAGGGTCTGCCTCTCTGATTCTCTGTCACTACGGACTGGGCCGGGCCACATTTCCTGTGCTAAAGGAGAGGGCTGGGGTGCAGAGGGACACACCCACTGTCTCTGTTCCAGGCAGGTCCTAGGCTATTCTGCACACCATGACATGGGTACTGGGAGTGAGTGGCTTGGAGGGCCCTGGGGTCCCTGGTGGACTCGGTGGGTGGGAAACCTGGCTCATGGGGGTCCCCACTATCTCTGACAAAGAGTGGTGGAGGCAAGGGGGAGCGAGTCTGCTCTCACAAGATTTATTTTTATGCTATTGCCCTGGCAAAATGAGCAGGGTCACCAGGGATCTCGTAACTTGTGTCCTACAGCTGGGAGGAGGGAAGGCTGGGGTCACAGAGCTGGCTGGACAGGGTGTGCGACACGGCTCCCCACCTGCCCTGTAGACATTCCCCACCCGAGAGGGCAGTCTGGAGCCTAGGAAGACCAGTGGCCCTGGGTTTCCTAGGCCACTCGGCCTAGGTCCCCCTCCTCCCTCTGAGGGGCCTCTGCACGTGACCAGACCGGCCCCTGTCCGCGGGGGTTCCTTGTTCCCGCCAGTCTTCCCCGCCCATTCCTGGGGAGTGAGGACCCCAGGCCTGGACCCGAGCACAAGGCTGCCCCTGTAATCGGAGCTGCCGCGTGCGGCCGCGTCACCAGAGGGAGGCCGACACCTTAGGAGGACGTGCTTGGCAGCAGCCCCAGAACAGCGCGTCCTGGGCGGGGCGGGGCGAGCCGGCGCGGGAGCTGGTGCGGGAGAGACGTTTGCAGCGGCGGGCGCTAGGCCTGGCCAGGCTCTGCCTGCTGCTGGGAGCCAGCTGGTTAATCTGTAACTCCCCGAGCCCTTCGGGCCTCCGCATCCCAATTTACGGAGCTCAAGGCTGGAGAGCTGCTCCCAGGGGTCTGGCCCAAGTGCCCCCTGCTAAGTGATGCAGCTTGAGGCCAAGGAGGTGGTCCTTCCCGGCGCAGCAGTCCCTCAGCAAGGTCTGCCATACAGACGTCCACCCCTAGCTCCAGGGGTTCACTCAAGACCCTTGCTCACAGAAGTCCTCTGGAAGGGCTCAGGGCTGGGTGAAAGGCAAATCCAGCGACAGGTCTCAGTGCTGCCTTGGCTGCTGGGTGATCTCAAGCAGGTTGCTTCAGCTCTGAGCCTCTGTCGCCTCCCTAACAAAATATGCATGAAAAGGCCTCCCTCTCCAGGGTATTGGATGGATTAAACATTGCAAGAAGCCCAGCCCTGTGGAGGGCAGGTCCCTGAGGAGCACAAGGTTGAGACACCTGGGATGTCATTGTTTGTTTCGGACTGCTCAGAAAGGGCATCACTTGGACAGCAGTTGGGGAGGGAGCAGAAGGTAGGACCCCTCAGAGAACTTCCGGGTGGCCAGGGCACTCATCTAGGGGCTCCCAGAGCAGCCGTGGGTGACATCCAGCTCCTGGCTGTGACTGGTGACTGCTCTTTCCAGCTTCCTGTCGTGATAGATGGCACGTGGCCCATGGCGCGGTGGAAAATTTTTCAAGGCCTTAGTTTATTTGAAAAGACAGCCCAGGGCCTCTGAACACAGGAAACCAGCCTGAAGCAGGTTTGAACTTGGGTCAGGGGGAGGGAAGAGTCCCAGGCCCATCCTTAGACACCCCAGGACAGGCACCCCACATCCCAAACTCTAGGTTCCCCGGGGCCCTCGCACAGGGTGGGCCTGACACAGAACAGCTATCCCTGGTCCTGGGGAGCCTACTGAAGCACACATCTTTCAGGGGATGACCACACCAGGGAAGCAGCGAACACCACCGCCATCGCAAGGGAGTTTGGGCAGCCAGGTGAGGTGCTGGTGCAGAAGTCCGCCACCAGAGGGCAGCAAGAGGCCAATGACAGGACCTCTTGGGCTGCTCGGTTCTGCTGCTTGCTCGCAGGGAGATCCGCACTTTTGTGGTTCCCGCGGGGAGCCTCAGTCTCTACAGCTGGACCGACCAGTAGTGGGGGTGTTGCAGGGACAGGCACATGTATGGCTCCTCCAGAACTGAGCTGGTTTAACTGCATCGGTTTCCCCGAAGAACAAGCGTCCAGGAGGGCTGGGACCGTATCTGTGATGATTTGTGGATCTTTCCCACAGTAGAGCTCAGGAATCAGGCTGGGAGCTCGGGCGGGGAATTGGATTGTGTGGATTCACTCTGCGTTGACCACCTGGATCTTCAGGGAGGATTTAATCTCCTCTGGCAGGTTTCCTTATTACCAGTGCTCGCAGAAGTACTTGCCTGTCATATGTGCTAGCCAGAGTCCCTAATGCCGGTCACCGAAGAAACATCTCACTTTCAGGAGCTCAAGACACTAAGTCTACTCCTTACTGCCGTCCCCAGGAGGGTGAGCGAGCCACTTGCTGGTGGGGCTGCTGCTGTCCGCGGGCCGAGTTCCTCGTCTGGCCAGCAGGGGGAGCAGCAGGACTACTTGGACAGTGGACGGACTATGTGAAGTGGCCGCATTTCTGCCGAGTTCCCGGACTAAACCGATCTCAGAGCCCCACCTGGTTGCAGAGGGCATAGAAAGTGTGGTCTTCCTGCGTGCTCAAAGGAAAGCAAAGAAGCTGAGCTCACGCATTGCTTTTTCTCCGTCTTTCCTCTCTTGCTGGGCAAGTCACAGGAAAACATGCACACTGTTCAGAGGGACCAGGTATGGGATCCTGGTTAGTGCCCTCCCCCCTACCATGCAGGCAGGAGTGGGGGCACTCAGCCCAGGAAACCAGTCCCTGCTGTGCCCAGCCCACTCCTCTGAGACCAGCACCCCCTCCCCACTTCAGCTCTCTGCAACAACAGAGTACAAATATTGTTCTTTTTGTTTCCTTTTTCCCTTTGGATGTATTTTTAATTACAAAACTAGAACGGGATTATTGTACCCTGACAATGTTTGCTTGCTTCCAGGCCCCTTGGAGTGGAGGGTTGGGTTTCTTCTTGATGCCCAGCCCCCAGCTCCTGGGGGGTCTCTGTCCAGGTGTGTTCCTGGCTCAGGTGTGTGGGGGGCACTCGATCCCACCCCTGGGACCAAGTCTAACACAACTTTTGGTACCATCCTTCATAGTATTCCAAGACACAGACGTGGAGAAGGTTACTTCCCCTGCACTAATGAGGGCGGGAGAAGGAGAGACTGTGGCACCTGATAATGATCCCATAATTAAGCTGGCATGGTAGCAGAAAGGATGCCAGAGTGGAAGCCAAACCAGAAAGTAGGACGGGGGTGCCCCAGCCCTGTTCCCTCCCAGCTGTGTGGCCTTGGCACCAACCTAGGACTACGTAGGCATTTTACTGCTTCTCCCATACAACAGGGTGGTATCCCATGGGGTGCATCATGAGGGCTGAGTTTGGGGGTGCACAAACACCTCGTGCAGCGCATGCACGAGCTGTGGGCTGGGGCAGGTCTTCCCTGGCCTGCCCTCCTGGACAGTTGAAGCCCCATATCTGGACCTTTCAGAACACTCTGGGGCCATGTGATCACTACCCAGTGTGGCTGTGCCCTGGGTTTGTGGGGGACTGGCATGGCTTTAGCACAGGATGGAACAAGGCTGTCTTCTTCTGTCCCCAGGCCAGTTCCCACCAGCCCTGCTCCAGGAGTTCCTGGGCTCCTTGGGAAGTTGTCATCCTCTTCTATTTTCCTGAAGATTAAAAAAAAAAATTGTGACATCTGTGCTTGTGGAAAATTTAGAATATACAGAGGAAAAAGTGAAAGTCACACAAGCCACCACTTTCGGTCCCACCATCAGGAGCCAAGAATGTCCCTTCACCCTGTTCCTCACCTCTCCGGTTCAGTTCACCTCCACTTTCCCTTTACCACTCCCTGGGGAGTCCTGCAAGCATCCGACCCCAGGAGAGGCCAGCTAGTGGGGTGGACGATCGGCCTCACTTTCCCTCCCCCTGGAGGGAGGCTTCTCTGCCAGGCCTTGAGGGCTGTGCAAGACCCTCCTAGAGGACTGGCAGTCCTGGTCCCCCACCCCAACTCCGGGGTGGTTTCTGGCTTGGAGGGGGATGGGATATCCCCGGAGCCTTGCACCGGTTCAGGCAGCAGAAAATTAGTCTCCCTGCGGGCTTGTGCCTAGGAGACAGGAGCCACAGGTTTTAGTGTGTGTTTATGTCTCTCTGCCCCCAAGCTGCACCAAGAAGCGGGCTGTGGGGGAAGGGCACAGTCCTTCAAAGGCCTTTCCCCTATGACCTCAGGCAGTTTCTTTCCTTTAGGTAGCCTCCAGCCAGCCTGGAGGGCAGATCCTGGACCTGGCGGGGCTTGGCCCAAGCCGGAGAAGGCTGGGCACCGGGTCGGTGAGACGAACCGCGCAGCGCAGGATGGACTTGGCCTGTGTCCCGTCCACTGGGCAGGTGGGCTCAAGGATTTGGCTTCGGGGAGCTGATCCTGGTGCCCAACGTCTTTCTCACATGGACCCTCGGGCAAGAGTTGAGCTGACCCTGACCCTCCTCCCCGCTCGAGGCCCAAGGGCCAGCAGGTGTGCTGTGGCCTCAGGTGCACGGATCCCTTGCGGGCAGGATGTAAGAGCGGGCGCCGCAGGCTGCGCCGGGGCGGCCCGAGACCAGGCTCGGGCCAGGAACGAGTTGGCAGCGGAGTGTTAAAGCCCAGTCAGCTGGCGCAGGGGGCCCAATGGAGAACACTGGGGCCTGGCCGGACGCCGGGTCCGCCAAGGGCCTTGCTCACCGCGCCGGCCGAGGGGGTGCCAGCGCCGCGCCGTGCAGCCCCCGCCAGAGACAAAGGAGCCGGTGGGGGGAGGAGGCAGAAGGGGGGGGGGAATGGGGCGAGGGGGCGGGGCGCCGCGGTGTCACGTTACCGCCCGCAGCGCCCTTTAACTCGCGCCCCGCCCCCCGCCCGCCAAGGCGCGCTCGCGCGGCCGCCAATCAGCCGCGTCCGGCCGCGGGCCCCGCCCAGCCCAGGGTGTGTGCGCGCGGCCAATGGGCGGCGCGCGGGGGCCGGTCCGCTGGGGGCGGGGCGGCGCGGCACCAGCCAATCGCCGTGGTGTTGTTGAAACTGAAAATACTACATTATGCTAATCGCGGCGGGGCCCCGCGCGCGCGGGGGTGGGGCCCGCGCGTATAAAGGGGCTCAGGCTGCGGGGCGTTCCGCAGGCCAAGTGCGCTGTGCTCGAGGGGTGCCGGCTAGGCCCAAGCGAGCCAGCGGGCAGGCAGGCAGGCAGCTCCGAGGGGGCGCGGCTGCAGCCACACAGGACCAGCGAACGAGACACGGGAACCGTCCACCACCGGACAACCAGGTAGCCACCGCGCCCGTTCTCCCAACGCGCCCCTTTGCAAGCGCGGACTCGGCCGTGCTGGGTCTCTCTCGCCCGGCCTCCGCCCTTCTCTCCTCTCTTCCTTCTTCTCTCGCTCCCCTCTCCTCTCTCGCCGCCTGGGCTTGCACAGCTCCCGATCATGTCCGACGTGTGCCTCCGCAGCACCTCTGCGATGGAGCGCCTGGTCACCGGTGGAAACGTCCCTGTGATGGCGCGCACGAGCGCCTGCCGTAGCCTCTTCGGGCCCGTGGACCATGAGGAGCTGGGCCGTGAGCTGCGGATGCGCCTAGCCGAGCTGGCTGCTGAGGACCAGAACCGCTGGGACTTCAACTTCCAGCAGGACGTGCCGCTCCGGGGCCCTGGGCGCCTGCAGTGGACCGAGGTGGACAGCGATTCCGTGCCCGCCTTCTATCGCGAGACGGTGCAGGTGGGGCGCTGTCGTCTGCTGCTGGCGCCCCGGCCACCCCCGGTGGTCGTGGCTGTCATCCCGCCCCGCGAACCGCCTACCGCTAAGTCCCTCGACGGCCCGGATGAAGAGCCGGGGCAGACGCCCAGCGTTCCTGCCCCGGCCCCGGCCCCGGTGCCCATTCCGCCCCTAGCCGCCGTCGCGGCCCCGGCGGTGGCCCCAGTGCTGGCCCCGGCAGTGGCCCCGCCGCTGGCCCCTGTGATGGCCCCGCCGCTGGCCCCGGTGATGGCCCCGCCGCTGGTCCCGGCGCTGGTTCCGGCCTCGGTCTCCGCTTCCGAGCTGGGCTCGGACCCGGACCCTGACGCGGACGCGGCCCCTCAGGACAGCGCCGAGCCGGGCGCGAACCAGGCGCAGCGCGGCCCCGAGCCGCTCGCCGACTCGCTGCACTCGGGGATTCCGGGACGTCCCGCGGCCGGCACCGCGGTGGCCGGCGCCAACGGCGCGGCGATCAAGAAGCTGTCGGGGCCTCTCATCTCCGGTGAGCCCCGCACGGCCCCGCCCCGGCCCGGCCCCGCTTTGTCCGGCTGGCCGGGCTCTCTCCAGTCCTCGGGGGCCGCGCTCGGTCCCCGCCTCCTCCCGTGGCATTAAAGGGCCCGCGGCGCGCAGGGTGCGGCTACAGCCGCACCCCTACTCTCTGGGCCGTGGCATTAGTCCGTGGCTCGGTAAGGCGCGACGGGAGGGTGTGCCTGGACCCCCGAGAGCACAGTCTGGGGCGGCGGCCGCTGGAGCCCTTTGCCTGCGCGGCCGGGCTCGGAGAGCGCGGCGCTGAGGGGGTTAAGCGCCGCGGCAGCCCCGGGGGGCTTGGCCGCGGGACAAGGGGAAATGCTTACACAGCACATTGCGCGGCGACGTAAACAAAGCTGACCCGCCGCGGACCTCGGCGCGGGCGGGGACAGCGTCCCCACCCCAGCCCCGCGCCCCGAGCCCTCTCCCGGCCCCCTCTCGAGTCTCCCGGCCCCGCCCCGCCCTGACCCTCGGTGCGCTCTGTCGCCCGCAGATTTCTTCGCCAAACGGAAGAGATCTGCGCCCGAGAGCAAGTCCTCCGGAGATGTACCCCCGGGGTGTCCCCCGGCTGGCGCACCTCCTGGGATTGGCGGGGCGGAGCAAACCCCGCGCAAGCGGCTGAGATGAGTTAGGTGAGTCTGGGGTCCCTGGGAGGGGGGTCGTGGAGGGGCGTTCCCCCCACACACTCCTCACTGCCGCCCTCCCTTCAGTTTAGACCCCCAGGAGCACGGGGAGCTTGTTGGGCAGCGGACGATGGATGAGCGGGGGGCCTCGCGGGACCGTACTTCTAGCAGCAACCGGTGGCAGCAGCCGCAGCGCAGCCTACGGTTTTGTGTTTAAAATCTGAAAACTGTGCAATGTATTGATAGCGTCGCTATTACTTAAATATATTCTGCACATGGAGTACACTGGTCCCAAGGTGTAAAGCTTTAAGAGTCATTTATATATAAAATGTTTAATCTCTGCTGAAACTCAGTGCATAAAAGAAGAAAAAAGAAAAAAGAAAAAAAAAAGATAAAAGGGAAAAAAAGAAAAAAGAGGAAAAAATAAAAAACATGTATATTTGTACAAAAGCTTTTTAAAGTTATACTAACTTATATTTTCTATTTATGTCCAGGCGTGGGTCTCTGCCACGCAACTGCTCGGTTATTGGTTATGCCAAAGGCACTATATTTCACCCACATCAGATTATCAGCAAGTTGAATTTATTTTTCCAGTGGGCTCTAGGGGAGGAGGTTGCTCACAAGCTAGCTTCCATACATACCCATCTAGCTTGCAGTCTTTTCACGCTTTCGCTGCCTCTCATTATTATTATTATTATTATTATTATTATTATTATTATTATTATTATTTTAAACTTGAAGACAAATCTGTTAAAAATGGTTCCTGAGCCGTCTGTACCACTGCCCCGGCTCCTCGTCCGCCGGGTTCTAAATAAAGAGGCCAAAAATGCTGCAAATCTGTCTGCTTGTGCTTGTGCTTGTACACCTTTGCACGCCAAAGCTGGGAGATAGGCAGGACATAGTGGACGGGGGGTGGGGGCTGGGAGAGCGGACCAAATACTCCTGCTGCTGCTGGGCAAGGTGAAGTCTGTCCAAAAGGGAGGGGCCCTTCTCTTGGCCAGGCGAGCCCACCTGCTGCAGGCCAGGCACTCGTCACCTGCTGCTCTTGGTCCAAAATAAGCATCTATCCCAGTTGACTGGAGTCCCTTGTTCCAAAGAAACCAGCAGGGAGCTAGGTTCTAATGTGCACTGCAAGGGTTAGACCAGACACTTCACAGCTCCTCACTGTAGTACCCTTCACAAGAAGGGGCCCCAACACCTCCATGGTCCCCTAAGGGTGGGCTGAATCATGGCCTTGGTGGGAGAGAGGGAAGAAGACAAGGGGCCATGCCCTGGCCCCCATACATGTACTGGCACTCCCCTAGCCTACTAGTTTCAAAGTGTTTCCTTTTAGTCAAAAGGGGAGGGGTTTTTTTTTTTTTTTTTGGTACCGGGTATCGGGATCGAACTCGAGACCTTGTGCTTTCGAGGCAGGCGGCAGAACCACTTAGCTAAATCCCTGGCCCATGGGGAAGGTTTTATTTTTTTAAATAGCTGATCTATACACCTCTGAAAATTGGGGCTTATAATGGAAAGAGTGACATAAAATCACAAATCCAGAAAAGCTGGCAGTATTTCTGCTAGTGCCCTGGGTGAGGAGAAAATGAGAACTGGGGATTGTAGGGCTGTATGGATCTGGGGGGTGGGGTGTAGGTGCATAATTATCATAACCTTCCCCCAACTGCCTGCAAGGCCCAGCTGGGGCCAGGCACCAGGAAATGCCCCCCACATCTCCCAAGGGGCCCAGGGCTTGCTGCCTTCTGCTAGGCCAACAGCAGCCCGTTGGTACACTGGGGAGACCTGCTTCAGGCTTCCAAGTGCTCCTGTGGGGAGAGGCTCCCCATTTCTACTTGTGGGCCAGGAAAAGGCCTGTCCTCTGAGGTGGACAGCAGAGGTAGGAGTGTGGTGTGCTACTTGATAGTCTGGCATGCAGGCAGTGGGCACACAGGGCCTCTGAGTGCCTGCTCTTGGTGAGGAAAGCTGACGGGGTCCTTGAGGCAGAGCCCTCTGAGTGCAGGTTCAGCTGTGCCAGGCCTCTGTACCCTGCTCTGCTTCTCACACCCCTGCCCCCATCACAGAGACCTGGGGGTGCTGCTCACCTGCTGCCCCGATTCCTGGTCTCTCTCTAGGGTGACTTTTTCAAAAGCAGTGAGGGCTGTGTGGGGACGCTTGAGTGTGGTTTCGACCCTCTGGCAGGACCCCACAGCAGGAACCTGGAGCCCACCCTCCATGGGGAAGCAGCATTGTGTTGTGAGTCACACTGGTGATCCCCGAAGGCCCTTCTTTCCCTCGGGAGGCCTCAGTTTCCCCCATCTGGGCTGAGAAATGTCCGCAGCACTTTCCAGATCTGGTGTCCTCTGACTCTCAGGTGAGGACAGTTACAGAAATAATGATATCAGTGGCACTGCTGGAAAGTTATCTTTTTCACCTGTGCCAATGATAATCAATCATAGGAACAAGCATGTGAGCCTCTAGTCCACACCCTGGACATCCAAGATGAAACCATTGCAATGTCCTGTCTCATGGACAGGCTAGGCAGAAAGAGCAGAGCTGTTAACCTGCATAACAATGAAGCAGTGACCACATGGGAAAGGCTGGGAAGGGACTGCTCTGGGCAGGGGTAGGGGGGACCTGGACTTCCGAAGCTCCGGGAACCCCCAAGAGGACAGCTTGGACAGAAGCTGAGAGGGAGGAAGGGTGAGCCAGAAGGCCAGGATAAGGAAGGAGAGGGAAGGCTGAGTGGCCCTCTTTGGGAGGCTCATGGGCTTACACACTGTTGGGGGAATGTGCATTGGGTATGCCTGCTCCTTTCCCTGGCCCTCCCTGCTAAGCTCTTGTCCCTTCCTGGGCCAAATGGGCTTGGTCAAAAGTTGAATTTTGTCTGCAGGCAATAGGGAGCCCTAAGAGGGAGTGAAGCTAGGGGAGATGGTGCTGGGTGGAGAGCAGAAGAGCCATCAGAAGGGCTAGGCAGAGATGCTGGATGGCCAGTATTTCAGGGCCTCTGCATGCCAGATTCTGTTCTGGGTACCAGAGACACAGGAAGAATTAAAGATGAAATTCCCTGCTCCCAGAGCCTCCTCTCACAGGAGGTAATAGAAGAAGCCCAATAAAGGAGCTGTAGAGCATAGGAGAGTGATCAGTGTCAGCTAAAAGAGCCAGACAGCAGGCTGGTGTGTCTAACAGGACACGCCAGGAAGCCCCACCAGGCCCTCACAGGTGACACACGGGTGAGATCAGTGCAGCCCTTGGAGGAAACAGCCAGTGTGAAGTCCCTGAGGCCTGCGGGGTGCTTCTGAAATAGTGAGCCACAGCCGAGGAAGGTGGGGTGGAAGGTACTAGAAGATATAATAGGTGGGAGAGCCACTGGGACCAGCAGATGGCTTGGATTGGTTAAGGGATCAGGTACCGAGAAGTTCCCCAAGTTTCTAGTGTCAGTGTGAGGGTGGGGCTACTCTTGGAGCTTAGAAAGCTCGCTAGATAGGGGGACCAAAGGGCCTGACTCCTTTCTTTAGGATGTAAGCTGTAATTCGGGCCACACCTTGCTTTACTGGCACTCTCAGCCAGACCCTGGGGACTACATGGCATATGTCTAGTCTCTCCCCAACCCTGTGTGCAAGGCATGAGCACCCAGGTTACAGATGGGCACGGAGAGGCTTTGCAAGGCAGCTCACACACCACTGCTTCCCAGGGAGGTGCCCAGCACAGAGTCAGCTACTGCCATCCTTAGCCTCTGGCCTGGCTGGTTCCCCTGATGTTCTCCTAAGAGCGCTGTCTAGGCATTTATTTTCTATTTTTATTTTTGGTACATTTTCATGAACTAAACTTGGTAGTTTACATTAGAGCACATTGCGTGTACATTCTATGGGTTTGAACACATGTGTGATGTTCTCTGTCCACCAGTACAGTGTCATAGAGTATTGCCACTGCCCTAGAAATTTTCTGCTCTACCTGTTCTTCCCTCCCCCAACCACTGGCAACCACCGGTCCTTTTATTGCCTCCATAGTTTTGCCTTTTCCAGAATGTCTCGTAGATCATACAGATGGGCTTCTTTTACTTGGTGATATGCATTTAAGCCCCACTTTCAGTCTTCCCATGGGCTGATAAGAGTATGTTTAATTTTGTAAGAAACCACCAAACTGTCTTCCAAAGTGGCTCTGCTGTTTTACGTCCTCACTAGCAATGAGTGGCTTCTTGTTGAAGAGCAGTGTTTTGCTTCTCTGTGGACCACACCAAACAGCAATTTTAGATTAATTAAAAAATAAAACCAGCTGAGAATGGTGGCACATCCCTGTAAGCCCAGGTACTCAGGAGGCTAAGACAGGGGATCAAGAGTTTGAGGCAGCCTAGGCAACATAGGAAATCTAGTCTCAAAAATCAAACAGAAAAACAACAACAAAAGACCTCACTATAGTTTGAAAGTGAAGAGGACAAAGCACAATTAAAAATTAACACTGACGATTGTGACTTTATCTCAGTGCACTGGCTTGTTTGACCTGGCGGAGGATGAAGAGCTTTTGCCGTTGGTCAATTCCTCATCCAGCTGGCCTCATGGTAGGTTGCATTATTGTCCAAATATTTGCTGCCTCGCCTTGCGGGAGGATTCTGCATCTCCTACATGTTGCTGTCAGGCCTGGCCATGTAACTTGTTCTGGCAAATGTAATGTGACTGCCATGATGTTTGTGGCTGCTAAGTAGAACTCACAATGGCCAGGATTCCACTGTCCTATCTCTCTACTGTGGGACAAGCAAGATCTCAGATAGGAGCTGCTCCTTCTGAGAAAATAAGCCCAGCCACAGCCCACCAGCTGGGGGACTGTGATGGCAAATGAGAAACACACCACATTTATTATGAGTCCCTGAGGGTTTAGGGCTTGTCTAATATGCAGCAAAATGTAAACTAAGCTGATAGATAGAGTGGCTTTGAGGATCCCAACTCACTGATTACAAGAATTATAGTGAGGCCCTGGTGGCACTGTCAAATTTTTCTGGACATGGTTTTTGTCCCCTGAGAGTTCATGTGTTGGAAACTTGGTCATCAGTATGGCAATATTAACATGTGGTAAGATATTGAAAAGGTAAGGCCTAGTAGGTAGTCCTTAGTAAATTAAGGGTATTTCCTTCGAAGGGGTGGGGGACCCCAGCCTCTCTCTGGCTTTCTGTTGTGCAGCGTGATCTCTTTTTCTCCCACCATCATGGTACATCTGTTGTGAATCCCTCAAAAGCTGAGCTGATATTGGTGCTGTGTACTTGAACCTTGGAAACTGAGCAAATAAATCTCTTTTCTCTATAAAGTTACCCAGTGTCTTAGTCAGTTTCTCATCACTGAGACCCAGTACCCAACACCCTCCACTTAAAGGAAGAAGGGCTAATTTTGGCTCACAGTTTGTAGAGGTTTCAGCTCACAGTTAGCTGGCTCCAAGGCAGAACAGCATGGTGGAAGGACCTGGGCAAGGGAAAGCTGCTCACCTCATGGCTTCAGGAAGCAGTGTGTCAAGGGAGGAGCTGGGAAGGGAGTTATAACCTTCTGGGTCACGCCCTCAGTGACCCACCTCTTCCAACCAGGCCCCACCTCCTAACAAGTCAGCTATAATACCCCCATAATTAATCACCTTTCGAAGTTTCCACCTCTAATCCCAGGAAGGTTAAAAAGGACATCTAGAAATAAACCCCTGGCCTCCCAAAAGATTCATGAACGTCTCTTTATGCAAATTGCAGTTAGTCCGTCTCTAAGAGTTGCCAAAGTCCAAACAGTTCTAGCATTGCTGAAAAGTCCAAGTTCAAAGTTTCCTCGGAGGCTTAAGGCAAACTCTTAGCTGTGAGGCTCTATAAAAATAAAAAAAGAAGTTAAACACTGCCAAAATACAATGCACAGGGAGAAAGGGGAGAAATAGGGGGATGAAAACCAGTGGGACCAGAGTAAGACCGAAACCCAGCAGGGACCAGGGTAAGACTGAAACTCAGCAATTTCATCTTGCACTTTCATGTCCAGCATCTGGAGCAAGTTGTGGCAATAAGTGTGATGTGAACTCCAAAGGGCTTGGGCTGCCCTGCCCCTACAGTATTACTAGTGGTTGTAGCCCTCATAGCCTCTCTCTTGGGCTGATTTTGCTCACTTCTTGATGCTTTTCTCAGACATTTCCTCCTTGCAGCTTCTCGAACTTCTTGAGGTATCCACTGTACTTTCAGCTTTGCTCTCACAGCTTTATACACTGTCTTTTCAGGAGTGCAATGCCTGGTCTCCCAGGCCTCTTCCTGAATTCTGAGAGAAAGCCTTTCTGACCTCATAATTCTGCATGCCTATAAAACTAGTACAATGTAGATGATGCCAAGATCTGCTACCAGCTTGAGTAGGAGCCAGACCCTCTTGGGCCATGGTTTCTGGGGTCTCTGAGTGCCTGGATGGCTGAGCACTGTGAAATGAATCCCAGGATACCCATTCCCTAGGTGGCCATTCTTGAGTAGGGCTCAAGAATGAGTAGGACTGCTTTCTTCTCAGAGCAGTCTTTCATTTTTACAGGGCAAAGGTCAGGGTCTTTCTGCTTCCTGACATGCTCTCAAGCCATTTTTCCTATTGTGCTGATCCAAAGTTCTTGGCTTCTTTTTAAAGCTAATCTTTTCAGCAACAAAGCTCTCCTCTGCTCCAGATTTGCAGGCCCCAACTTTACCCAAGCTTCCTTTCTGGCCAAACTCAAAAATTTTTAAATCACTGAGCAGTGCTGTTTGCTTTTGATTCTAAACATAGAGCTGGTTAAAAGTTCTCAACAGTATCCATGTCACAGCCTTAATATTATTAGGCTGCCTTGAAATTTCCTCTGGCAGATTAATTAGTTTTGCTGCCCTTAATCTCAGTCTCCCACAAAGTTTTAAAATGTGATCAAAATATAGACAAATTTTCTGCTGGAGGAGAACACATATGGCCTGGAACCCAACTGTCTAATGGAATCCTTTGATTCCAGGAAACTAGCTTCAGTTCCTGAGTCTGGTCTTTAACACCTGCATTACTATCAGCATTCTGGTTTTCTGAGCCCTGACCTGAGTCTCCCATTAAGCTCAGTTTAGAGCATTCTAGGGCTGCTTCTCCAGTCAGCATTTCCAAACCTTTCCAAACTTCTCCTATAAACCAGTTCCAAAGGCCTCTGAACCATATGATCAGATATTGTCCCAGCAATGACCCCACTTCTGGTACCAAAATCTGTCTTAGTCAATTTCTCATCACTCAGACCCAATACTTGGTGCTCAAAACTTAAAGGAGGAAAGGATACAGTAATTTTGGATCACAGTTTGTAGAGGTTTCATTCCATAGTTGCCTGCCTCCAAGGCAGAATGGCATGGTGGAAAAGTCTGGGCAGAGGAAAACTGCTTACCTCCTGGCTTCCAGGAAGCAGAGTGTGTCAAGGGAAGAGCCAAGAAGGGAGATATAACCTTCTGGGTCATGCCCAGTATGACCAGCTCATCCAACCAGGCTCCATCTTCTAACAGCAAGTCAGCTATAATGCCCCCATAATCAATCACCTTCCAAAGGTCCCACCTTGATCCCATGACGCTTTAGGGGGACATCTAGATATAAACCATGATAGCCAGCCTCAGGTATTTTGTGATAGAAGAAAATACGGATTAATACAATTGGATATGTGTCCAGAAATCATACAGATACTCCTGAGAGCTGCATTCAGTGCTACATCAAGTCTGTCACATTTAAGGAAGCTGGAGGCCAAGTGTTCCCAGTTGTGTCTGGGTCCTGTGTCCCCTCTGGTTACTATCAATTCTGCTTTAGTATTTGTATGTGCTTTAAAAAGTATCCAGTAAGCTGGGTATGGTAGTGCATGCCTGTAATCTCAGCATTCTGGGAAGCTAAGGCAGGAAGACTACAAGTTCAAGTCAAGCAACTCAGTGAGACCCTGTCTCAAAAACAAAAAATAAAAAAGGGCTGAAGATGTAGCTCAGTGTGAAGGGTCTGGTTTCAATCTCAAGTACTGTACTGCCTCCTCACAAAAATCTAATAATTTACTTTTTTTTCTTTGATTAAGGAAGAAAATCACTCCAATTTAGGCAAGGGTCAAAGTCTCAGAGACTGAGCTGTTTGTCCCTCAGTTTGGCATACTAAAAGTCCCAACTGTTTACTCTGAAAGTTATTTAGAAAATAAAACTTTTATTTATGCTTAAAAAAAGTCTATTGATTATATGCTCCAGGGACAAACTCCTTGAATGAAAAGTGAAAATGTTCTCTGGGCCTGAAGGGCATCAGGAAGAAATGCTTTGATCTTAGCTGTTGCCTGGAAGCTCTCAGGAGGGGGTCTTTCTCCTCTGGCCAGCCTGCTGCAGCATCACATGCCAATGGGCTCGCCACGCCTCCAGCTGCATCATGGCCACAGCTGCCCCAAACAGCTCCAGGGGCATAAAGCCAGGTGAGTGGCAGAGGTGCCTTCCCTTCCGTTAGCATGACACCTGTCCCAGTGAACACTAGCCAAGTAAAACCCATCTCAGCACTTTGTGGTTTAAAACAGTGGTTTCCTTTATACCCATGATTGAGTTGGGAATATGGAACGAGTTGGCGGGTAACTTGGCTTAGCCTCAGGGGTGTTAGCAAGTGTGGTGTGCCTGTGTTTGGAATCCACTCTCTGTCTGGCTCCTCCCACACCTGGCAGAGATATGAGCTGCACCAGCCTGCTCCTTTTCTTGGGAGTGGTCCTCAGGGCCACCTGAGCTTCCTCACAGCATGGCAGCGAGGTCCTACCAGTGAGTTTCTGGAGACCCAGGAGGAGGCTTTTGCAGTCCCAGGAAGTCACATGTATCACCTCTGCCTTATGGGATTCAGCTATATTGAGGGGAGAAGCATTAGTCTGCTTCTCTATGAGACAAGTGGCTATGAATAAGCAGCTACTTCTGGGTAGTACCCAGTGCACCTACTACAATTCAACAAGACTACTGTGACGTGAATTCAAAACAAAATAAAACCTTTTTTTCCTTTACATTAATGGGCTTTCATTAGTAAACAAGAAAAAAATCATCAATCGCTACTTATGTTTGAACTGAACAAATGCAGGGTTAACTTCCAGCCTGGCACATTAGCAAATGTGGGTCCAGGTGAGAGGCAGACAGCGGGACACTTGGAAACAGGGTTTACCTTGTCCCCAAGGCCACTGAGATAGAACTACAACAATACTGATGAAGATGAGCCCTTCTGCTTTCTTTTATTGTTTATGTGTGTACAATGTATATATGTACATGTATGTTATACATTCACTGAATGTGCATGTATTCATATACAGTGTATGTAGTATACACACAACACATATGCATATTTGTGTGCATGTATATGTATACATGTTTATCATTTTTCTTCTTTGTTAACTTTGTATCTGGTTTTAAATCTTCTTAGCAATTTGTAATAGTCTCACTTTTACTTCCTTAAGAACATTCTTATGAAGGTTTGCAGATATACACAGAAGTGGAAAGAAGGCTATGTTCAGCTGGAGCCTCCTACCAACACCATGTTCTCTCCATCTTGTTGCTCGGCCCCTCTACTTCTTCTTTGTATTCTCACCCCCACAGTCGGAGTGTTTTAAAGCAGATCCATACCCTGTGGCCTCCCATCTGCACATCCTCACTGGGTGCAACCCTGCTGAGCTTTGTTCCTGCAAACGTCACATACCCAAGATGAGGCAGTAAGGCCTCTTCCCTACCTCCTGCATACTTTTGTGGTTCTGTTGGGGAAAACTTTCTTTTTTACTCACTGAAGGCTTCTAGCAATGGCTCTGTGTTTTGTTTCAAAATGACACAAAGCCAACCCTGGCTTCATGGCATTATCTGGCCAAGATCTAAGAGAACTGCCTGGTGGATGAGCCCAGTGAGTTCTTGAGCCCAATATCCCACTTCACATGGCAGACAGTCTCTCCTTGTAGGGGATATCCCACATTTGCCCTGAAATCCTGACGGGTCTGTATATGACTGTGTGAGTATCTTGAGTCATTGGCTCATTTTTGGTGATTGAAATTGTAATACAAATGGATACACCACATGTGTGAATAGTGACAGTGGTGCCACGGCAGCCAAGGGGAGCTGGGTATAGCTCTGCCACACTGCTGTTCCTTGTGGGAGCACAACAGGTTTTATGTTGGGGTCTGTGTGTGACCAAAAATTACCTTTTCCTCTTCCCCTTGAAACTGCCACCTGCTTGTGGCTACTTGCCTTGTGGTCCAATGATCTGGGGCTGCCCTAGGGGATCACTGGGTGAAACTAGGGTGTGTGGACAGAGTCCTGCAGTGGGGATGCTGCCTTGTGGCTGCGTACATGGAGCTCATTGTCAACTTTTGTATACAGGGAGTTTGTCACAGACCAGCTCATCCTGGGTGGATACATTCTGGCTTGGAGTGGTGACAGCAGGGTGATGAATTGTGACCAGCACTGTGGCTCTGGCTCTGATTGTCTTCCATCTGGTCCTCCATCTCTTTGCTGTGGTCTGACCATCTCATGGGCCTGATGTAGGACAGGACATCTATGATAAGGGAGGCAAAGGATAAGACTCTTCTTTCTCTGGGTCTCAGTTTCCCTTCTCTGAAAGGGAGCATGGGACTAGAGACCCTTTGAGGGCTTGTCTTGCACCAGTGTTCTTTGGGTGTGTGAAGGGCAACCAACAGTACTACATCTATTGGGACCCTGCTTTTGCTGGTGCTGACCCCAGGCTTTGCTTGAGTTCAGTCATAAAGAATGTGCACTGGTCTGTACAGGCATACCCTCTCCTGTGCCCTGGGGTTCTCATGTTGATGGTCATCAGACAGCACTCTCAGTCCTGGGTAAGAGCCTAAGGTCCAGACAGCCAGGCCTTGGACCCCAGGGATGCAGTGAGGCCAGGCTGTAGAGGCCAGGGCAACGGTGCCTGTGAGCTGCTGTCCTGCAAACCCCTGTGTTGGCACTCAATGGCCAATGTGATAATATTAAGAGGTGGTCTCGAGGGTGCCTTCTTCCTGAACAGATTAGGGCACTTAGAAAAGAGACCACTTGGGCCGGGGATTTAGCTCAGTGGTTCCAGCCCCTGCCTCACAAGCGCAAGGTCCTGAGTTGGATCCCCGGTACCAAAAAAAAAAAATAAAAGTGTTGATTGCTTTTAAAAAAAAAAAAAAAGAAAAGAGACCACTTTCAGGCCATCAGTAAGAAATCAAACAGTGACAAATGCTCATGTGGCTGTGGTGAAAAGGGAACCCTCCTTCATTGCTGGTGGGAATGCAAACTAGTACAACCATTATGGAAAGCAGTATGGAGATTTCTCAAAGAACTGAAATTAGAAATTTTACAGGACCCAGCTATCCCCCAGCTAGGTATCTTCCCCAAAGAGCTTAAGTCATTATACCACATCGATATGTGCATACCAATGTTTACAGCAGCTAAACCTGCAAGCAGCCTGTATACCCATTAACGGGTGATTGGATAAAGAAAATGTGATATCTATATAAAATGGAATACTACTTGGCTACAAAGAATGATAAATTTGAAACACCTGTAGGAAAATGGATGCATCTGGAAAATATAATGTTGAGTGAAATAAACCAGCCACATAAGCTTAAATACTATATGGTATCTCTCACTTGAGTGAGGTAAAGCACAAACAAAGAAAATGATAAAGGATGGATAGAGAGGCCAAGGAGTTGAATCTCTTATAATAGGGAAATGGACCAAGGGAACAAGGGTGAGGAGTGAGGAGGGGAAGGGGAAATAAGAAGAATAAAGATATGTCATCTACAGGAAACTAATAACCCTAATTAATATAAACATCAGGGCCAGGGATTTAGCTCAGTGGTTTCACTGCCTGCTGCGCAAGCGCAAGGACCTGAGTTTGATCCCCAGTATAAAAAAAAAAGGGCCGGGGATTTAGCTCAGTGGTTCTGCTGCCTGCCTCGAAAGTGCAAGGACCCAAGTTCGGTCCCCGGTACCAAATAAACAAACAAACAAACAAACAAACATTATATGCCATAACATGAGCTAAGACAAATAATATCAACAAGAATGAAAAATGGGATAGGGGAACCAGAATAGGAGGGACGTGGGGGGGGAGGGGAAGAGGATTACAAAAGAAAGAAAGAAACGCACTGTAATATGTACATGTAACCATTCCCCAAGATGACTGTAAACTACACAAACTGCAAACATGTACAAATAATAAAAAACAGACAGCAGTTCCTTAAAGTGAGGCACCATCTTGGAAGGGGAAAACAGCCCTCTCTAGACCCTGTACCTACCAGTGCTTTATTTTGAACTTTCCAGCCTCCAAAATGGTGAGGAATAAATTTCTGTTCTTTATAAAGTACCCAGCCTCAGGTAATTTGTTTCAGCAGCACTAATGGACTAAGGTATCCACCACCTGATGCTCCTCACAGGTGAGGGCTGGTCAGGCACTTGTATGGGGGAGCCATGCTGAATCCCGAGGACACGAAGCAGGTGGAGTCTTGGAAGGACACCGACCTGCCATCACGGCTCTGATGCCAGCACCTAGGTCCTGGGCCTTATGGAAGACTCTAGCTGGGGACAAGTGTCTACTCTTGTGCAAACTCCACAGGCGACACCCTCTGTGCTGAGCGATCTCTTTTTGGTCTATGGTGCCCCAAAGGGTCAGGGACTTGGGGCTTTGCTTCCCATATTCCTGAGTCCCAGAAGCCAGTTAAGGACCTGTCCTGAGATACTAGTGTTGGTTCCAGATGATGCTTTGAAACACAGAGCCAGAGGGAAGGGAAGGGCAGGGGAGGGGAGGGCAGGGGAGGGGGGGCAGGGAGGGAAAGGGAAGGGCATCTCCAAGAGAGAAAGGAAGAAAGGAAAGAAAGAAGGAAGGAAGGAAGGAAGGAGGAAGGGAAGGCAGGATGCTCATTGAATTCTTTCAAACAACTCTGGTCTTCGTGGATCAAAAAAATCACCTTCTCCACCTGGGATTTATCTCAGTGGTTCCGCTGGCTGCCTTGCAAGTTCAAGGTCCCAAGTTCAATCCCTGGTACCAAAAACAAACAAAAAGATCACCTTTTCTTCTTTCTCTTGAATTGTCATCTGCCCATTAGTTACTTGCCTCATGGACCCAAGTGATTCATTTGTTTTCTCTTTTTATGATGTTTTTCAATGGCTCATTTTGAGGATTTTCTTTCATTTTCTACCTGGAGCTTTTAGGGTCTTGTGGAGCCAGGCTTGGGCAGGAGCCCCTAGCCCCTGCTGCCCTGAGGGTTCCTCCATTTCCTGCCAATCTTGGGGCATCCAGACCAGCTTCTGCGTACTTGGAAGGCTGGGAGTCCTAGGCCTCCTTCACCCAGCTCAACTCATCTGAGGTGGCAGATTGAAAAGAACCAGCTGGAAAAAAACAGTATTAAGAAAATGAAGAGCATAGGTCTTCAGGAAGTCCCACAGGAGGCTGAGGCCTCCAGGAAGCAGCCTGGCCCCTCAGGGTTGCAGAGAAGAAGGTGGGGAAGGTGGGAGGAAATTGAGGTGGCCAGTGGCTGCACAGGGAGCAGAGAATCCCCTGGATCTGGCCCCTGGGTGGGACACCAAGAAGGGGACCTACCAGGCAGCCAAGGCAGACAGCCACGGCAGGCATCCAGGGTTAGTCACTGGAGGTCAGAAATGCCCAAGCAGGAAATGAGATGCAACTTGTAAAAGACATCAAAGGAAATGGAAAAACATTCTTCTAATATGTCAGGGAGGCGAGAGGAAGGGGGAAAGGAATGCTGGGCTTTTATTTGGGATGGGGGAGGGGAGTGATAAAAGGTGGCACCAGATTGCCAGAAATAATTACAGTGGACATCTCTTGGACACCTATGGGCAGGGATGAGAGCTCTGCAGCATGTGAACAGGCCTGAGTTGTCCTAGGCTCAGCCAGCTCCACCAAGCCCAGGGGTGCAACGTGTGCAGCATCCAGCAGGGTGTCTGCAACAGGCAGCAGCTCAGGGCTAGTACTGGCGAAGACCTGGGAATTGAAGGCATGCCTCTCCTGGAAAAAGCCCGAGTAGAGGCCTTGTGCCAGCAGGAAGACACCAGAGGCCATGGTGCTGCCAAGCCCTGCTTTCCCCAGCAGGAGAAGTCGCTTGTCCAATAGAGGCAATGCTGCTGGAGAGTGAGGAGGGGTTGCCGAGAGGTGTCCTTGGCTGTAACCAGAGGCCACAGCCTCCCTCTCTGTGCTGGGTCTGGCCTATTTCTCATCCCCATTTGAGGTTAACTGTTTTGCTGGGCCCTTCTCCCTGGTGCCTGCCCCTGGGGAGCCCTCCCCACCAGTGGCTCCCAAGGGAGCCTCACAGAATGTCACCTCAGCCATGGCTTTCCTTCCTAAGGAGGAAGATTCACTGCCATTTACCTACAAACAACTTTTTTTTTTTTTGTACCTGGGATCGAACTTGGGACCTTTCCCTTATGAGTCAGGGGGCAGAATCACTGAGCTAAATCCCTGGGCCAACAAACAACTTTTAAAAGTGAGCCCACCTATCTGGGGAGGTCTGAGGCTGCAGGGAGGAATTAGTGGTCACCTCCGCTCCCCTAACCGGATGGATGTGTGCCTGGGAAGTCTTACCCTGTCCCCATTACTCTCACCCTCCCTCTTGACCAGGGTTCTGGGAAGTGACCACTGGCTGCCGGCTGATTTTTCTTATTCATGGGGAAGTTGGTGCTGGGTGCATACGGAAGCTTTCCAAAGACTGTGAATTCATCCAGTTCCACACAAGCTCAGAAAGAAAAGTGGGTAGGAAGGGGAGGAGGAGGTCTGGGCCTGTCAGCCAGGACAAGGAGAGGAGGGTTTCAGTCCGTTTTTGGGGGGGAGCTAAGTGCCTCAGGGCAAGTCCAAACAGGGGAGGGCCTAATTTAGCAAAAGAAGGCTACTAAGAATCTGGAAGGCAGAGCCCAGCAACCTGGGGAGGGAGCTAGGTGGTTCTTTCCATCCTTGGGGACAGGGGGGAGCCCACAGCTCTGGGGAGTGGTAATTTCCAAACACTAGAAACTGCAGCTAACAACTAGGGTTCAGAGTTTCAAAAATCTGGTTCAAAGGCAGCCTAGTGTACACCCCAAGCCCGGTGCACCAGAAGCCCCTGGAGGGTTGCGGACCCCGCAGGAGGGATGGGGGTGGTAGGACGCTGGCCATTGAGAGGGCTGCGGCTCCCCGCAGCTCAGGGTCCTCCAAGGGACTCTCAGCACGGTTCCGTCGGGGCACGCGGACCACTTCGCGCGGAGAACCAAGGAGCGCGCGGGGGTGGCCCCGGCGGCCCGGGCCGGACGGACCGACCAAGCCTCCCCCTCCCGGCTGCGGCCGCGCTCCCCTCGCCAGTCCTAGGGGAGGGGCGGAAAGGCAGCTGGACGCGGCGGCGATTTATGGGCCTTTCAGGCGAGCAGGTGCCTCCTCGGGCCGCCCATTGTCTCATCCGCCTCACAATGGGGTTGCTGCAGCCGCAGCGCCGGCCCCCGCCGCGCCCCGAGGCCTGCACGGGCGCGACGGCCCGGGGCGGCGCGGGCGAAGCAGGCGCGGAAACTGGTGGTCGGTGAGCGGGGCCGCGCCTGCATCCCCGCGCCCGTCCCTGAGTCCGTCCGCACGCACTGTCGGTGCGCTGTCGGCCGCCAGCGGCCCTGCACGCCGCCCGACCGGGTGAGACCACGGAGACCCTGCTCCCCGACGGTGCGCCCACGGCCGCGGCGCCCGCTCTCCTGCGTGGTCCGGCACCTCGGCTCCGCGAGGCTAGCAAGGCCCGCGCCGCCGCGTCCCGGTCGCACACACAGGAGCCCATTCTTTCCGGCTCTGCGCAACCATATGGCAAATCCGCGTCGACACAGCAGCCCCCGCTCATTCAGGCGCAGAATGTCCCGCAACAGGGAACAATCACAACTCTGTTCGTGTCTATTATGGATGCGAACGGGGCGAGAAAAAAAAAATCATTTAACTCCAAGAGATAGCCAGCTAATTACCAACCATATGTGAGCCCGGATTCAAAGCCATGCCGAGGAGTTCATTCTGAGTCCGGGAGACTTTATTAGGTATAGAAGACAGATGTCCCGACAGCCCACGCATCACAGAAAATCGTGTCAGGGAGTTCTTGAAATGAGGAGAGAGGTCTTTAAACATTAAAGACCAGGCTTGCTGATGGACTGGGCCAGGTCCTCTGGGATCCCCAGCCCCAGGACTTAGCCGCTGCGTCTGCCAGAGTCTGGGCTTGCTTGGCCGGGGAGGGGTTCCTGTCTCTTCTCTGTGGACTTAGACGCCAGCGATTCAGGTGCTCTGGAGGCCCCAGGGAGAGATGAAGCCTCCTGCAAGCACAAACCTTCTGTTTTATAGTGCCTCCCAGGGCTAGGGGATGGCTCTGTCGGGTCTTGTAGTCCCTTGTTTGCCCCCAAAGAAAGATCATAGAAGGAAGATGCTTTGGAAGTGTCTGGTTACATGGCCCAGCCGGAGCCCAGCCGAGCCCTGCACACAATAGGTCTTCCTTTGGAATTGATAGAATGAATGAATCAATGAATGAATGCGTTAGCCAGTGTGGCAGCCAACCCAACTATGAAAATCCCTTGGGGGGGGTGGTGGGAGTGGGGGACAATAGCGGAAGGAAAACACTCCTGATTTCTTTACCAAGAAAATAGCCTCTGGCCATGAGCCTCGATTCTTTGAGGATGGAAAACGAGAAAGCTCGTTAGAGAGAGAGAGGAGAGAGAAATCTTTCTCTGTTTTCCATGCAATGCAATTATGTTCCAGCTTTTTCTCCTTGTTATTCTTTTAAGCCAAATGTCTGAATAAAAGGATTATTCCCCCGCCCTCCCCCCCAGGACTGACTGTGCCACTGTTAGCAGGCGGGGGCCACTGCTGGCTAGATTAACTGCGGCCCATGGCTTCCGCATTTCTTCTATGAAAATAAGTGAGGTCAGCTGGCATTCAATTGTCACAGCATATATATTTGAAAATTTAAATATTTGAATCAAAGGAGAAAGAGGGATTTGCATTTCTGCCCAACACGACAAGCTCGTTCCGTGAACCCGCACAATGGAAACGTTTCAATCGGAATGAATTGTCTCCTCGCAGGAGGATTCTGCAGAAAAGGCAGCCACTGCTTTCCCTTTTGTTTCTTTTGCTTTTGTTTTGTGTTGTGTTTTTCTTTCCTCTTACTCCCTCCAATCCAGGAGGGTGTTTTCTGAAACTTGGGGACTGACTTTGGTTTTGAGGACATAAAGAAACACAGAAAACCTCCCAGGACACATTCACATCAGAGGCCTCTCTGGCACAAAAGCAAAATTTAATTGAACATGTGCGGGTGAAAAAACAGATATGGGGAACTCCTGATGCCACTTAGAATGGGCTAATCAGCTGACTCCAGCTGGTCTGGACGAGGCTGTTAACCAAGGCGCCGGTGAGCAGGAGGGAGGCGGCCAGGCAGCCGCAGCCCTGGCTGGGCTTGGTCTTCCTCCTGATGGCCCTGATTCACCAGGACACCAAATCAGCCACCCATGCTGGTCCCTGGGGCCCACAGACATAGAATCTATATGTAACCTTTCTGTCTTGGCCTTGCAAGATGGCATTTTGTGGGATCCCCACTTCGATGATGTGTCCCTAGTTGCTGATGTCAAGTAACCAAAGAACATTGCTTATTGTGCTGTCACCAAGAGGCTCTAGGTCAGGGGAGGTGGCAGCTGCTGCTGTCCCGCAGGCCCAGGGCATGGTCTCTTAGTCCACTGGGGCTGCCTGGGCCTGGACAGTCATCATCCCCTTTGTGGAGCTGGACTGGAGTGGCTGCTGGGGCTGTGGTCACGGAGTGTTTGACTGGGTGGCTTACACAACAGACCTTAAGAGCTGGGGGTGTGGCTCAGTGCTATAGCACTAGCCTAGTGTGGTAGATGCTCTGGGTTCCATTCCCAGCACTCAAAACAAAACAAAACAAACAAAACCCAGCCATTGTCCCATGTCCTGAAGGCTGCAAGAGCTAGGTACAGGTGTCAAGGGGCTGGTCCTTCCTGAGGCCTCTCCTTGGCATGCAGATGGCATCTCCTCTCGATGTCCTCAGTGGTTGCCCGTGTGTCTCTGATCTCTTCTTGTAAGAACAGAGCCAGATTGGATTACAGCCCATCCTCATGACCTCATGAAAAAGACCCTATTTCCAAGTATGGTCATATTCAGAGGGACCAGGGATCAGAGCTTCAACATACAGATTTGGGGTGGGGGGCACAATTTCAGCCCAGCTTATTGTTGCCTGCCTTGTGGCCTGGGAGGCCCAAGGGTGAATTCTGCCCAGGCCTGGGGCCCTGGCTCTGCATGACAGTGGGGGCTGGGTGCACACCTGTTGCTGGGGGTGCTGGGGGTTGAGGTTTGTGATTAAGGCAGGTCCTGCCTCTCAGAGCAGCCTCAAGGGAAACCTGCTCCTCCAAGCCGATCTCCTGGGCTTACTGTTCTCCAGGATCAGAGTCCAGAAGCAGACTGCCTGGGCACCCTGCTCCCCTCTGTGTCTTGAGGCTCTTGTGGAAACTGGTCTTATACCAGAGGAGAGGGAGGAAGGGCTAGCAGGGACACTTCAAGTCTAGATCCACCTTGGAGGCTCTGAAAACCCTCTGTCAGGTCCCAGGATATCTCTTTCCTTTGCTCTGTCTCTTGTTCCTGCCTCTGGCTTTCCTTTCCTTTTCTTTCTTCTTCCATTTCTGCTTTTTCTATTCTTTCCCAAGTCTTTCCCCCATTCCAACAAATTTCTAAATCCAAATAAAAGCCCAGTAGGGGCTAAAAAGTGAAGTAACTACCATAGCCAGGTGGGGTAACCAAGCCAGCCATGCCCTGACATCTGCCCTTGCATCAGTTAGGCTGTTTGCTGTGTGACCCGGGAGGGCAGGTTGACCTCTCTGAGCCTTGGCCACCCTGCTTCTTGGTCAGCAAGATCCTGACCTGTCTCTTGAGCAGAGTGAGAAGGAGCTAATGAAAATGGCTGAAAAAACATGTCAGGCATTTAAAAAATGTCACGTAATTGCAAAATAATAACGATAACAACAATATACTTTGGAATTTTGCTGGAACTGAGAGGCCCGAGTGGAATTTGGCACTAAGTGGGTCTGCCCTGGCCTTCATCCAAGGGGGTTTAGTTACTGAGGCGCCCCCGCCCCCAGGACTCTGTTCTGAGGCAGCCCTCTCATGAGGTGGTCCTGCCACTGGACTTCAGTGCTGGGTTGGGCTGGGCTTCCCCATCGGCTGGGGGTCAGCTCAGAGCGTTATTGCCACAAACCTCAGGTCATGAGGCTGGCAAGTCAATGTTGTTTTTTATTATTTTTTTTTAATTCCCTAGGTGGAAATAGCATTATAGTTTGCCTGATTGTAGAAATATCATGTGCTCATTGTAAAAAAAAAAAAAAAGCAAAAATACAAAAATGCACCAAAAAGAAAGTCAAGTTTCTTCTAGATAGGTTCTCCCAGCTGGATATAACCATGGACATCATCAGTCTGGGAAAGTACACTATTTTACATCAGTTTCTTTTTAGGTTAAAAGTACACACACGAAAGAATGAGGATACGCACACATGTGTATACACACATACAAATACCCCTTGAATAGGTCCCGATTAACCCACCCCAAGTTGCAAGTATCATATGCCAAAAATGCACTTACTGCACCAAACATATTGGCCTCAGAACATTTCTCTTAGCCTACAGCTGGGCAAAATCATCTGACAAAGCCTTTTTATGATAAAGTATAATGTACTGGATACTGCTCTGAAGGTGTAAAGCAGAATGGCAATAATTTTTTTGGTTTCTACTGAAGGGGTATTGCTTTGGCAGTGTTGTAAAGTCAAAAAAGCATCAGTCGGGGCTGGGGATTTAGCTCAGTGGCACCACTGCGCCTACCTGGCAAGTGCAAGGTCCTGAGTTCAATCCCTGGTTGCTGGGGGGCATCAGTGGAGCCATTGTAAGTTAGCCAGTGCAAATCAGGGACCATCGGAACATTGTTTAATTGAAAATATTTAACTACAACACGAGGTTTAAGAGACCCATAACCTGCAAGTGGTAAACAAGAAGACAGCATGGAAGACAATTCAGCACAAACAGCTGGTGCGGGCACTAAAACAGGAGAAGATGGCTACATCTTGGTAAGTGGGTCAAGAAAAGGTCCAGTTCCCCCAGGCTGTAGGATCTGGAAGATGCTGAGAAGTGGCAGCATGAAGGAAGAAAATACAAATGCTCTCGAGAAGCCACACCTGGGTACGAAAGTGGCTGCCTGAGCAGTGTGTCTGTGTCTGTCCAGTGAGGCCCAGCTGGCTGCTTGCTGCAGGGTGACACTGGCTCTGTTCAGCAGACTGCCCTGGAGAAGATGGAAAACTGCTTAGTGAAGGGACTTCGGGGTGGGCTGGGGTGGGGGTTTGGGATCACCCTCCAGTGGGTATAAAGTCCCATTTGACCCATTTCCTGGAAAGGAAAGTGTGTGGGGGGGCTGTTGTTTCTACATTGATAGGAACAGTTTCCATCCTGTGACCATGGAAACTTCCATAGTGTACTCCGGTCGTGCCTTTCCCGAGAGCTGTCTCCTACACAGCAACGTCACTGCTGGCACAGATCAGGGCAGCACTCTGCACTCCTGGCAAGCAGGATGGGCGCTGAGGGCCCACTGCCCTTGGGTCACCACTAGTGTGTCCACTGAAGCCCTTGCAAGATCCCCAGAGGGGCTCTGAGCAGGGCTGTGGTATAGACCAGGCCCTGGGTCTGGTGGGTAGAGGGGACAGTGGATAGAGACCTCCCCTCAGGGAGCATTTGCTCAGACTGGAGCCAGGTGAGGAGGTGGTCCAGGGTGAATACCGGGCTTTTGGGGACCTGTTCAAAGAAAAGCTGGCCCTGAGAGGTCCAGGGCCATGAGGGAGCAGGTGAAGGGGTAAAGGAGACAGCAGAGAAGAGTCTGGAGGCTGAGGCCCAGCACTGTAACCTGCGTGAAGACTAGGAAGGTGAGGCCTTGAAGGCCACACTAAGCATCAGCTGTGGGAGGCTACAACCAATCTAGGGAATAAATGATTCCCTTCTGGCTGAGTTGTGTGTTGGGAAATCGCCCTGTCCCGGTTTGGTTTCACAGCTGGTGGTGGGCAGTTACCATCCAGCCACCGTGGGTTTTCTGTGTGTGTGGCCACTGAAATTTTGCTAGCAAAGTGAGGAACTCACAGGATAACCCTCCCCACGGGTTCCCTCATTTATGCATTCTGTCCAGCACCCCCACTCCAAACTCCCACTGCCCTGCCTGGCTCACCTGCTGGTGTGAAGCCCACGTAGGACGCTAGGAGCATAGGCTCCTGCCCTTTGTAGCCAGAGGCCAGGATCCTCCTTGGGCTGAGGCTGGAGGCCGTGCAGGAGGCTGGCTGACCCTCCACATTGTGGTGACCCACCGAGCCTGGGTATCTGGTTCTTCCTGGAAAGGTAGAGGGTGACCCAGCCCACGGAGCTGCTCTGTGTTCTAATCCATCAAAATGTCCGAGGGCTCTGGGCTTTTGGTAATGGGAAGATCCAGGAGCACTCTGGGCTCCGGAAAAGGGGACCCAAGAAGACCTGGGGCTCTGGGGGTGAGTGGGGATTCACGAAGACCCTGGGCTCCGGGGATAGAGGACACAAGTCTGCAGGACTGCCAGGCCTGGCAGGGGTGCAGGGGCTTAGGGTCTGACTGCTGGGCGGGTGGGGGTCCCAGCGCGCCACGCCCCTCCCGGCCTGCGCCCCGCGCCCGCGCCCCCACAGCGCCGCGCGTCTGTTTGGACAAGAAAGCGGGCCAATTTGTTTTCATTCAAAATCACTTAAGATCCCATTTTGGAGAAATGAAAAGAGAAAAGCGCGCTTCCCGCGCCCGGCCCTCTGGGTACTCGCCCGTGCCCAGCAGCGCGCTGGGGGTGGGGGCACCCTCCCCCTTCCCCTCCCCCTTCCCCTCCCTCCCCGACTTTCCCCTCCCGTTCTCCCCTCCCCCACCCGGCGGGCCCGAAGCTCCTCGGCGGCCCCAGGCCTGGCGGCGCGGCCGCACTCATCTGCATGAAGCGCACACTCGCGGCCCATCTGCAAAGGCGCAATTAAACGCGGGGGGCGGGGGGCGCCCGAAATTAGCATTTCCGCGGCCATCTGGCGCGAGGAGCGGGCGCGGGCCGGACAAAGGGCGCCGGGCGAGGGGAGAGGCGAGTGTGCCGCGGCATTGACCTGCAAATGAGCCTTTGTCCGCGCATTAAAGCTCGCTGGACCCCCGACCCGGCCCCCGCCCCTCTCGCCCGTCCCTCGGCCCCTGCGCCCTGGCCGGGCACCCGGAGGCCTGGTGGCCGGCAGGCTGTGCTGGGCCCGGGCCGGAGGTTGTCCAGGACTGCCGGGATCCGGGCGGGTACCCCAGGGGCAGTGTGAGGCTGACTCCGGGCCTCAGTTTCCCCAGGTGTCAAATGCTGCTGTGGGGAGGGCCATCTAGTTGCTGTCTCTCCTCCTCAACCCACTCATGCGAGCTCCTGGCGGAGGAAGGGTGGCGGGGCGAGCGTCCGGGCCCCGCTGAGGGGGTGAGGTTTCCTGGAGGAGGAGATCCGAGTGAGGCTTGAAGGAGACCAACGGAAGGCAGGGGTCCTGGCCTGTCCTGGCCTCAGCCCGGTTGGGATGGGACCTGGGGTTCCCTCCAGGGTGTGTGAGGGAGGATTCAGGAGATGTAGGTGGGGGCTGGGCCCTAGTCTGTGAGACTGAGTCATGATTTGTGGGAACACTGAAATCCCTGCCCTCAGCAGGAGCAGGAATGTTTGTAATCTGCCCAGAAGCCCATACTGCTGGGCTCCAGTGAGGTCCTCTTCAGGCTGTCCTGGGGTGCACATATTGTCTGAAAGAGCAAGCTGAAAGTAGAGAAGTTAATAACACTCTTGTGCAAACCACCCTGCCAAATAATTTCCTCAGAAATTGGGGCTCCCGGGGTGAATCTGTAAACACAAGTGCTTTGGACAAGGGTGCGCAGACAGAAGGGATATGCGTATACAGGGGTTCCTGGTATAGCGTGGCCTTGGACCACATGTGGGGGTCAGGGGCTCTGTTGACTCTCCAAGCTTGGTGGGGCAAAGGGGCCTGGGTGTAGGTTAAGGGTGGGGGATTTTTCTACTCTGGGGATACATCCCATTCCATATGGGAAGTCAGCTGCAAGAACACAGACTTCATCAGCTGGGGACCAGTGCTGTGAGAGGAGAGCCTAGGCTACATTTAGAAGGCTTCATGGAAAAGGGGCTCCTTGTGCCGGGCTTTGCAGGATGAATAGGAGTTTGCTACACAGAGAGGGGAGGAAGGGCCAGTTTGGCAGGTGTTGGCATTTGAGAGGAGCTGGGATTACAGTGGGCAGAGAATGGAGGCCGGGCCTAGAATTGGGCTCCTTCTGCTTGGGTTTTTCATTCTTGGTTCTGAGCTAGGTTGAAGCTGATATTCATGCCTCCCAGCCACAGGATGCTCTTTTCAATGTGCCCATCCAGGCAGAAGAGCTGAGTGACAAGCAACTCGTGGCTGGACTTTGGAAGGCAGGGCTGCCTCTGAGCCTGGCTGGAGTGGAGTCCTAGCCCAGTGATGCTCAGAAGGGAGCAGGGTAGCCTGGAGGGTCCTTCCCCAGGGCTGGCTCCAGACTCTGGGCATGTTCTGTACCCTGAGGGGTGGCAGCTGATGCCCCAAGCCCAGGGAGCACTTGCATTTTCCTGCCCAGCCACCTTCTTCCTGTATGAGCTAAGTGGACAGCCTGGCCAGAGACCCCCAAGCTGGAGACCCTTGAGGGCAGAAATGGCCTCTTTTTGCGTGGAGAGGAGTCAAGCTGTGTCTAGGCCTGGGGCTGCTCCCCTACGGACTCCATGGCCTGAGTCATTCTCCATGGGGGCCTTGGAGGCTTTGGCTAAAGCCCAGGGCTGGATCTCCTTACCCCATCATTGCTCAAACTTGGAGGCCAAGGCTAGGGTGGGGGGGTGTGCAATCCCAGGCCAGGGGGACCTTCTGTGGCTAGGGGCCTCGGCACCCCAAGACCCTCTTTGCCTCTCCTGCAGGTTGCTGAGGAGGAAGAGGACCTCTGTCCTGAGTGCTGCTCAGGTGGGCTATCACTGCCCCACGATCAGCTTGTGCCCCAGATCCAGCTGCCCCCACCTGACCACCTGTGAGGTCCCTGCAGGTGGCTCTTCAGCCTGGCATTTCCTTGGGCCATTACTCCATCAGCTAACATAGAGGGGACCCCTACCCACAGTGGGCATAGGCAAGGGGTGTTTTACCTAGCTCTCCTCTTTATTAGCATAGCAACCTGGGTGGGTGAGTTCAGTGCTCCAGCCTCTGGCTTCTCATGTCTGTGGTGTGGAGTCCAGGTAGGAGAAGTTCTGCTAGGGCTGGCTGAGGAGGGTCCCCAGGGTGGGATCTGGGCTGCCTGCTGTCCAAGAGGCCCTGGGAGCAGGCAGCCATCAACACCCACCATCACTTTGTCCTTGGCCATGGCCCAGGGCTCTGTGAGGCCCATGCTCAGAGAGGGCCCAGGTGGGGGAGGCGGCTGCCAGGTCGGGCCAGCCTGGCTCCAGTGGAGGCTGAATGGGCACTCTGTCCTGCCACCCAGGGCTGTCATCTGCCGCTGGGATTTGGTTTCCTGGAGCGGGTGCGGCTGCAGGTGGATTCTTCGAGGCCTGGTGACCTCACAGCCCGGAGCCCGGGTGTCTCCTGAACCAGGCAGGGGCTGAGGGAAAACAATGAGGCCTGTTCCTGGGGGAAGATGGCCCAACCGGCAGCAGGAAAGCAATCTTCCCGGGCCCTGAGGCCTCTTGGGTTTGCTGGCAGCAAGAGGGGGTGCTGGGGGCAGTGGTGCCAGTCCCTGGCAGGGCTCTCTGGAGGCAGGGCCAGCTGGGCACTGGGTAACTAAAGCCACTTGGACACACGCAGGGCTTGTGTGGCACTTTCAAGACACTGTGCTGCCTGCTTCACCTTGAGGCTGGTGACAGAGGAGATGTGGCAGGGAGGGGCATGGAGAGCACAGGTGGAGGCAAAGTGGACAGGACTGGCTCCCACCAGCTTCTCTCCTCCCCAGGGCAGCTGCAGGGGGTGAGGGCAGAGGCTGCCCTGGGCATGCACTTTTCGGGGGGCACAGATGTTTTGGGTGGTAGGGTGAGAGAGAAATAGCTTCCCTCTACTCTTCTACGGTCTTAGGCTGGACTGAGGTTGAAACCAACGCAAAGCAGGTGAATAGAGGAAGCCCTCATTTTTACTAGGTAGGTATACGTAGGCATCACACAGGCCCTGAGATGTTAAGAGTCAAATGACGAGTTTATGCGGTCTCCAGAGCTCTGGAAGAACTTGGGGCTCTGAGCAACCAGATGGAAGAGTGGGAGGCTTGGGAGTGGGGCGGGTCGTTCAGAGTGGGGAGGGCAGGGTGGTGAGTGGAGCTCAAATTGTTATGCAGAGCATCTCTCAGGTAGTAAAAGGGCCTGGGAGCCGCTTCTGAAGAGCAGGTGACAGTTGGTCTAGGGGTGGCAGACTCCAGCTCCCTGCTGGTCCTCAGTTTGAAGTAATCAGCCTACCAAAGTGGCCGATTTGGGTAGCATTTCCAGAGCTCCTCAGTGGCAAGGGTCACAGGCTTCCTGGAGGTGACATCACAGTCTGACAGGTGCATCTGCTCCCAGTATACTCTTGGATGGGGACCTGGCCTCTGGGGCCTTGGTCCAGTTCCATCAAATGGAGGAAGGAGGGGAGCCACAGCTGCATTAAATGATCAAAGTCCAGCCCTGGCTAGCGTCTGGAAAATGCTCAATAAACTTGAAGCCTTCTCCTATGACTGTTCTCTTTCCTTTCCATGTGCCAGGGAGGATACCAGGTTTCTGGGCTGACTTCCCCCCTCCTTAGCCAAGGATGTGTCTGAGGGGAGGAGGAACGGAAAACCCCCTTCTGGAGGTGTTTCCAGCTGAGTCATTCACTCATTTGCCTCTCCCCCGACCTCACCTGGGTGTCTGGCCAGCCTGGGTCACGGTGGCTGGACTTCAGGACCCCAGGGGAGGGGCCCTCTGAGCCACAGCTGCTCCCTGCCTGCCTAATGGACCTTTCCTGAGAGTCACAGCTGCCTACTCCCCTGGGCTTCCGGGCTGTGGGCGTGGCCCCAAGCCCCACCCACTGCTGCCACACCCCAGGAACTTTGAGGGCTCACGTTGCCTGGGAAACTCCTTGCAGAAGTCAAAAGAAGGGGACAGTAAGTAGCCTGGGGGAGTGAAAAGATGCAGAGATTCCAACCAGGGCGGCCCAGCTGGCTCATCGCTGCTGTCAATGGCTGGTGGGTCACTCACAGGGGTGGGGAGGGTTCTTGTTTATCTGCACCCTGAAAAAAACATCACAGGAAGAAGTGAGGCTCTAGAGGGAACTCTGAAAGGCCTAACAGGACCATTGGAGACTGTGGGGCTTATAAAACCACACATGCCACATTGCTGTGTGTGTGTGTGTTGGGGGGAAGGACACAGCCTGAGCCACCTTGGTGGGATAGAAGGGGAAGCAGGGCAGTACATGCCTGGCCCAAGTTCACAGGTCAGAAATTCAAGCTTCCAGGAATGGAGATGTAGCTCAGTGAGTGGTAAAGCCTTTGCCTAGCATGTGTGAGGCCCTGGGTTCCAGCCCCAGCCCCACAAAAAATGGCCAAGCTTCAGGGGCTCTGAAACACCTTTTCCTCCCGAGGCTCACCCATGCCTTTGTTTCCCCTCTTGTCAGTGGCTGCACTGTGGAGGGTTGGTATGGGCATCTTGGCAGGATGGTTATCTCATATGGTGGCGCCTGCTCCCTGAACAGGGTGCTGCAGGGACGGCCTCACACTGGAGGCTAGCCAGTCAAGTGGAAGACCCCAGTCAATTGTCTGAGCCTTCTCCTCCTCTCTAAAGTCCTTTGACATGGTCCTGGGGACTGGAGAGTGAATTTGATTAAGGCCTTTTGAAATCACTTAATGACATTACCCACCATCAACCCTACTCTGGAAAGCCTGTCTCAGGGCCCTCCTGCTGCCCCTGGGCAATGCCAGGGTCCCCGGGCCCCAGCCCATCTGCACTCAGGGCCTGTGCACCCCCAGTGCCTCCCCAGCAGAGCTTCCTCTTCCTGAGCTGCTGACCCATCTTGCCTGTCCCTCCTAGCCTGTCCCTCCTCGCCTGTCACTCTCATTGTCTGGGACAGGGCTTCAGGCCCGGCCTTCTCAGGAGTGGCCCAAGGCACCATCACTGTGAGTGCTTTTGAGCACAGCCCTGGCAGGGGTGTCCGAGAGGTCAGACCCTGGGGCTGTTCTTCCCTTTGGACCCTGGGCCACTGTTGGCCTCTCTTGGCCGCTTTTTGAGTACTGATGGAATTTGAAGCCCTTGCCCTCTCAGGTCACCTGTGTGGGACAGGGTACCGCCTTGCAGCTGTGCCAAGAAAGGCCTCCTCCATATTCACCTACTGTCTGGACTGTGACCCACGGAAGTGGAAGAGAACCATGAATTCGCATTTCTATCACTGGCGCTTGCTCTGGAGGTTGCTGTGGCTTCTGCGCTCACTTCTCCCTGCTTAGTGCCCTGCCACAGTGCTGAGAAGTGGGTACCACCTTGAGCATCTCAGCTCACACAGAGCAGAGAGAGGGCCGAGCCACGATCCAGACAAGGAGAGCCTTGGCTTCCGGCTTCTGTTTTTCCTTCACTCCACTGCTCTGAGCCTTCCTGGCCTTTGTGGGAGTGCCCTATAGCCTCTGTCTAAACCCTCATTTTATTCTTGAATCTAATAGGCACTTGCTGAGTGCCCCAGGGGAGGCTCCTGGCTCTAGCTTCCTCCCACCCCCAGGGGGGACCTGATGGGGAGGTGCTGGAGAAAGCTAGGGGTGGGGTAGTCTTGGCTGAGGCATTGGGCTCCCAGTAAGATGCTTGGGCCAGTGGGCAGGGCTGCAGCCTCCGGGTCTCACAGACCAGCTGGGCAGTAGACAGCCAGAGCCAGGCCGGGAGGGGATGAGGAGCAGTCTTATTGGCTTTGGGCAGCTGGCTCTGCTCTGAGGGGTGGGGCTCAGAGGATGAGGCTGGACAGCAGGGGGAGGAGTCTGGGGTCAGCAGACCAGGAGGGGTACAGTGGGGAGGCAAAGCCCCTGAGTTTGTCTGCTTCTTTTAAGCACCTACTGTGTGACTGGCCTAAGCGAAGTTTAGGGATCTTTTTTTTTTTGGTACCGGGGATCCAACTCGGGACCTTGCTCTTGCAAGGCAGGCGCTGGAACCACTGAGCTAAATCCCTGGCCCTAGTTTAGGGATCTTATCACCACCAACACCCTTTCCACACTTTTTTTGGGTGGTACTAGGGATGGAACCCTTGCTAGAAAGTGCTTTCTCACTGAGCTACGTCCTTGGCTCTTTTAATATATTTTTTATTTTGAGACAGGGTCTCTGTAAGCTGCCCAGGCTGATCTTGAACTTGTGATCCTCCTGCCTCAGCCTCCCAAGTAGCTGGGATTACTGGTATGTGCCACTGTGCTGGGCTCCATGCTCCTCTGAGGGGCATGCTCACTGTTTCTCGTTTCACAGGCAGGAGAGGCATGGGAGGTGGAGGGGCTGCCAAGGTGCTTTCCTCCTGGCATCCTGACCCAAAGATGGAACCCTCAGGTTAGCCTGGTGCCAGCCTTGAGACTGGCTTCCCAGGGGACCTACATGGAGGGATTCAGGGAAGCCACTGAGGAGGGGAGTGTGGACAGAGGAGGTGGGTGCCTGAAGCTGGAGCCCCTCCCTGGCCCCCCCAGCAGATGCTCCCAGCACCCAGTGGACATTAGGGACCTCAATAAGGGAGCCCAATTTGGAGACAAAGGCCTGGCTCTGCGGACAAATACTCATGGATATTGTCAGCCAGGCCGCCAGGCAGGGAGGCAAGGCCCACAAAGGGCCGAAGAAAGGGGCTGAGGGAGGGCGCTTGAATGGGCCGGGGCTGCACATGCCACGGTTGCCCAGGCGACGGCCCTCTCATGGAGAGGTCTGCTGGGCCATTGTCCAGGGCCCGCAGGACGTGTCACACACCAGATGGTCGTGTGCTGTCTAGGTCACTTATCGGGGGACAGAGTGAAGGAATGCGGCCAGCACGGCAGGCCGGGGAGCCATCTGTTCCCTCAGACCTCGGGCACCGGGTGGGCATGGAGCACTCAGCCTGTCGGCCCAGCCTCCACTGCGGCTTTAATTAGCTAATTCCATAATTGGGCTTTATTTCAGGTAAATTGCATTTCACACCCGAGAGGGCTGCTATAGCTCCTCTAGGATGGAGGCGCTCGGGCACTTTGTGCACAGCCCATAATGGGCAACAAAGCAGGGTGGGTGCAGGAGCTGGGCCCTGCCCAGATGGGCAGCCCCACCCGAGCTCCCATGGGCTGTGGCCATCAGGAGGGCCTGCCTTCCAGCCAGAGGCATGGGCTTCCACAAATGTTTACCCAACAAGGGACAACAGTCCCTGGCTTCCATCAGTTGTTCCCCTCAATCTAGGATGCTTGAGATCTGAGCTGCCCCTTCCTCCCACTGGTTAGTGCTGGTCAGGCCACATGCCAAGACCTCATTGTGGGGAGCCCCTGAGAGGAAGAGGCTCTGGGGGCTCAGCAGGAAGGGGACCTGGAAGGTCTTCTCCAACAGGGGCCTGCCCCATCACCCACACCTGGATCCCTTGTGGCACTCCTGGGCATAGCTGCCCCCACAGACTTGGGGACAGCTCCATCCATGAGATGCCAGATAATGGGGTTCTGATGGCCTGGGGATTCACCTGGGCTCTGGAGGGAGGCCAGGAGGGGAATGCACTCAGAGAGGAGTGGGTCCAGCTGTCATACTGACCCTGATCCAGCGTGTCCCTGTGAATGACACTGCTTCTTTCTGTAGGTGGGAGTGGACGATGGGATGGACCCAAAGAGAGCAGTAGGCACAGTGCTGACAGGCTGGTGGCACCCAGCTGGCACACGTCTCTAGCCCAGGGTGGCTGAATGAACCACCAGGGTGGTGGAAGCCTAGAGGGAGTAGGTGTAAGCATGTGGGGGCCCCAGGAGCCCTGCCTGTCTTTGCACCCTACCACTTTAGGAGTCTAATCCTTGGAGTCCTGGAGAATGGACTTTCTGGGCATTGAGTTAAGGGCCACTCTGGCCTGAGAGGGGCCAGGTCATGTCTCTGAGGGTGGCTGCCCAGGGGTACATTAGGACTGAATCAGGTAGGCTAAGCCCTGGAGCAGTTTCCCCTGCCTGGGGCACAGGGTCTGCCACAACACAGGAAATGACTGTGCCATGACCACTAACCACCTGAGGCAGAAACTGAGGCTATCAGAGACCAGATCAGGAAGGACACAGAGCTGGGCTGGAGATTTTTAGGCAGCGCTCAGCCTCTCTGTGCTCTCTGAGCCTCTCAGTCCTCTCGGTGCCTGCATGGGGAGCGCTGCCTGGGCACTTGTCTTCAGGAATCACAGGGGCTCTGTCCATGAGGAAGGTCATGGAGGATGAGGAACAGCTGTGTCTCTAGGTGGGCCCAGGAGGGGCCCTAAGTTGTCCCAAAGATCCCATTGATCCCTCAAAATCAAGGCAAGGACAGTGCAGAGATCATCTTGTAGAGCCCCATGTTTATTAGGGAAAGGCTGAGCGATTAATAATCAAAATCACACTGTGAAATTCATTAGAACAAGATTCCAAATCACCACAGATCATTCTGATTTCTAGGAGATGTAATGCCCAGAAGGAACCCACCCTGTGTAGCAACTGTGACACCCTATAAAGTCTTCCATGGCTCGGCAGTTGGCTGAGGGGATAGGACAGCTCCCATCTGTGTGTCTGCCCACCTGCTCAGAAGGAGCGAGGAGCTATAGGACGGGCTGCACTTAGAGCAGGCCAGGAAGACCCTGTGCCCATGGTGGGTAGGCGTAGCTACCAGTCCAGGGTGGAAGAGGAGGGACACTGTTATTCGTGGTGTGCCCTGGGGAAGCTGTGGCCTCAGGGCACCCCTGGCCCCCTGGCCAAGAACTCAGCATCTCTAGAGAGGGAGGGAGCCAGGCCCTGACCCACTGAGAAAGCTTTTAGGCCTCTGCCATGGGCTGGGCCTGTCCTGTCCTGTTCTGCCTCCTCCTTGTGGGGTCCTTGGAACCAGAGCCCTGTTTTGGCCTTTCCTGTGTCTCCCCACAGGAAGCCTCCTGGCCCAACCATGATGGCCTCCCTCAGACTATGCTGTGTTCTGGCCTCACCTGGGCCAGGTTGGGTGCCTTGGATGCACCTTGCCACTGGCTCCCAACTCCCTGAATGATGTCACAGCGATGAGGGTGCCAGCTCAGACCTGAGAAGGACCCCAGATTCAGCCAAGTTCTAGTACCTACTGGTGGGAGGAGGCAACTATGGTGGGCTCCGAGCTCAGGTTCTGCTGGGTATGGTCACAGGGTCCAGGCTTGGGATGCCACGCTGTTCTCTCAGGGACTTCCAGGAGGTGGCCCTGGGCTGGCTGGGGCTTCCTGGGCCTTCTCTTCCAGGCCTGCCCCAGTCCCATTCCCTCAGGATGCCTCATCAGGGCCCCTTCGGGGCACAGTCAGCTGTTCATAGGTGGGTAGGGAGTTGCTGGGCAGGAAGAGCTTGGGGTGGATGGAGCCATCGTCATTACAGGGCTGGACTGCTTGGGGCCCACCCCCACTGTGGGGGCCACCTTGGTGCAGGGAAAGCAGCTGGTGGAGCATGTCCGTGATGACCACCAGCCTCTGGTCCAGTTGTGTCACCTGTAGGGACAGGAGCAGAGTTGAATTCAGGAGCACAGCCCTGTGCAGATTATTTCAGCACTGGCTGGTGAGACCTAGAAGGCGGGGTGCTGCCATGCTGTGTGCAAGTGGAATTTGTCTGTGTGTGGGATATGTGGCCTGGGTGCTGGATCCCTGTGTGTGTGTCCAAACTTGTAGAACTGAAGTAGGTGGCTGGAGGTCATGTCCCAGCCCCCTCCTGGGCCCTCTGGGAAATTGGGCACAGCAGGATCTGCACCAGGGACCAGGACCGGGAGTGTTGGCTTTGCTACAGCCTTTGGCTCCTTGGAACAAGGCTGAGGGACCTCTAGCTGGGGGTCACTAGAGGCCAGGGGCTGTGTCGGCTCAGTCTGGAGGACAGTTGGAGCCAGATGTGGGGACAGGAGCTCAGTAGGGCAGGCTGGGGGTGGGGAGAGGCACAGGGACAGCTGCCCAGCAAAGGCCTTGGAAGGTCAGGGGACAGAGGCCCTGCTGGGTGGGCTAGTGGGGGAAACCTGCTGTACCTGCAGGGCAGGACCTCTCCTCTGCCCCCTCCCCTAGGGCTTGGCCTTGGGGACTTTCTGTCATTTCCCCCAGGCTACCTTCCTTGACTCACAGAGACACTACCATCTTCCCAGACCCTATGAGTCAGGTCAGTGCCTGGAAGTGCTGTGTTCCCAGTGATGTGGCTCTGCTACATGCCTGTCAAGGCTTTGTTCTGCGCCAAGCACTAGGGTGGCCAAGGTGAGGTAGAGGCAGAGAGGGGAGACAGGGGTAGGGCAGAGCCTGGGACAAACCTGGCACAGAGTAGGTGCCCATGGAGGTGATGGGATCAGAGAAGCCCTGTGTGAACTGGGGACTAGGAGACCAGGGAGCTCCTGGGAAGGAAGGCACAACTGTGGGACTTGAAAGTGCCAGCCAGAGGTCAGCTGGGGTTGTGGGCCGGAAGGAGGTGCATGGCCAGCCATGAGCAGTGGGGCTAGGGTCCTAGCACAAGTGAGGGCCTAGGTAGGGTACATAGGTCAGTAGGGGGTCTCAGCCTCTGACCATAGGGCCAATGTTCAGCTAGCTATACCCATAGGGTTAGCTTTTTTCTCCCCTCTCCCACCACAGGTACCTGGAGTAAGGGAAAGACCAGAAAGAGGGGGTGAGAGCAGGGAGATGATCAGAAAATTGTGACTTCCGGGTGAATACCATGGCAATGACTCAACCCTGGGAACTGAGTGTCTCTGACCCGGAGCACATGTGGCAGGCACGTATTGGCTGTGGCCCCTGTCCATCTGGACATGCATGTGTCATGCATGAGGTCGGTACACTGGGTTGCCCTAGACAGGCCTGTGCCAGGCCTTGCTCAGGGCCTCAGTGGCTGAGCCGGTTGCTGAGCCCAGCAGGGCAGCTAGAGCCCAGCTGGGGTACAGTCCTGTGGGGGTAGGAGGCCCAGGGGAGATGCTGGTGTGATGTGCACACCAACCTTGTGTTAGCTAGAGGGGAGCAGTTTGGCCTGGACCCAGGCCCAGCCTCAGGGGATTGGTGCTGTGGTCACCAGCCCCTCTCCTACCATGGACACGAATGGAGGGGCAGGAGCCCAGGCTGAATGGAGGGACTGAGAAGAGCAGTCTTCCATTGGTGGGGACAGAATGCCTGTCCTAGCAGCCCAGAAAACCTAGAAAGGCACCTTCTTCCTGTAAGGTGGGGCTCCCTCCCTTCCTTCTTTTTTTTGAGACAGGGTCTCCCTATGTAATTCAGACTGGCCTCAAACTCACTATGTAGCCCAGGCTGGCCTCAAACTCATGGTGATTCTCCTGCCTCAGCCTTCCAAGTGCTGGGCTTTTTCTTTTTTTTTGAGACAAAGTCTCCTTATATAGTTCAGGCTGGCCTTGAACTCAATTGTAGGCCAGGATGGCCTTGAACTGGAGGTGATCCTCCTGCCTCAGCCTCCCAGGCTGGGATTTTAGGTGTGTGCCACCATGCTTAGCTCATCCTTTATTCTCCCTACACAAATCTGATGTGGAAGCACAGGCTGTAATGGGAAGGGGTGCCAGGGTGCTGCGACCTGATTCGGTCATCCTTCAGTGGTCCCTACCCGGGTGCCAGCTACCAGCCTTGTTCTTGGCAAAGCGGCTGAGGGCCATGTGCAGCCGACTCTCCACAGATACAGATGCTGGGGCCCAGGAGAGAGGTCTTGCTCAGGTCACTACTGGGACCACCTCAGCTTCTACCCAGGGCTCCATGCCAGGCTGCAAAGCGCTCCAGAGTGGGGACAGTCATGTCAGGGGAGGGGCATGGCTCAGCCAATACAGGAGCAGCAGATGGAACAGAGGGTGGGTGGTGCTCAGCAGTGGTGAGGTGGAGGTGGGCCACAGGGGGGACCAGAACCTCTGTTCACCTGCACGCAGACCTTGCTGAGCTGCTGGACCAGTCCCCTGGTCCCACTGCCTGCCTGAAGCCTGAAAGGGCCATGGGAGAGCATCCAGATTTTGTGGTCTGCATGGGGAAACTGAGGCCAAGGCACCTTCATGTAAAGCAGATCAAAGCTGGGCTGGCTCCTTGGGGTGGAAGCTGGTTTTGCCCCCCTGGGCTGGGACCTCTCCCTTGAGCGAGGTGGATTTCAGCCTGGTTTAATGTTGCTTAACCATGCAGACCCCAATTGGGGTATCGATTGGTTTGGTATCAAAGCACCAAATGCATCACAGAAGAAAATCCGTGGTTTCATAAATTTTCACTTTATGGCCCTTGAACATCTGTTGAAGCCCAATGTGCTAAAGGGTAGGGGCATGTGCTAATGAGTAGGGGCATGTGCTAATGGGTCAGGAGGCTTTTACAGGGCATGCTTGGGAAGGCAGAGTGAGAGACTAGCTGGGTACAATCAGGGTGTGGGGCTGCTAGGTGTGGCTAGGGAAGGGGTTTTCCTGAGGCTTTAGGGGTGATAGTCCCCCTAAAGGCAGCCTAACATCTTGTAGAGCCCCGCTCAGCTTTCTACAGGGCAGGGGCAAGAGCCTAGCTGTTACAGGCCCACCACACCTCTGAGGTGAGCGCCACCAAAGGGTGTTCCTGAAGCTGATCTGCCCGGGCTGGTTTCCAAGTCATCATAGTCTCCATGGGTGCTGCCTGTGGAGGGGTTCATCAGGGTGTCTGGGTCCAGGGATGGCCCCTTAGCCAGGCTGCTGGAGGCGGGACACGGGTGAGGACCCCCCACCAGTCCCAGTTCTGGGCCCCATGCCAATCTCCAGCTCCAACTCCCCCGAAGCTGAAGCTTCCTGGTGCCTGAGGGGCTCCTGGGTCCTAGTCATCTTCAGCATCTTTCCAGTTTCCCCAGCTGCCTGTAGGGTCCTCCTGGGTCTATCTGGTCACGTTGGTGTCCTGCTGGGGCTCCACATCCTCCTAGGTCCATCTGGTTACCCATGAGTCCTCCCTGGTCCTCCTGCTTGCGGCCCAGCTTGAGCCCCTACCCCAGCTCGATGGGCAGGGTTCCTCTTCTTCACTTACCCGGTAAGTTGCCAGGTGTGATGAGTGTGGGAAGAGTGGGCAGGCCTAGCCCTGTGGGGTCCTCCGGACTGGCTGGGCTAGCATGGATGGCACCCACCTAAGCAGGGCCCTTTCCCTAGATTCAGTGGCTGACCTTGATCAGAGTCCCCCCACCCAGGCCCCTGCTGCTCACTGCTAGCTCTGCACTGCCCCGGCTCTGTTCTGCCTTTTGCCCAGCGCACCTTGGCTGGCCAGACTGTCCTGTGAGGTGGGGCTGAGCTGTCATCAGGCTGGCCCAGGAGGCTAGGTCAGATCTGACATTAACACCTAAAGTTGCCTGGCCCTGCTTCCTCCCTTTGGGGCTCTGATTGGTCACTGCAGGGGCTGGATGAGCACCTTGACTAGCTGCCCAGAGAGCCACAGGGAGCCAAGTCTGAATGGGCAGGTGCCCAGGGAGGCGCCACCATGCTGAGGGGACAGCCATGCCTGCTGTGGGCTCTGCTGGCATTCCCTAAGAGCCGCTGGGACAGATCAGTTTTGGGGATCTTGGATCTTGCCACTACTTGCAATTTGATAGTGATTAAAAGGGCAAGGCAAACAAAAGTCCCTCTGTGCCCTGCCTCAACGCACCAAATTAATAATCATACGATGACTTATGTGGGCCTCCGAGGAGAAGAAAGCAATTAGAGTAACAGCTCATTGGAGGGCCCCGAGCGGCTGGGGATCAAACCCCAGGCAACAGGGCTCCTGTTTGATGTGGTTATAAATTTGTTTTCAAAAGAAAATCTTGAAAAAGAGTCAAGAGAATTTTTTGCAGAACCTACTTAGCTTTGATCAATGCCTGGGACCCCTGAAGGCCCTGGCCTGTGGATGCCTCGGTCAGAACAGCCAGAGGTGGACAGGTGAGGCTTGGGACACCAGGGCCTGGGCTCGAGGGGAGGGAGGCCTGTGATTTCCTCTGGGAATAGCAGCTGTGGCTCTGCTGGGGTCCTTGTCCAAAGGCAGAGTGGGTTTCCCCCAGGGACAGGCCAGGGCCCTCTGTAGGGCAAGAGGCAGAGGCCACGTTGACCCTCTTCCTGTCTGTCTTCAGGAAGGAACTGCCATGGAGCCATTCTCAGTATGGATAACCCAGGGAACAGCAGTCTGAGGCCAGCTTTGGCATCCACATGGCCTGCAGGGAGTGTGGGAGGGAGTCAGGGGGTCCAGGGAGGGGCAGGGAGCACAAGAGCCTGGGCCTAGCAAACTGCTCTGGCTGGGGTTACTCAGGCTGTCTGTACACCCACAGCTGGCACTTGTCCCATCCTGCTCTTGTACCTTACGGACCAGGAAATGAGGCCAGTGGAAAGCTGACCAGGGCTCACCAAGACCCAGGCCATGCCTTGCACCTGCCTGTACCTCCATTCCTCCTGTACACCCCCAGCGCTCACTGACACACCCAACACTCCTACCTAAGCCAGGTAAGCAAATACCTCCCGGTGCTGTCCAGCCTGGTGGGCTTCCATTTTGCACAGAGGTAAATGAGGTTTGGTGGCAGGAGGAAGCCTGTCCAGAGCAACCAGGGGACAGGGAGGGGCTCATTCAGAAGTTGGGGGCTGGTGAGGGGGCACTTGTGAGCCTTCAGTAAGCACCCACTTTGCCCAAGGCCCACACATCTCATGTCCGTGTCCCTGTGAGGTGGAAGCATTACCTCTCACTTCTCCAGAGAGGGGTGCGACACAGGGGCTGCAGGACAGTTTATATAGTTCCTGCTCCTATCGATTTCCTCCCACCCTGGCTGCAGTTCTGCTGTTGCCTATGGCCTCTGCTGCCCCCCTAAGCCTGTCTGCCAGGGGCTACAGCTGAGGCTAGCCTGAGGCCTTGAATCCACGGACATACCCCGGCCCCACTAGTACCATCTTTTCTTGCTGGGACTGTTACAGTAGCCCATTGGCTGGTCTCCCCATCCCAGTGTGCTTTCACACAGAGAGACTTAAAACACAACCAGATCACATCACTATCCTGTGGCCGGGAAGACACCTGAGTCCTTCTTGTGTCCCCCAGTCCCCTCCCTCCATTTTCCATGTGGTCTCTACTCTTGTTTACTCCAGGCCTCTGGTGTTCCTCAAACATGGTGGCATGTACCTGCCTCAGGACCTTTATCCCTGCTGTTCTACTCTCACCTGTGTCTCCTGATTGGAGGCTGCCTCCTTGATTCAGCATGGCCCTGCCCAGCCTCTCTTTTCTCCAGGATTCCTGGTATCACCTGCTCCTCCCACTAGAATTCAGCTCTGCCCCCCTGGGGTTCTGCCACTCCTCAGCTCGCCTCACTGGGGGATGGAATGAGGGTGAGAGTCTCAGGACCAGCACAAGAAGGACACAGTTCTGGTTGAATGAATATGACTGTGCTGCATCACCCACCACATGGCCTGAAGATCTTCTGGGGAGTCCCTGGCCTGGGGAGAGGGGCCATGGGCTCCCTGGCTTAGCCTGCTGGCCCTGTCCCCAACTGGCTGGGCCCCAACTCTTCAGGGCTTGGAGCTGCCCATCCCTCAAGGCGAGAAGGAGAATAAGCCCATAAATCAGCCCTGGTCAGGGCTCGAGGCTGGCTGCCTTCAGAGTAGGTGTAAGCACAGAGGGATCACAGCATCTCCAGAGGCTGTGGTTTATGGCGGGAGTTGGCATAATTGTGTTTATGACTGTATTTTAGAGCTTTGGCTCTTGGAGAAGAACCAGCAGCATGTCTAGCACTGAGGCTTTACTGCCAGTTCCAGGGCAGCTGCCCTGCTGAGCCTGGGCTGACTGTGTGTGCCCCAGGGTCAGAGGTGGCCACAGAGTACATGAGCGCTGGGTGAGGACATGTCACAGGGTGAGTGTGCACACATGTGGGCTGTGGAGGACACACGTATCTGTACCTGCACCTGCCCTCAGGTCCTGCCTCTGATACTTCTAGCTAAGTGATCTTGGGCATGCCCTTCTGCCCCTCAAAGTCTGTTTCCTCTGTGTGAGAGGGAATGATAGCAGGACCTCCTTCAGGTGATGTGCCAGGATGGAGTAAGTTAATGCGTACAGATCCCAGGAACACTGTGTGGTACTCACTACTCAGACAGTGAGCCTCCCAGTGACCATGGCTGTTGGCAGTAATGGAGTGTGTGGGTGATGGTGCATGTGTGCACTGCAGCCCAAGGGTAAAGGTTTGCTGTGTGCACAGGGTGCATGCAGGATGAGTCAGAACATATGTGCAAACACATGCACACTGTGGCTTCACTAGGGCGCATGATAATGAACAACCACCCCAGGTATGATTTTGCACAATTCCCTTTGCTTTCTACCAATTCATTCTCTAAGCTGCCAGGTGGCAGGTGTGGCAGGTGACCTGAACCACCACCACTGTCAGGCACACCTACAGCAGAGTCCTCGAACTGTGCTGCCATGTGGCCGGGGCCTGCTCTGTGCTGCTCCTGAAACCCTTCCTGGTCCACTAGGGCCTGGCTGGTCCTTGCTGACTACCTTTCAAGGCATAGGCTGTTGCCCTTTGAGGTTCCCCAAGGACTCCCAACAGCGCCATGTTCCTGAGCTCGGAGGAAGGACTCAGGATCCTCATCACGGCGTGGACCTGCCCCTTCCACACCCAGCCCTGTCCCCTTCTGTGGCACATCTGCACAGACATCCAACTCCAGGCCCCAGGACCCCATCTCCTTGTAGTACCTCACCTCACAGGCCTCGAAGAGGACTCAGATCCCCCACGCCTGCCCTAGTCCCTCAGAAAATGGCACCGATCTTTACGAAGTACTGTCAGCTCTCCAGACTACTAGTGTCCAGCCTACCTCCTCCTGCCTGGGTTCCTGAGGGTCTCTGGAGCAAGTTCCCACCTGCTCCAACACCACCTGGCCCAGGCCAGGCTGTGCTGTTGCCCCTAACTGATGTGCTGCATGCAGGTGGAGCTGAGCTGAGCTCACCCCGCAGTGTGAACTGCCTCTCTTCAGTGTTCCCACCACTCCTTGAGCAGACTAACCCCATCTGCAGCCACCTCTCCAGAGCTTCCCCTGCTTGCCCCTCCCTGACCTCTATCCTCAGGCCTGAGCACAGGTATTTCAAGTCTGTCTAGGGCCTTTGCACCTACTTTTCCCTCTTCCTGAAAACTGTCCTCCATGATTTGTGTAACTTCAGCTCAATGTTCAGGGTGATCTGCCCACCTCTCTAGCCAAAGTGCCTCCTTAATCCTGTCCCTCTGTGGACTCTGTGGTCCTTACCTCTCCCCGAAACACTCCAGTTTTGGATTTACTTGCTTGCCTATTTGCCTTCACAACTTGAGGCTCCTGAGGCCTGGCCTGGCTCTGTGTTATCTCTGCTGATTCCCTGACCGTCTCCCAGAGTTAGGCACATGGTTAGAGTGCCTCACAGATATGTGCTGAGTAAATGGGGCTGTAGTCTTTCTTCTGCAGCCTAGGGCTGAAGTGAGGAGGCAGAAGTCCCCTAAGACCCTGATCATGGCCTACTATTTCCCCAGGAGGTGTTTGTGGGCAGAGAAACAGAGACAGGGGGCCAGTCTTCTCCAGCCAGGCCTTCTCACACTCATTGATTTGTACGTGAAGGCTTGTCCATCGACATGTATATCACAGAAGTATTTCCTAATGTGCTATTTGTCTTGTGAGTGGGTTTAGGGCAATTCGTGTTTTTTTGCTTTGCCATACACAAATTCAATTTATTTCTTTACTTCTTCATGTAGTCAAAGCTAAGCATCTTTTCCTTTATGGCTTTCAATTCTGTGCATGGAATGTTTGGAACAGCCTTTCTCATTTCAAAATCTTTTTCTAGTACTTTTTAGATTTGTATTTTACTCATGAATTTTTGATTCATTGGGAGGATGAACTACAGACTGATCTTTAGTGGTGACCTCATCAATAAACGTACTGAGTAGGGACATGCCTTTTATATTTCAAGTCCTGCATAGGTCTTCATTTACTCCAATGCCCACACTAAAGGGCTTTAATTACAGCAACTTTGGATGGGGGTCATGGTGTGGTCCTGTCACTGGGCCCAGTGGGGGAGGCGGGAAGGGCAGCTGAGACCAGCATCTCCCATAGGTGATGGAGACTTCACTTTCATCTCCTCGGTCTGGCTCTTGTTCCTTTGCTCAGAGCTCACCGAAGACCCTCCTCTGTACTCTGAGCAAAGATGAAATCTTCACTGTGGTGGGGGTTGGGGGATGGCTATATGATCCAAGCTCTCCCTCCTTAATCTGGTGCCTCTCTGTCCCTCCTCTGGCTACTGCACAGCCTCCTGAGTGCTAGGATGGCTTATGGCCTCCCTTTGTCCTCAGTCCATGGGGGTCTGTGTGTCATGTGGCACCACATTACTGGCCTCTCAATCACTTCCTTTCTTGCCAGCACCCTGTCTGGGCTGACATATGTCCACAGCCACCCATATCCACAGTCTCCCTGACCCTCCTGAGGTTGATCTGTGTGCTTAGCTTCAGGAAGGAAAGGCTTGTGGGACAGAGGTTGTGGAGGGGTCAGTGGCAGGCTTAGGGGGTCCATGCAATGTATGGCTTCTAGTGACACCGAAGGCTGTGGGGACCAGCAGTATAGAGGCCAGGAAGCTGCCTGCCACTGCACAAGAGGTAGGTGGGGGTCAGGAGAGACCCAGATCTGGAGTGGGGGCTTGAGCTTCCCCAAGGGACTGGCCAGCCCATAGCTGGGCCTTGGATGGTTCTGTCTATAGTGGCAGCTTGACCTCCATCTGAGGCCTGGGGCAGTTACCCACCCTGCCCACCTCCAGCAGTCCCAGTGGGCTGGTCCTGGCTGCCACTGCACAGGCAGGTGAGCGGGAATGTGGGGCAGGCTGGAAAAGGATCTGGAAGCTGAGAAGCTGTGTTTGTGCTGGCCACAGGCACAGGCCCCACCTGTATTTGATTCTCCTCTGACAGCTGATGGAATCCCAGAAGTGGTGGTGGTGGTGGGGGACCCTGGGCAGAGCACTATGCTGGGAGCCACCAAGCTCTGTGGCCTCAGCCCAGTCAGGCAGGTGGGTGGTGACCCTTGGCCCAGTTAGGCGATAGGTGGGCAGGGGCCACCTGGGGCTCTGAGTGTCTGCTCTCTGGCTGCTCTCTGACCAGGCCAGAATCCCCTGCCCCCGCCAACACCTGGGCCCTCAGCTGGACCCTTGTGTGCTCTGCTCCAGGACCCCCAGTTGTGCCCCTCTTGGGCCAGCAAACTTCACATCTGTCCTTGCACCAACCGGCCCCCAGCCGGTTCCGTGTCCCTGGAAAGCCACAAGCAGACCCTTCCCCGGCCTCTGAGAGCAAGGTGTGTCCTTGCTTCCCAGTATCTGTCCTCATTCCACTTGCCACTCTGGCCTGCTCCCTATGTGAACAGCCAGGCCTCTCTCAGGGACCCTCTCCACATGTCCTCCTATCCCTCAGTTGTCCACCTGCTCATTCATTAACTGACATTTGTGTCCTCCCCTCGAGGCTGAGCCCCTGGGAAGGGCTGTCACACTTGTCCCATTTCCACTCCCCTAATGCCAGCCTTGCTACCTGGGGCCACTCCCTGCTGAGCCTCCTGGGCACAGCATATGCCCTGTACCCACCCGACTCTCCCTAGGGCCACACTGACTGTGGCCTGGTCTCTCTGAGCCAGGCTTCTCTTGGAACTACTGCCAGTTTGCTCTCACGGGGCCACTGTGCATTGGCCCCTCCCAGACCTTCCTCCACATTTCCTCTTTCTAGAACATTCTCAAGCCTCATGAAGACATGGCCATCTCCCCAATTTTCATCTCCAGCCCAGGCCTCTCCTCGAGTCCCCAGCTTATGCAGACCCCTCATGGGGATCCCCTTGGTGAGCCTCTCCCTCTTGGCCTGAGAATCAGCCTCCCCATGCTTCTTCTGGGCATTTCCACCTGCCCCATAGCCACGTGAACAGCCTTTTCCTGATGGCAGGTTCAGGTCAACAGTGGTTCAATGCCCCCTCACCTTCTGGATGACTCTGGGCCTCTGTTACCTCCCCAGCCAGAGGGACAGTGTTTCTGTTTTGTAACACAGGGTAGCCCTGGGGCTTAGGCCCAGTCATGTCTGGTGCCCAAGGCTTGTGTACGTGCATGTGTGTGGTAGGATTCCTGTGGGCAGAGTTTATTTCCCCTGGACAGCATCAGTGGGTCAGGTAAGGCCTTGGTGAATCTTCTCAACACCCTGGGCACCTCAGATCTGCCTCTGACCGCTTCTCTGACCCTCAACATGGACTGTACCCATAGCCTGGTGTGTCTTCTCTTCACCCCTCTCAGGCCACCCCTTTGTCATCCCTAGCCTGGGCTGTACTTGCTACGAACACTTGAAACAGCCTTCCAGGATGCTCCTGGCCACGTGCTCATCCTCAACCCATCCACCTGTGCTCTGCCTAGTGCAGGACCCTCTGCCCAGTGGGAACCCTGTACCCTGCAAGACCTTCTGTGCACCACCAAGCACTTGTTTTAAGATTAGTTTGACATTCTGCAAGGTAAGCACTCTATGATTTTGATTTTCTACTAAAAAGAAAAAGACATTTCAAAGCAACATCACAGGCAGACCTGCCTGGTGCCCTCTTGCCCTCCCCCAGGTGATGTCCTAGCGATAGGGTGTTTATCCTCTCGGCTATTTGCACCAGGGTGAGCACACGTGATACCGTCTCTTCTGCAGGGAGTGACACAATGGAAACATGAGACACCACAGCCTCTTCTTGCATGTTTTCACCCAGCACAGGTCTGAGGCTGCTGGTTGCAACATGTCTTGCAACATGTCCACAGTGTCTGCTCCTTGGGGCGAGGAGCTTCCCTCAGGGACCTGTAAGCATTGTGACTTGGGCCCCAGCAGGTGGATTCCAAGACTGAAGGCTCCACCAGCAACACCTGTCTTTGGGGAATGCTGGCAAGAGGACCCCAGCTCTGAGGAATGGCAGGCAAGGCCATGCTCTGGCGGCCCTCACCTACTGGCCATACCACATCCTGCTTCACTGCCCACTGCCACACTTTCTGGCTGGAGGGGCTCAGCCTTAGCTCTGTAGATGAGGCAAGGGCTCCACCCCCACCAACCCTTCCAGAATATTCTCCTGCTCCTTCTGAAGCACCCTGCTTTGAATTTGAGGTCTTTGAATGATGTCTCTGTATCTCCATCATCCGCCTGGCCCAGCCACCCTTATTTTTGGAGACTGACCCTATGTTCCTTGGCTCTTACCCTCAGGATTCCTTTCATGACACTGGGCACTTTCCAAATTTTTCAGCCCTCTGGCCACTGCTGAGGACCTGACCTCCATCCCAGTCCCCCATGGTCTCTCCACAGCGGCCCCTTCTTGAAGAGCCCTGTCCCTTGTCCCTTTCCCCTAGTGTCAACCTCTAGACCTCCTGTGATGCCAATTCCAACATGTTCTTGACTCCTTGAGATGGCTGATCACCCCTTAATTGGACACCCTCTCACTGTTCCTTGCCCACTGGCTCTCCTGCCATCTCTTCCCCAGTCCCCTGGGGTCTCCCGTCCTTCCAAGCACTCTTGGTCAGTCCTGCCACAGGATATTTGCATCTGCTTCTTCTGTGATGAAGGCTTTCCCCTAGTTGGGTATTTACTTAATGTCTCCTTTCCCAGGCCCTCTGTACCCTGTCATCAAAGATGCCCACCCACACATGGACAGACTCTGCTTCACTTTTCTCTGGGTTGCTCCGTGCTATTGTGCTGACTTCTCCTTTTCTGTCTCTGACCAGACAATCTGACTATGACAGACAGTTGTCTGCTGAAGGACAGACTTCCACCCTTGCTGTACCTAGCACAGTAGGTCTCAGTAAAGACTTGTGGGATGAGGTGAGTGAATCACAGACTGGCTAGGTACCTGGTGGAGGGGCTGGCCTGCATGTGTGCATATGTGTGTGTTTACATGTGCATGTGGACATGTGTGCATGCACTTTAGACATAGGGTTCCCCTGGAGCTGTGCATGGCTCTATGCTGCAGTGAGGAAGTCAGGAGCTGGGCTGTGGAGCTGAGGCCAGGGATGGTGGCTGAAGTGCTGGGGTACAGGGGACAGCAACCAGGTACTGCCAGTGCCCCAGCTCCAAGGAGCCCTGCCTTCCTGCCAGTGCTGAGACGTCCAGTCTCTCTGCTCTTCCTACCTGGTCCTGGCCTGTAGACAGGGGTCCGTGACTCAGCCGGCCAGGCTGAGCTGCAGCTGCGGCTGACTAGACAGTCAGGCAGCCCCCCGCCCGCACCCAGGATGGGCCTCTGTCCCTCCCTCCCCCACTTCTGGCTCCAGCTCTTAGGACAGGATTCCCTGAGTCCAGAACCCCTGAGGCTGGAGCCAGGCTGGAGGCTGGAGCCAGGGTTCTGGGCTGGGGTCCTGGATGAAGCTGGGTGGTCAGGCCTGGGATCTGGAATTTAAAATCCAGCCCCTGTCTTTGCACCTACGGGAGACTCTGAAGAGGCAGAGTGGGGATGTGATCAACACCAGGGTGAATCCCTACCCGAAGTTGCTCTTCTAAGGAAGCTAAGCAGCCGCTTTTCCCGTTTGTGGGTCAGGCCCAGCATCCTGCTTGGCATTTGTGGCTCAGCTAAGACTTGGCTGTGGAATTCCCACTTGTGGACAGGATGACACTTGCAAGACTGTTTCCTCCCAGCCTTTGAGGCCCAGAACTTCCAAGCCAGAAGCCCCCAACTCCTATCCTTCCTCCTCCTTACACTGGGGTCCCTACTCGCCTCCACTTGCAGTCTTTGGGATGGAGAACTCAGTACTTCACAAGTGGGTCCAGCCTCATGCTTTGTGTGTTGGAGGAGCAAGGAATACAGGACTCTTGGCTGCAGTTGGATGAGACAGTGGTGGAGAGGCAGGTCTTTGTGGCCTTGAAGACAGGAGGATGGAGAGAACTAGGCTTCCAGGTCCCTTTCTAGCCCTGTAGCTACTGGGAAAGGGAAAGGCCTGTAGGTTTCCTGGCTTCCTTTGTTTCCCAGAGCAGGTGCATGTCATGCCCAGCTCCTGATTTGCCTGGCTCTGCCCACCTTCTTAGAGTTAGTTGCATCATTTTTGGATCTGGGTACCACCTCTGTGACCCTAAGGTAGCAGCTAGTACTCTGGACCTGTCCCTGTGGACAGATCAGCATGTGGGACCAGCCCCTGCCATGCCCTCCTGGTGAGGTGGGTGTTGCTACCCCTGCCTTCTACCTCTGACCAACAGCCCAGGGAGAGGATGGGGGGATAGGGTGGGTGGGCAGGAAGTTACTGGGGCTCCCAGCCAGGCCCTGATGCTCCAGCCCCAGCTGGACATATTTGGCAGGTCACAGTCCCCTCTGCTCCCAGACTGGCTGGAAAGGACACTGGTGTTGGATTCTCCCAGCCTCCCAACTCTGGCTGGGTCACCTTCCTCCAGTTGCCTGTAGCTCCTCTCAGGCTGTTCCCCACTTCCTGATGGGCACAGCAGCTTTCCTGAGCCCAGCCACGTGCAAAAAGGGGCTCAGGTATTCAGCCACCTCCCCAAATCTTTGTTTCTACTTCTGCAAGGCAGTGACCGCAAAGGGATGCTGAAATGATGGGGAGGTGTGAGGTGCAAACAGTTCAAGCCTGTCCCTGGGATCCCCTCTGGCCACTCGTCACCCAGCCTCAGTCTCCTCCCAGTACCACAGTTACTGAAGAGGCACTGGTGTGGTCACTGCCCTTGAGGCCTTGAGGCTGGCTCCTGGGTCAGACTTTGGTGCCCACCTGGGGCTCAGACACTCACAGATTTGGGTGGACTTCAGAGAGGTCCTAAGGTGCTCTGGGTTCTTAGAATGGGAGGACGCCAGAAGGGCAGGGCCTGTCACAGGTGGGGTCATTCAGCTCCCATCCCTACCTCCTCCAACCCCCCTGGCCTGAGAGAGTGGCAACTGGAGGTGAGACACAGGGCAACCTCTGCTTAGTCTGGCCCATCCCTTGGGGATAGCAGGGATCCCCGTGTGACCTGGCTGTGTTGGCTCTGTGCTTCTAACTTGCCTGGAAGCCCAATGGCCTCCCCACCCTCATGGAAGTGATGGCCATGTCCTCAGCCTTGCTGAATGGCCCCTTGTGGAGCAGGGCAGCTGCAGCAGTCTCTGTGGTGTCACTGGGCTTGCCCTGCCCAGCTGGTCCTCCTAACCACCAAAGGGCCCAGAGATGCTCCCACAGACCTCTTGCCTGTGGGATGGTTGTGGGCATTGCTGTCACCTTCTTGGCAATCCCTCTGCACATAGCCCACCCTGCACAAGGAGCAGAGCCTGGAGGTATTTGGCCTGGAGGTGCCCTGAGCAAGAGAGCTGGAGCAGGTCCAGGTAGAAAGGCCAAGAGTGGAGCTGCCCAGCAACACCTTCTACTTGGCCAGACTTGTGACTCTTCCTCACTGTTCCTCACCTGCATTCTTATCCTCACCTCAGTATAGGCCCAGCACCATAGCCAGTGATGCTAGAATGTCCCAGCCATAACTCTGGCCTCCTCCCACCTTGGGGAACAACCATCCTGTCCATTTGGTGACTCCCAGCCTCACCCCCATCTCACCAGATCATTCAGTGGTGTCACTGGGAACCTTCTCTGCAATGGGTGTCCTTACAGATACAGGCTCCACTCAGGGCTGATACCCTAAAGGGGGCCCCCAGCTGGTGTCAGTGTCCTGGACACCAGGCTGCACACTAGCCTTCACTTGTGCTGGCACTCAGGAACCTGCTCATCGGTCCCTATTTCCAGTGGGGAGGTGAGGATGTCACAGGAAGTCCACGCTGGGTGGATACCTTATGGACTTTGGGATCATTCTTTTGTGCACCAGCCTCTGTGACCAGCCTACCTGGCACATGGCCTATGACACTCAAACTCTGGCCCTGTTCCCAGGGTGGACACAGGTACATATGCTTGCCAACCTGGTGCCCTCCCCTGTCCAGCATGTGTGGGGGATCTGGGTCTTTGCTTCCTTTTTTCTACCACAGCCTCTGGTATTTCTATTTGCTAGGTAGGGTCAGTACCCTGGCCCAATGGTTGCCACTGGCCGAGACTCCTGGCAGCCATGCTCTGCCCCAGTGCATACCATGAGGCTAGGATGGATGTGGGTGCCTTTAGGGGATCAAAGGTTTGAGGGGTTCCTGGGAAGCCCCACAATGCTCGGAAGGTGAGCGGAAGGGTTGGGAGGTCTCCACCCAGGAAAGAGTCCCTGGCCTGGCCCCTGGCCCGCCTGGCCTGGGTTGACTTGTGAGCTGATGAGAGATTCAGGCCCCATCCTGTGGTTCCCAGCCCGCCCTTCCTGCACTGGAAGAGGAAGAGGTCACCAGGGACACCAAGGCTGGGGTGAGGTGGGGCATATGCTGACAAGAGGGCTTGAAGGACCAGAGTTCCCAGCCATGATGGCCTGCAGGCTCCCCATCTGTGCCTTAGATCACAGGGTCCTGAGTACCATCCCAGGTAATGTTCAGGGCACAGCTCTGGAGACTTGCCAGGGAGGAGCCCAGGTCCCTCTGTCACCCCAGTTAAAGGAGCAGAGAGGGCATCCACCAGTGAGCCTCCTCTTTCACTGCTGTCCTGCCATGCATGACCCCAGCCTTGTGGCCAGAGGACTCCTGTCCCAGGCCAGCCAGTCCTGGGTATGCACATCAGGATAAGGGGGCTGCAGGACTTGCCTCTTCACCCACATGCCTGCTGCTCCCAGACCCTCAGTACATCCTCACATTTTCCCCCAAACCTCCAGCTCTTTGGTGGACACCCCCTCAAGGCCAGTGGCAGAATTTCCCATTCTCCCACACTATCATTCCTTTTCTGCATTGTAGAGCCTTCTCACCATCAGTAAGCAAACCCACTTGAAGCATTTGTATGTTGGACCAGCCCTGTCTGGGTGCTATATTTTCAGTATCCAAGTCCTATTCCCAGAGGCACTCCCTTAGCTTTCCCTTGGTATTTCTACAAGATGAGAGAGCAAGATTTTGTTTTTACAACTCCTACCCCTTGCTATTCCCCTATCCTCTCAATATTTTTTATATCACAATTCTAGGCTAGATAAATATTTACTGTTTACATTTTACATAAACATGTAACACTTTACAGCACTGTGGAAATATTATTTTTAGCTGAGTCATATGGTCTTCTGTGATTACAACTTTTTGTTTTTCCTGGGGTCAAGAATTGCCTTTGAGTTTTGCTTAGCTTTTAATGCATTTGTCATTAATCCATTCTTGAGCTTTCTGTGAGAGTTGTGAAATTTGTATTCATCCTGTTGAAAAGACTGGTAATTTATATCAGCTTCATTATTTTTTGCCTCTTGGAGTCCTAGCAGGACTAGTTGTTCTCCAGTGCTGCTGAACAACTGTAATGCTACAACTTTGTCCATTGTATAGAGCACTTTCTTGGTGTTTGGTTTTTTCCTCCTCCCTCTTCCTCCTCCCCCTCCCCTCCTCCTCCTCCTCCTCCTCCTCCTCCTTTTCTTCTCTCTTCTACCCCCTGTATTACATTCCCTTTAGTTTCTGGATTTCATGTTTCACTTTCTCTTGGTTTTTCTTCTCACTTTGCTGGAGCATATCTCTAACCAATTTTCTCAGAAAAGGCATACGGTACATAAAATTTTGATTGTGCATGCCTGAAAATGTCTGTTCTATTCTCAAACTTTTGGCAACTTTTTATTTTCTTTTTCTGTCTACTCTTGTCTTTTCTCCACCTTTTGTTCTTGTTGATTTAGACCTCCTGGTATTTTTTCATTTTGGTGCCTTGTCATTTTTGTGAGGCTTGGAGGGAGCAGAAAACAAATGTGTAAGAATTTGTTGAGTTTAACCAGAAGGCATATGTAAAATCCTCAGGCCTCTCCCTCTGAAGCCTAATGTTTTCCTGCTATAGAGACTTCTTAGGGGCAACTTTATGATGTCCTCTATCCCAGTTTCTCAGAATGTTCCTCCCAAGAGACCAGTCCCCTTCCCCCCATAAGACCCTCAGATTCCCAGGACCTATACTCCCTGAGTTTCTTTGTTCCATGTGCTACCTCTTCTGAGTCCCCTCTGTGGCCACTTCATGGTGTCCTCCAGCCTTGGTCCTGCCTCACATCTCTGCAGGTAGGTGCCCCTTGGTTGCCACTTGCCACATCAAGCTTTAAAAGCATCTACACTGTGGCTCCCAGCATTGCCTCTCAGGGCCATTTAGGTCATGGAGTTCATGGAACATGGCCTCATCACTTGGGTAGCTCAGAGGTATCTTGATTTTGAAAACCCCCAAACAAACTCTTGATACTACCTGCCTGTCCCACCAGGTACTGGGTTGAACCCTGACTGTCTTCCCCTTTCTTGTTCAATGTTCAATTCCTATCTCACTTTTTTCCATCTGGCCTCCAAACCACATGGAATTTGTCCTCTAGCAAGAAGGCTTATTGTCTCCATACCCATAATTTTCCTTTTGCTGGTATCTTCCCACTGAGCATAGGAATATGTCTCAAGGGCTCTTGCAGTGACTTCTGGTGTGCATGAACTTCTGGCCAGTGGACAGCAGGGGCATGATGTGTACAGCTTCCACACAGGACCTCAGAGTGGAAGGCCTGCCCTTCATATGCTTTTCTCCCCTTCCCGCTGCTGGAATGGAGATGTGATGGCAGTGGAGGGAGCAGCTATTGGAGCACACATGCATATTCTGATGGGATGAGACACACAGGTGCAAACTTCTTTCTGGAATGGGTCATTGCCGCTGTCACTGTCTTCACTGTCTTCATTCCAGCAGCAGCTGAACAAATTAGCCCCCAACTTTTACTCAGTTGAGTGTGTGCACTGCTAACTGATCTCTGCTTGCCCCCAGCATGGCTCTCCTGTGCTACACGCAACTTGAACATCAGCATGGGTCACCTCTGAGCAGTGAGCTTCCAACCTTCTAACAGCTTCCAAGTGACTGTGAAGTCCAAGCTCCCAGGGAGCTGCTCCAGTGTCCCTGGACACTCCCAGTGCCCACACTCCCTTTTTCCTCCCTTTCCTGTCACTCATAACCCGACGTTCCCTAGCCGCTGTGGCTGCCTGCCTGTCTGACTATCAGGCTACAAGCAGCAGGATGAAGGGCTCTGTTTGGTGCCCCCAGCACCTACACTGTCCTTGCACCTACAAGGCTGCTGGGTGGGGTCAGAGCTGGGTCAAGATGTGGTGTGCCCAGGGGTGCCTGGTCCTCTACACGTTCCTGGCCCTCTGGACTTGCTTTGTTCTCAGTTTGAGTGGCCCGGAGCCAGGCAGGGCATTTTGTTGCAGTTGGTGCCCAGCTGCAGGTCTGCCATGAGACGGGGGTTTGGGGGAAGGCTCTACTGCAGCCTGGAGCATCCAACTGTGCTGAGTCCTCAGAGTTTCTGTGACTCTCTGCATGGAACCACACACCGGTTTCTATTAGTGTTGCCAAGTGGCAGCTGCCAGGCCTGGCCTGGGTTCTGACCCCTGATGGCCTATTCTCTGCCCTTGATTCCTGGGGGTGGGGAGCCCGGGGCTTGAAGGGTTAAACTGCCCTCCACCCCCACCTCCTCTTCACCAGTTTTCACAGGCTGGGCGCTCTCTCTGTCCAAGTCACAGCTGATGTGAAATGTAGCCTTAAAATGCAGCTGACATGAAAAACAATAGCACTCCCTTGGAGAGGCTCTGCTGCAGGCTGCGGCCCCCCACCCCCCGATAATTACTCAAGACATTGGCATGAGCTGGGCCTGGTTAGGTAACAGGCTGCTTGCTCCGGAGACTTATAACTCACAGGCAGTTACACATAATCTCCGCAGACAACAAAATCGTTTCCAGCATGGTGGGGAAGGCCAGGCCTTGGGGAGGGGGTATGGGGGCAGGAGGGGCTGAGACAGGGCCAAGGTGGGGGCAGGGTCTAAACGACTGGGAACTCGGGGAGCTGGCGAAACTTCTATGGGAAGGAGTTGCCCTTCTCCTCTTTGCTCCAACCCCCACCCTCCCCCAGTTCTTGGAGCTGGAGGCCACCCTGGTCCAGTCTGTTATAGAGCAGAGCACCAGAGAAACTCATTCATACTGGAGTGTAAATGACTAACTGCTTTGGATGATCCTTTGCACACCTGCCCCCTTTAGCCCTGTAGAAGAGAATTAATTGTCTGTTTACTGTTTGAAGCTCACTGTACATGACTTCTTCAAGGGCAGGGCCACATACTTTCCCTCTGTGTTCCCAGTGCCTAGTACATAGCAGACATTCAGAAAATATTTGCTGCCGCCACCGATGACATCGAACCCAAAGAAGGAAGTATCCGCGGGGGTAATTTCAAGCTCATGCGTGGGGTAACCTGGCAGTGAGGGTTGCAGGGACCCTGGCAAGTAGAGGTAGGGGCACTCCAGCCTTCCCTTGGTGCTTGAGCTCTGGCACTTGAGCCAGGGCCCTCCCGCAGGAAGCACCTATATTCTTGGGCGGATGCTAAGCCAGGCAGTGAGGGATACAGGAGCACTTGGAGGCTCCTCCCTTGAGGTTGTACCTACGCTGTGTGGGAAGCTGGCTTCCTGGGCTTCAGTCACTTGTAGTGACAGCAGGATAGATGGTCAGCCTGTGTCCAGCCCAGGTCCCACTTCAGGGAAGCAGCCCTTCCTGCCCTCTCGGAACCTTTCTTCCTTTCCAAATCTCTGGGTACAAGGATGTCCATGTGCATACCAGGCTGAGCTCACCACTGTCCCCTGATGCAGACCATTGTGGGGTCTGCTGGCCCCAGCTTGGACCCCTCTGCTGGGCAGAGGCAGTTTCTGTCAACACCCTGTCTCCCCGTCTAGAGTCTCAGCCCACAGGGATGACCTGGGTACCTCCTGTGCACTCAGCAGCTGGATGGGTGGCTGAGCAGGGTAGGTCTTATCCTGTCCCCTGTGGGGGCTATGTGAATTCCAAGCAGGAATTCTGTGGCCCAAAACCCAGCTGAAACCCAGCCCTTCCTTAGGCACCTCCCCTGGGCCTGTGAGATGCTTGAACTCTTCCCCCAGCCTCCCAGCCCTTGCTCAGTTTCCTCTCTCTCTCTTCTCCCTGCTATCTTTGCCAGAGACGCTGTCCATATCTCTTCTTTCAGCATCCTCAATGCTGATGGCTCCAATGTCTGATTCCAGCTCTGATGGCACCTCTGAGTCTTGTGCCCTCCTGCATGTGGACACCTCTACATGGTTCTCTCACGGATAAGATTAGGGATCCTCCCTGATCCTACCCAGCCTCCTCCCTGCCCTGTCCTGGCTTCCCTCTTCTTTGCCAGCTTCCTGTCACCTGCCTCCATCCCCACATCTCAGCCAGGGAGCAGCTTTTGCTGGAAGAGGAGCAGGTACATGTGTACATGTATGAGTGTGTTTGTGTGAGTTTGTGTGTATGCATGATTCTGTGTATCGGGTGTGTGTGTGACTGTGAGACTGTTATCAAAGGGGCACACTGGTTATGCAGTTTATGCTGACAAATAGCCCTAGGCCCTCAGCCTGTACCCCAGCCCCGCTTCTGGGCACCCCTTGTGGATCCTCTAGCACTTGGTAACATGTTTGCCACATAGCTTCTGGATTTCTCAATCTCAGACATCTTTTATGGACTTGCTCTAGGCAAGGAGAGGAGGCTCTTACACCAACATCCACATCTGCTCCTCCCAACTTCCTGGGACAGTTTTATCATGATGGTTTTCACAAACTCTGTGCCCTGTCCTGGGTGCCCTGCAGAGCTGGGCCTCTGCAGTGCACACATCTCACTGCTAGCAGGGTGCTCATTTTCCACTCTATGCTGGGACAATGCCCTCCTCAGGATCTTGGTAGCCCACCTGTTCTCCTTGAAGCTGTACCTGGAGTGCCCCATCCCTGTCCCCTGCTCCTTTCTGGGATAGAGGCCTCAAGTTTGGGCTTGGACCTTTCCTGACCTCTCTCTGCAGAGGATCCACGTTTTGCTGGAGCACGGTCCCTGTAACCTTCTAAGAAAAGGCCCAAAATGCAAATTTTATAAAAATTTGAGTGTTTGAAAATGTATCCTCACCCTTAACAGTCACTTTGGCTGGGTATGGAATTTGATTTTCCTTCAGAAGTTTGAAGGTGTCTTACATAATTCTCCACTACAGAGGAATAGGTCACTTGTTGATTCTTTAAGAGGTCTTCTCTGTCCTCAAAGACAGGGTGACATGGTGGTTGTTCTCTTTTATTACAGGCTCTTGGCCTTCCGTTTCATTTTCTCTTCTCTCATCTCCTTTTCTGGAGACAACAGTAGTTGGATGCTGGGTCTCCATGCCTCTTGGCTGGTCTCTCTTATTTTCCATCTCTCAGTATTTATTCTATTTTCTGGGAGAGCTTTGCTTCAATCTTTTACTTAGTTGTTTTGTTCAGCAGCATAGTTTACATTTCCAAGAGCTCCTTCTGGGTTTCTAATTGTTTCTTTTCTTTTCTTTTTCATAGCACCCTGTTCTGGTTTAGTGATTACATTATCTTCTTAAATTTAGAATCTTATATAGTAAATGCAGTTCTTTTGGGGTCATCCTCTAGACTTCTGACCTTTGGGACTCCTCATTGCACAGAGGTCAGCCCTTGCCTTGTGGACTATCTGCCCTATTCTACTCTCTCCCTGGGCCCGTGCTCAACCTTCTACTTCATCTCAGACCCGCAAGCCCAGCATGTTCTTTCCTATTGCTTCTGTACCAAGTTACAATAGACTTAGTGGTGCACACACTCATCAGTTCACAGTTCTGGAGGTCAGAAGTTCCACCTGGCTCAAACTGACAGGGCCAGCTCTTCCTAAGTGGAATCAGGGAGTGTTTCATGCCATCTCTGCCTGCCTTCCTTGGCGTGTAGACACTCCTTTATCTGCACAGCCAGCAGCTCAGCATTTCTTCCCTCTCTGGGTTCCACTTGGCATCACATTTCCTCCTCTGACTCTGGCCAGCTTGCCTCCCTTTTGTTAAGGTACTGTGGCTGACATTTTAGGGTCACGTGGGTATTTCAGGATCATGTTTCCATTCCAAGACCCTTCACTTAATCACACTTGTAAATTCCACTTTGCCATTGAGGTCACACACACAGATTTGGAAGACCAGGATGGTGGCATCTATGGGGCCACGATGTGCTCACCATGACGGTGGCATCATGAATGGTGTAGCAGAGGTATTGGGGTTTTCCCCTTCAAGGGGATATCTCTGGGCTAGCAGGGAATGGCCAGGTAGAGGAAGTCATGGGTGCAGAGAGCAAAGGGAGTGACAGATGTGAGGGCTTCAAGCAGTCAGGGTGTGGGCCAGGCAATCCAGAGTCCTTGGAAGCCACCTTGAACAATCCAAGATTGTAGGAAGGGCCAGGGGAAATGCCTGTGATGGGGCTGGCATGATTATGCCCTCACCAGGTTTTCCTGAGGCCATTTCCTATGACCTCCCAACCTATCTGAACTTTGCTACCTGCTCTGGGTCCTGCAGACTCTCACAGCCACAGCAGGGACTCAGTACACATGGTGGCCACCATGATCCCACTTGAAACTTTTAGAATGCTCCCATGCAATTGGAACAAGATCCAGTGGTTGTGGTTCTTGCTGTGGCCCCACACTGGTGGCCACCTTTCCTTCCTCTCACTAGTGGCGCTCCTGCTCTGCACAGGCTTTGCACATGCTGTGGCCTCTATGCCTAGAGTCACACTACTGGGGAGCACCAGACCCCAGTCCCTACCCTGTAGGTGCCACCAAATTACAGGGCTCAGTCCCAAATGGGGTGAGCAGTCATTGAACGCCTGCGGAGCCCGCACCAGCTCAGGGCTATGTGCCTCACCTGGGAGTTCAAGGTGCTTTCACTGAATGAAGCAGGTGGATTGGGTGAGCTGGCTCAGGCCTGAGATTAGATCTGATGCCCTGGGACAGATCTGAAAGGTCAGACATGCAGAGAAGGGGTGAGATTAGGGACCCTGAAACAGATGACAGAGACAAGCCCTGAGACAGGCCTAGGCATAGAATAACCATGCGGGCCTGAGTAGTGATGGAGGCGCCTTTCACAGAAGGGAAAACAAAAAAACTAGATAAAGAAGTAGAGGAGCTACATGACTCAGCTCAGGAGCTCAATTTCATTACTAGGGAAGAGTTCACTCCCTCCACAAATGCATGGCAAGGTCACAAAAACCACAGGATTAGGCTCCTGAGGAAAATTGAATAAATTTCAAAAAGTCTGTGCTCTGACATAAATTGGAAATTAATAATAAAAAGATAGCAACAAAATCAATACACCTAGAAGTTTAAAAAGTACCCTTCCAAATAACTCTTTGATTCAGGTAAAAATAAAACAGTAATTAAAACTATCTTCAGGGCCAGAGATTTAGCTCAGTGGTTCTGCTGCCTGCCTCGCAAGCGCAAGGACCCAAGTTTGATCCCCGGTGCCAAAAAAAACACAAACAACCAAAAAACAAAACTATCTTCGAGGCAAAGAAACAGACCTGAGGATCAGTGGAATAGATTAGAAGATGCAGAAACAACTTCAGACATACTCAGCCACCTCATCTTTGACAAAAGAGCCAACCACCTTCATTGGAGGAAAGATAGCCTCTTTAATAAATGGTGTTGGAAAAACTGGATTTCAACCTGCCAGAGATTAAAACTAGACCCATATCTATCACCATGCACTAAACTAAGATTGAAGTGGATTAAAGATCTAAATATTAAAACAGAAACACTATACTTTCTGGAAGATAAATTAGGTAGAACTCTTGAAGACATTGGCATAGGAAAAGACTTTATGAACAAAACCTCAGTAGCATGGGAACTAGCACAAAGAATCAACAACTGGGATCTCATCTTATTAAAAAGCTTCTGCACTGCAAGAGAAACCAACAGAGCTAAGAGACAACCTACAATGTGGGAAAATATTTTTAGGAGCTGTTCCTCAGACAAAGGACTACTATCTAGAATATATAAAGAACTGAAAAAAAAATCAGATCCCCCCAAATTCAATGACTCAATTCAAAAATGGGCATCTGAAATGAACAGACATTTCTCAGACAAAGAAGTAAAAGCAGCAAATAAACATATGAAAAATGTTCAACATCACTGGTCATTCGAGAGATGTAGGTGAAAATAACACTGAGATTCCATCTCATCCCAGAAAGAATGGCTGCTATCAAAAAATCAACCAATAACAAATGCTGGTGGGGGTGTGGAGAGAAAGGAATCCTTCTCCATTGTTGGTAGGAGTGCAGACTGGTGTGACCACTATGGAAATCAGTATGGAGATACCTCAAAGAACTAGAACTAGAGGCCCCACTTGACCCAGCTATTCCCCTGCTGAGTATCTTCTCAAAAGAATTAAAAGAATCATACCACAGTGATATATGTGCACCCATGTTTATAGTGGCACAGTTTATAATAGCTAAAGCTTGGAAACAGCCCAAGTGCCCATCAGCTGGAAACTGGATAAAGAAGATGTGGGGTTTTTTTGTTTTTTTGTTTTTTAATATAAAATGGAGTACCACTCAGCCATAAAGAACGAGAGACTAGAGACATTTATAGCTAAATGGATGCATATTGAGTCCATACTCTTAAGTGAAATAAATAGGACACACATGTGTAAATACTGACTAGTTTCTGTAGTGTGAGAAACTGAAAGTGTAACTAAGGATTAAAATGATTAAAATGAATAATTGATAATTTGAAGTAGGAAGAAAAGGTCCAAAGGGGTAGGGATGGTGGGAGGGCAAGGGGAAAGGAAAGAAGGGAAAGGAAAAACCATGAGAAAAGGAAAAAATGGAAACAAAAGTGAAGGGGGTAAAGGGAGCACAGGGAATGGGGAAAAATAAGAACCAAGATGCATCATGTACAGGTACAAGCACCCAGTGATAAATGTAAACATACTGTATACCTAAAATGTACCAATAAAAGAATTTAAACAAAAAACAAAAACCTATCTTTGAACAGGTTCACTGTGACAGTACTATGTAGCGAAATCTGGGGGGTGTTGCCAAAAGGGTATTCAGAGGAGTATTTGTAGCAGTTTTAGGAAATCAGAGAGATTGAAAATAAATGTGCTAATCTTTCAACTCAAGAAGCTGTAAAAAGAACACCAAAGTAAGTACAAAGAAAGATTAAGGAAGGACTTAATAAAAGAGGACATGAACAAACTAGAAAAAAAAATGAAAATAGAATCGACAATAAAACAAAATACTGGCTGTTTAAAGGGCCAATATAATAAGCAAGTAAAGTAACATAGATCGAAGAATTAAATGGGAGGAGTAATTATAGATGCAGAAGTAATTGACTGTAAGTATTTATGATATCAATAAAACTGAAAACTCAATGTGATGAATGAATTTCAGAAAAAATTGCTAAAAGTGACTCATGAAGTAGAAAATCTTAATAAACACAAACCCATTGGAGAAATTACAATGTCAGTCACCTATCCTCTTCCAGAAAGTTCGTAGTCCAGACACTGGGGTGATTTCCATATTTTCAAGATGCAGATCCCACCCCATACCATGAGTCCAGGGCACAGGCCAAGATGAGTAGGCGTCCAACTCATAAAACCAGGCACAGAAACTGGGCAAGGGAACACAAGAATATTCTAGGCCCAAACTAGGTCTGAACAAAAGTGCCAAAATCCTAAAACATACATAAGTAGACAGCCCTGTCTCAGAAACCACAGACTATACACATGCCCATGATCCCCAGGAACACATCGCCTCATGACCTCGTGGTTGTCTTGGCCTGTTTAAGTGCACACTGTGATAGCCACATGCGTTTTTCGGAATACGGCCCTTTTAAGTGACGTGTGGCTGCAGAGTCAAAGTCACGTAGGGTTTACTTCAGGAATGTCAGGAAGGCCCCGAGCTCCTATCACCTGAGCTCCTATAACTTGGAGTCTGGGACTCTCTGTCTCAGGTGCGTTTCAAACGGGTCCTCTGTTCTCGTTTGTGGACCAAGGTGTTGGGTGTCTCCTACCCCTGGGTCCTTGGCCTGCTCTGAGCAGGGTCAGCTGGGACTTGGGTCGGTCTTGCCCCCTTCACTTCCTCTGCCTCCACCCCCAGCATATGGCCAGGCATAACAGTATTCCTTATCACTACGGAGTGACGTTGCCCCTGTTTTTATTTCCTCAACTGTTCTCTGTGCTCCCCACTGAGCTGTAGCTCTGGGGATCCAGCACTGTGGCCATCTAGCCCACCACCCACACCCAGAGCCTGGAGCTTAAGGGTGCTTGGCAAATGCTGGATGGTTAGACAGAAAGACAGATGGATGGATGAGGGCCAGGTGTGGACTCTCCAGGGTCCTGTAGGGTAGATCTCCCTGGGAAATATCCAGCTGGTCTCTTCAAAAGGGCAGGAGAGGCCTGAACTTGAGGCCAGGCTGGGGCTGGAAGAATGAAGATGTGGGGTCATGGGAATGACCACTGCAGGGTGGGCTGGGGCACTGTTGCACTCTCTTCCTGAATGGCAAGTGCCTCCCTCATCCACCATCATTCTGGAGTCTGGGGCAAGGGGAACGAGTAGTGTATCCAAGCTTCCAGCAGTGGTGGGGACACCTGTTGGGGAGGGATTGGGGGGGCCATGCTGGCAACTGAGTGTGCCCGTCTGGCAGGGAAGGCCTGGGTCATCAGCCTGGGCTGGGGACAGCGCTTTGGGCAGCTGGTGCTGAGGACCTGACAAGTGGGAGGGCTTTGGGGGGCTCAGCAGCTGGGCTGGTGGGGACAACTGGAGCAGGGTGGCCTGTACATCCCAGGGCAGATGCAGCCTCTGGCTCTGTGTGGCTGTGTATGGGGTGGGTGTGAGGCACTCGTGCAGAAAGAACAAAGGGTATTTCTGGGCCCCTCCTGGGGCAGTCAAGTGCCATGATGGCTCTGATGTATGGCTCAGATGTGCTGGGGAATCTTGCCCCATTTTCCAGTCCGAGAAAGGCCTCTGCTGTCTTCTGAGGATCCTGTGCCTCCAGGGAGCTGAGCACCACCTGAGAAAGTGAATTAGGTGAAGTTGAAGTGTGGCTTTCAGGGCCCCCAAGAGGGAAGCTGTATACTCATAAGTGATATGAGGGTGCGAGGTGCTGTCCTGACACCCACAACCTCTCTTGGGCCGTCTGACGCCACAAGGAAGAGCAGAGAAACCCATCGCGAGGCTTGGGCTGGTGGGAGATAGGAGGAGGTTCAGGGCACACAGTCCTGGAAGACACTGGGCTTGACTGTGTGGAACATGGGGTACAGGGGGGCGACGAGTGTGGCACTTCCTGTTGAGATGATGGGTTTTAGGTGTTGGTGTACATTCTGCTGGGGTTGGGGGGTGGGGGAAGGGAAAGTTGGGAGATGAAGGTAGTGTGGGTGACTGCTAGGTTAAACAAAAGGAACTTCTTTCACTGCAGGCCTTCTCAGGGGCTTTAAAACACAAATGTATATATATACCACCTTACAAGGCTGGTGAATGCTGACTGAGGAGGGGAGGTGTTTGTGGGAGTTCCTAAGGTATACCTGACTAAATCCAGGGTCTGTCCCTGAGATCGGTGTTGCATCCTAAAGATCTGATGTTCCTTTAAGTCTTGTGTTTTGCCTCTGCCAGGGACGAAAAGCCTGGGCCCCTAGGAGGAGCTGATCTTAGCCCTGGGTGGCTCCTATGGATCTGTGGCATCGGGACAGCTCCACGTCAATGCCCGTGGCTCTGCCTAGCACCACAAACTGCAACTGTCACGTGAGCCTCCCTGAATGAGGAGCACCAGCTGAGCCTTCTGAAGGCCCCGGCGCCAGGAACCTAAGTGCGGGAACCTGTTCTCCCCTGGGGCATAGGGTGTGCAGGAAGCCAGAGGGATCCACGCAGGACTTGAAATGCCAGGTTGGTCCTCTCCTGGTGGACAGTGCCACCTGCCATGCCTGGGGTCAGCTTGCTCCTGGGGTTCCATGTCTGCACAGAGGTTGGGGGGTGTTCTTGGCCTGGGGTGCCATGGGTTCAAGGTAGTGCTCAGAAACTGGCTGAAGCCACGGAAAGAGCCGTCGTGGGTTCTGTCCAATGTAGTTAAAAACATCTGACTGCAACCACAAAAATGCTGGCATCCGGGCCTGCTGCAAAAACATTTTCACGTCAAATGCGAATGTGCCGGTGCCTGTGGAGCGTGTGCCATTAACTCTTGGAAGGGAGAAAGTGCAGGCGGCTGAAGAGCAGAGCCTGTCAGGCTGGAGCCTAGGCTGGGTCATGGTGGGGTCGGGGCTAGGGTGAGGGCTGCTTCCCACTGCTGCCTGCTTCCTTGAGACCACCTGTCCACCCTGGGCCCCATATCCTTAGAGGCAACTGGCAGCTACTCCAGGATCAGGGTGTGGTGTGGACACACATTTGTTCACTCAGGGAAGCTGAGTGAGTGCCATGTGCCTCAGGTGCTGGAGACAGACACGAAGCGAGGCTCGCTTGGGTGACCTGGCAACCCCGAAAAGTAAAACACCACATGCTGGCTGGGGATGTAGCTCAGCAGCAAGTACCACACCTGCCTGGCAAGTGCAAGGTCCTGAGTTTGATTCCTGGTACCAAAAATCAAACAAACAAAACAAAACCGAAAAACAAAAAAAGCACTGCATGCATGCATCAGATGGAGACTTACAATGCAGAGGAGCTCAGGGAAGGCCTCCAGAGCAGGAGGCTTTTGGAGTCACAAGCTGGAAGGTCAGTGGATAGCAACACCCAGGGACAACAGCCCTGATGTAGGAACATATCAGAATATTCCAGAACCAGCAAGTGTTTTCTCCACTTAATAAAACATCAATGCCATTCCACAAGTCAAGGGGTCTATCATGTTCCTTTCCATTGTGCCAACATTTCATCATAGCGTGGCTCTGCCCTGGTGAGCTCTACCCGCATGACACTTCATTCATGGTCAGATTTCACACGTATAACTAACTGTCCCTGCCCCAGGGGTACAATCTCAGCGCAGCCATTACCTGACTAAAGGGCACAGCAGTATTTATTTTGATGGTCTGACCATTTTGTCAGATGTCGTGGACATATTTTTGTCAGATGTGGTACTTTTTCTAGCACCAGGCTTTACTCTGCTTTTTAAATTTTGCTGACCTGCCTCTGGAGGGTCTCCTTCTGAGTCTCTCTACTCTTTATCGACCCACAAGCCTCAGGCATGAGGGGCCTCTCCTCTCCTTGCTGTCTGTGGGGCTCTGAACACTATGACTGTTAACCCTCCAACCACACCACATGCCATAGGACAGGACAAAGGCACTGAGGGCACCTGCCAAGCTGGCCCCTGGTCCCTGTCCTCTCCCTGGGGGCTTGCTGCCCTCCAAGCCCAGGTGGCAGCTGTCCACACCCATCTCATGGCACCCTTGCCTGGGGCTCCCCAGAGCCCAGGTTCTGCCTGCCAGGGAATGCGTCCAGCTGGCTGGGCCCTGCAGGTCCCCCCGCTCCATCCCGACAGGTGTGTGGTGACTCAGCGGCATTAAATTTTTGGCCCAGGCAGCTGTCGGACACAGCCTGGAGATGCTTGAGTAGCCTGCCTGGGACTGAGGGGGCCTTGGGGCCAGGGGCCAGGCAGCAGGGGTGGGAGCTGCTCCTCTTAGTGCCTCAGGCTCCTAGGCTTCCCCCAAGGCCACTGCTCACCTTGGGCCACAGAACCTTTACTCTGCCCCTGGGCATGGGTGACAGTCCAAGGAGCCTCCTTGGCCTGGGATTTGGGGACAGCAACACCAGCCCTCTGCGACTCTGCCATCAGTGTCCTGGCACTGGTCTTTCTTGGGATCGGCAACCCTAATAGGGTATCATCCTTCCCTGCTCCCAAAGGCTCTGGAAGAATACCAGAGGGGGAAACCTGAGCAGATGGTAGGCATGTGGATCTACAGAGGAAGGGGGCTTCCCAGACCGCCTCCAACTCCTTGGGGCCGGGAAAAGGACTCCCAAACTAAGAACCTTCCCACGGGGCCTCAGTGTACCTCCTCAGAATGCAGAGACAGACTCACATGGCCTCCAGGGAGAGGTGGTGGTACTGATACTCTCTAGATTCCCAGTGGCCTTGCAGCCAGGGCCCTGGAGACTTCTGGCCACCCAGACTCAAGATGTAACCCAGTTATTCCAGACTTTGGCCCCTTGCTAATTCCTTGAGCAGTGGGGTGGGTGAGGGAGAGGTTAGTACTGCTGAGGGTACAGTATAGTGCCCAACTTGTAGCACATACGTGGGCACTGGTTGCCATAATGACTCCTTCCCATGGTCCATGAGGTTGAGGTCAGGAAAGATGAGTGTGCAGAGAGCTGGCCCCATAAGGGGACAGCGAGGCTCTCTGCATGGACACTTTCTCCCGAAATCCTAGGCCAGGCCTGAGAGACAGTGCCTGGCTGACTGGGAAGAGAGGCAGCCATGCTCTAATAGCATTTTTCATGGGCAGGGAAGAGTCTAGAAGGGAACTGGCTCAAGATGTAGGCCTTGGCAGGACAACAGAGGGGTCAACCAGAAGCAGATAGAGCAGGAAGGATGCCAGGCTTGAGGGACTGGGGCCCATGTGTTCCTCACAAATATCCTTTGCTTGAGGTCATTTAACAAATTATCCAAGATTACTTGCTTCCTCCCTCCTTTCACCCCTTCCATATATCCATCCACTCTTCCTGCCTTCCTTCTCTTCCATTCATTTATCATCCATCTATGCATCCATCCATCTCCCCATCCACCTGTCAACTTTCCATCCACACTCTCCCATCTATCCATCACCCATCCTCTTATCTATCTGTCCATCTTTCCATCCATCCATTCATCCATCTACCCACCCATCCACCCATCATGCATGCCTTTATTCAACCTTCGCTCCTTCTTTTCATTCACCCATACATCCATCTACCACTCACCCACACTCACTCATCTCCCCCACCCACCCAGGCTTTGCACTGTCTTCATTCTTTCCACCAGCACTGAACAGCTGCCTCTTGTGTATCTTGCAGCAATAAGAAGATCAAAAGGCATTGGTGATGCAGCCACTGGCCCTGGAATGATGCCTGCCACCAACTGAAAATAAAGACCAACCAAGATATGGGTCCTCTCTGTGTTCCCTCTCTTGTCCCCTGAGTCCTTGGCCCTCTTAAAAGGCAACATACTCCATGTGGCAGAATGGCCCCAGATCAAAGGAGATCACAGGGACAGACAATGGGGTGCTCTCAAGGCTCGGTGACCAGGCATGGTTTTGAGGAAGTAGGTGAACTGGGGGTGATGTGGACAAAGGTATTTGCAGGGAGAGTGAAGATGAAAGGCAGGCAGGTCTGGGAAAGAGAAGGATGTGCCTGGTCACAGCCCTCAGGGGTGGGGAACCTGGATTCCCTGAATGGTGACACCCTTATGGAGGCATAGTACAGGCAGGACTGAGGTCAAAATCTAGCCTTGGACACTTGCGGACCTGGCTTGATGCCTATCCCTGCCCCTCCCTTTTTTTTTTGGACCAGGGATCGAACTCAGAACCTTGTGCTGTGAGCCAGGTGGTGGAATCACTGAGCTAATCCCTGGGCCTATGCCCTCTCTTTGACAGGTGACTGTGTTGCCGGGAGGAAGATGAGGGCTCCTGTCCTACATGTCAGGCTCTGTTTGAGGCACAGGAATTTGGTGGGAATGGCTTCTATTCCAGTGAGAAGTCAAACCCCACAGGCTGAGCACAAGCACTGGGTTGGATGGTGATGCAGGGTTGGCAAGGGGGTAGAAACTGAGGCAGCGAGGGGCCAGCACTGTTCCTGGTGTGGCCTTGAGGTTGACCAATGCATGACTTCAGGGTGCTATGCATACAGGTGCTAAGGCTTGAGAAACGATGCCCAAAAAGGGGGGTTAGGGCCAAGAGGACCTCAGGAAGGTGAGGCTGCAGAGGAGCCTGGCCCTGGGGTGTGAGCTGTGGAAGGGCCAGGGCTGCATTCCAGGGAAGAGAGGTGGTCAGGGGCTTGAGCAGGGAGCACTGTGGTCTGGTTTATGTTGTAAATATTCCTCTGGCCTCTGCATGGAAACTGGAATGTGGGGGGGGGAAGGAAAGCCTCGGGGTGCCCCTTGGGACAGGGCCGCCCTCTTTGGGAAGGATGCGCTTTTGTATGTGCTGTTCCTGTCTGCTGGAAATGCCCTTCCGACCCTGGCAGAGGCCATGATGGGAAAAGCAGGGTCATGGAGCTGAACAGGCAGAGATACAGATGTACCCCAACACTCAGGACCGGTACCCACAGTGGGTGTGCTATTAACTGGGTGGGCCTGGGAATGGGAGCAGAGACAGAGGTCCTAGGACCCCAAATGCTGGGAGTGAAGAGACAGACTGCACACCTCCCACCTGCCAAGGGAGAGACCAGGTAACTGCTGTCCTCCTCAGGCTGCCACATTTAAGGTATTACAGCAACTTAGTTGTGCCCTGGCTAACACCACTGCCTCTGCACTGGGTGGGACAGAGACAGGCAGAGATCACTGTCAGCATCAGCCATGGCCATGGCTGCTCCTTTATGTTCTGGTGACAACAACCATCTCTCCTTTGGGACCTCGCTTTTCCCCCCTTGGCACTCACTGGCTGCAGGCTAAGCACTAGACTCAGGCTTAGGTGGCATAGGCCACATCCCCAACCCCATGCCAAGGGCTGTTCAGGAATGTTCAGTTGGGCAGCCAGAGTCTGACTACGGGGTTTGGTTGGGACTGTTGAGACGTAGAAGCCATGACCTGTGGGATGTAAACCTGGGCTGCTGAGCGCCACTGACCACCTCACAGAGAGCACCGAGCCTCAGACTTAGGCTGCGGCTGTGATATTGGGCTCTGGATCTAGCTATATCTGAAGCTGCTTTACTCTTAGACTTTTCAGAGGTGGGAGGTAACACATTTCCTCTTTGCTCAGACAAGATACAAGCGAGTTTGCATCCCTTGAATCAAAAAGTTTGGTATGAGGATTGGATTTCTGGGAGTGAAATAGCTGAAGCTAGGGACCGGGGGTCAGTGCAGGACGCATGGTGCCTGGGTGGCTGTCTGAAGGAGGGAGTGACTTAGAGGAGCTGCGATCGACAGGCTGAAGGTCACGGGTGCAGAATCTGGAGGAGGGCACTACGGGAGGGAAAGCCAGGAGGAAGGCAGTAAGGGTGAGCCCCAGGTGGTGCTGGGGCATGGTCTGCCCACTGCCCCTGGCTAACCAGAGTTTGAGGAGCCATCAGACCAGCAGCGGCATCTTGACCCCTAAGCCCCACCTTCTAGGGCAGTGATGGCAAACCTATGGCATTTGTGTTATTTGTTTTTCTTTTAAGATAAAAGATATTAAAGTATGAGTTGTTTTTATTCAGGTTTACTTGCAGTGTTGGTGCTTTGCGATAAATAAGTGGATTTTGGGTTGCAGTTTGGGCACTTGTCTCTAGAAGCTTCACCATCACTGCTGTAGGAGGTTCCCACGAATGCCCTGTTTACTTCCCAGAATTGTTACTGGGCAGGGATCAGGGACTGGGAAAGCAAGGCTCAGAAAGCTCCACATATTTGAAAAGTATCATAGCTGGTCAGGGCAGAGCAGGGCTGAGTCGCCTACAGAGTCTGGTCTGGATGCTTTGGGATGGAGTACCCAGAGAGGAGTAAGATGCTGGGATGCTCAGTGTGCCAGGGAGAGTAACTCTGAGTCACTGGAGGGTGCAGGGGCCTCTGGTCATCATGAGAAAATGTGTTCCAGCTTCCTAAGTGGCCCAAGGAGATGAGAGACCATGAGTGATAGCCCCTTAGCAGCGTCCAGCCAACCGGAAGTCAATCTGCAGATTCCCAGGAGCCTCTGTCTCTAGGACACTGAAATTTGGTGGCTGCTTGTTACACAGCAGAATTGACTATTGGTTAGGGCAATAGTTTTTGGTAAACTGTAGAACTTCTGATCTCTTCCTTCCCCAATTATGTTAAAAAGAGGATGACATTCTCTGTGCTGTGGCATCTCCACATGGCAGAACCTTGGCACGCCAGTGTAAGCAGAGTTGTGAGGACCTGGTGCCTGCCCCCTCTGCCCCTTTGCCAGGCAGGGCCCCCCTATGTGTGCAAACAGCACCACCTGTATTCCAGCTAAGCCCATGCCAGTTGTCAACACCAGAGGAAGCCTGGAGACTGAGTCAGCTGTCAGTCCTGGGCAGAAATCCCATTACCCAGCTGCCCCAGAGTCCAGGGCACTTAGCAGGAAGTAGGCAGCTGGCCACAGCCTGCATAGCTCTGTGTGGGGAGAGAAGGGATGTGTGTTGCCCCTCTGGTCCTCAAAGCAGCCCTGTGGCCGGTGTCGCCATGTCCATATAGCAGATGGAAAAACCGAGGATTAGATGGCCACACAGTTGTTAACCTCATTCACCCACCTCCGGGGCTTCTAATCTTTGTGTGTGCTGGCTAGTGTACATAGGTGAGGGTGGGGAACAGAAACAAGTGGGTTACAGCCTCTGGCCATGTATGGTACAGCCACAGGGCTCTGACACATGCCAACCCACAATCATGCTGAGGGTGGCTCCTCCTGTTCTCACAGCCTCAGGGACCCATACCAGATCTTGAGATGGCTCCAGCATGTGTCTTTGGCAGGCAGGGAGTAAAGGGAGGAGAGGGGCAGTTGTGAAGGCCATCAGCACCCAGGGAAATTCAAGTTTGGCTGCTGGGCCTGTGGGACAGCAGGGCATTCCTACACCTTCCCTGGCTGCTCCTAGTGGTGGCTGCTTCCAGGCCTTTCTAGCAATTGCTGGCTGTCCTTTGCTCAGGAGGCTATGGGCTACTGTGAGGAGGCTTGAGAACTACAGTCCCCTGCCCTGTTCTACAGAAACCAAGAGTGCAGGTGGGATGTGAGCATAGCTGCTAGAGTCTATTCTCTGATCTCTGCTGGGAGCAGACACATCAGCAGAGCTGCCTGCCCTAGGCACTCAGGACAGCCCTGGATGTATATCCCTGGGGCAGCTTGAAAATAGGACAACTACCCAGTGGTTCCCTGGCTACATGGTGCTCAGTAGCCTGGCTCAGCTACATGTCCTGTATCCCTGCTGGTGGCACCTGAGGCCTTGAAGGCTGGGATGTCATGGAGGTGTTGGGAGCATAGACAGAATTTCCTGCCCCACCTCTGCAGGCCTTGTACAAGGTGCAGCCTGTCTCCGCTAGCCCATGATACTCAGGAGGGTACCCGTAGCCTTCATGGAGCCCCATCAGGCCAAGGAACTATGCCTGGGGATGCGGAGATGCATTCAGATGTTCCCAGCCCTTGAGAGAGCCATAGGCTAGGGAACTCAGAGGAAACCAGCTGTCATATGGACAGGGAGGTAGGGAAGCTGGAGGGAACAGAGGGCTTGATTGCAGCCCTTGGGCCCCCTGAGGGAGGCTCCACATGGCCAGGAGGTCATGCAGTGGTGTCACAGCCATGGCACTATCAGCATGTGCAGCCTTGGAGCAGGGAGTGCTGGAGCTAAAAGGGACCGGACACCAGGAAAGTGGTGAGGTCAGGCCAGCTGCTGCCTCAAATGCCAGGCCATGATGTGGAGTATCTTTGTGTAACTGACCAGGAGGCCCGGGCAAAAAATGGGCAAGAATGGACAGGATACTGAGGATGAGGTCCTTGTCCTGTCCTTCTCTCTCTCTGCTGCACCATGTTTCCTGCCCAGGACTCTGAGCCACCTGCCCTGTACCTCTAGACAAGCTCTCAGAAGTGGTGGCCTCAGCACTCTGATGTAGGGGTCCCTCAGCCTAATGCCTGGAATTCCCTGTCACTGTCAACATCCCAAACTCCAGCAAGTCTGCCCCTGTTCCCATTCCCAGTAAACACCTGAAAATGCAGGGCATATGGGTGAGGCCAGGCAGAACAAACAGACAGAAGGTCAAGGAGTTAAGCAGATTTTGAGATACCAGACATATCTGAAATCTCCACAAAGATTCAAGGGCTTGCTATACCCATCAAATAAGGGCAGGATGCTGCAATACATGTCAGAGTAGAGCATTCTGTGGTATGTTAAAAACATAGTTGCTAAGAAAATTCTACAGAGGAGATAACGTCAAGGATATAAGCCCAGAAAATAAGAAGGGTTAAGAGATATGGAAGTTTCTGTAACAGTGTCTTTTATCTGATCTTCAGGAATTTTAGAAAGAGACAATGGAGATGATGGCATGAAGAAAATGATCAGAAATAATAGGCTAAATGTGGTAGCACACACCTGTAATTCCAGCACTCAGGAGGCCAAGGCAGAAGGATTGTGGTTTCAAGGCCAGCCTGGACTACAAATAAGACCCTTTTTCAAAAATACATACATATAGGGCTGGGGATTTAGCTCAGTGGTTCTGCTGCCTGCCTTGCAAGTGCAAGGTCCCGAGTTCAATTCCTGGTTCCAACCCCCCCCAAAACAAAACAACAAACAAATAACAACAAACATACATATATACATATGTAAATGCATGCATACATACATGCAAATAAATAAATAAAGGAAATTTTCCAGAGCTCAAGTACTTAAGTCTCCAAAGGGCACCCAAAGAGCCCAGCACAATTCATGTTCAAAATTCAGATCCCTAAGGCTAATGTGCACATGCAAAACCTTCTAGGAAAAAAAGAAAAGAAGGGCTGTGTATAAAGTTATGAAATAAACCGGGTGTCAGACTTCTCAACAGCAAGACAGGGTGTGACAAGGCCATGGGATGAGGTCTCCCAAGTCCTAAAGGAAAAGCCTTTCTAATTGGAAGTTTTTTATCCAGAGAAACTGTCAGGAGGGCACACTGGTTGAGTGTAGACATTTCTAGGACTCAGAACATGAGTCTTCCTCACATTCCTTGTTAAAAAAAAGTCTCTGTAGAAAACTGAGGAGACAGACAAATTAAGAAGGAGGCATGGGGTCTGGGGAACAAGTTCAACCTAGGACAGTCCCAAAGGTAAGCTTCAGAACGAAACTAGGAAGAGGCTTCTGGAGAGTGGGATCTAGATTAGAGCTGGAAGAAGAAGGCTATGGGGACATGGCCAGGACAAAGGGGATCATGGAGAAGGGACAACAGTTTGGAAAACTGAGCACTTGGAGGAGATGCTAAAGGCAGATGATGTAAGGGGAAAGACAGCAGGGAAATAGACAAGGACCATAGAACCTCCTCAAATCTGTTACTTGAGGAAAAGGCCTGACCAATCAGGAGGCAAATGAAAATCAAAATGAAGAGCTAAGGGAGAGGCATCTAGGGTGAGGAGACCATGGTGGGTCTGTCTCCACCTTTGCACAAAACCACTATGGACTAATGGTGGGAAGAAGGGCCTCAGAACTGCATAAAAGTGTCACAAACCTCCACTGATGCCCCCATTGCAGCAATCACAGAAAGAATACACAGTGGCAGGCCACTGGTATCCCAGAGGGCTGAGACCACAAACCCCATATGACACCCACTTCCCACATTTAATTTTCCTCTAGCTTGAAAGTGACATTTAGAAGCACATTTCTCTTTTGGTAAAGTTTATCTGAATTAAACATTTTTAATTCATTTTTTATTTTCTTTGTTAAGAAAAATGAATGATGCAATAGTTGTCTATATCATATTTATGATATCCATCCATCCACACATTCATCTCTCCATCTATTTAACCATTTACCCATCTGTTTACCCATCTCTCCACCTATCTGTCCATCCATGTGTCCATGCATGCATCCATCCACCAACCCATCCACCATCTTTCCTTCCATCTGTCCATGCATCTATTAGTCTGTCTCCTCATTCACACATCCAGTAGTTTGTCTCTGTTCACACACCTTCCATATACTGTACTTGCCCAACCATCTGTCCATCAATCCTCCCATACTCCACACATCTGTCTGCCCATCCATTCATTTGCCCCTCTCTCATTTTTTTCCTTTGAGACAGGGTCTCACTTTGTAGTTCAGACTGCTCTTGAACTCACTGGATAGCCCAATCTGGCCTCGAACTCACAGTGATCCTCTTGCCTTAGCCTCCCAAGTGCTGAGATTACAGATGTACTCCACCAAGCACAGCTTCATTTGCCCCTCTATCCATTTATCCTTTTTCTAAATGACTGGAATGCTGCCCCCCTCATGCTGAATATGGGCCTTTCTGGGATAACAAGGGATATACTTAGGAAAAGGAGGGGGTCATGGAGATTTTCATTTTAGACCTTTCTATACTGTTAGAATTTTCTAGAAACTCAAAAAGAACTAAGATTATCTACCTCCATTTAAAAAAAATGCAATGAGAGTTATTTATGAAGAAAGTATGATTCTCCTTTTGCTCTCTTCTCTGCTCAGCACTGCACCAAAACCTATTAATAGCAACTCTGTGTGCTATTTTCAGATGCCCCTCCCTCCGAGGTCTTCCCCGACCACCCCCACTCCTCCCCGGCTTGGCGCCCTGCTCTGTCCTGCATGGTAATTATCCCAGTCTGTAATTATGTGGTGTATTTCTGACCCGGGGCAGTCCCCTATGCAAGGAACCCTGTCTTGTGCCTGCGGCACTAGGCACTGTCGCCCGCCGTCTGGGACATTGTAGGACTGAGTGGCTGCCCTGGAGGGGCAGATGTCGGGGGCAGCCTGGACATGCTCATCCTCAATGCCCTGGGCAGACAGCCTCAAGTCTCAGTGTGGCACTTGGCAGCCAGTGGGGAAGACGAGCCCCTGGCAGTGCCCCCAGTAGTACCCACGAGAGGGGGCGGAAGCAGGCGCTTCCCCTTGCCACGTGCCGGGCGCTGGGCCAGGGCTCAGCAGGGAGGGCTCCAGGTAGTGCTGGCCATGCGCCCAGAGGGAGTGTCCTGTCTCCTTCTTAGGGTCGTGGAAACCAAGGCCCAGAGGGATGGTGTGAATTGCCTGATCTTGGCCCTCTCTGCTGTAACCCTGTGCAGACCACTTCTAGGGGCTGCCAAGGGCAGGTGGGATGGGGGTAGATGGGGCCTCAAGATGGAGTCAGGTGGCCTTGGGCAGAGGCAAGAGCAGGAAGTGGGCAGCAGGTCTGGGAGGAAGCAGTGGGTTGTGGTCAGGTGAAGGTCAGGGTGAAAGGACACCCCCGTGATTAGGGCACGGGGCAGCACGAGGGTAAAAGAGACAGGGAGGGATGCCCATGCTGGAGGTGCCCACAGCCCACCCTGCTCTCTGCTCTGCACTTGGACCTGGGCTGACAGCTATCCAGACCCCAACTGTCTGGGCATGCCTGGGCCCTTCTCTACACAGCAAGACCTGGTAGCTGTGGACAGGTCCTAGGCAGGGCCAAGCTGAGCTGCTTCTTATGCTCCCGGCCACAGGGTTACCATCCCCCAGGCCCTAGGACAGCAGAGGGTCCTGCAGGGAAAGCTGGGGCGGCTGTGGGGGAGGTAGCAGAAGGCTACAGCCAGGAGACTTGTCTGCCCCCAGGCTGAGTGCTGCTCCCTGAGGGGAGGGGCCACAAGCATGGGTTCTGGGGTCCTGGAGGTGGGGTGGGGTGGGTTGGCTGTGGGGAGATTGGGATGGAGGGAAAAGGGGGAGAGAGGGTTGGAAGAGGCCACTGAGTTGGAGGAAGTGAGGGAAGAAGACCCAGGAGTGGGAGGCGGCCTCAGTGGGTGGAGGAGGCTGGGGTGGGGGGTGGTGAAGAGGCACCGGCTTGCCTGGTCTGTGCCCACTGGCAAGGGTCGCTGGGATGGCTCTGCGCTCCACACTGTGCAGGAAGGACAGTATGCAGGCCAGGAGAGCCCCGGCCTGTGGGGAGGGTTCCAAGGAGAGATTTATTAGTGAAACAAAAGCATATTTTTTCAGGCAGGACTGTTTGTACAGTTACTTCATGACATCGCCTTGGCCCCAGGCCCGGAGCAGGACGGCCAAGGAGGCCCTGCGCGGCTGACCGACTGTGGGCGGCGGCACAGACCCGCTTGTTAGCTGCCCGTCCCCTCCCGTCCTTATCTGGTCCCTGACATCAAAGTGGGGGCTTTTCATAAGTGAATTAAAATAGCACACAAGCAGCACAGGGGCGGAAGACCCCAGGCCAATTAGCTCTAAGTAGGGCGAGAGGCCTTTCAGAGCTGAGGCCACTTTCTTAAGGAGTCGCTGCAGCTTGTCAAACTTGATGAAATATTTTGCCCAAAGCTCATTATAATAATGAACCTGCATTTCTTTCCTCAAGAGAATAATTAGCAGACTTCCAAATGGGCTAAAGCGGCAATTTAAAAACTGCTCCCCCCACAATTGTCCCATTTACTTCATTCTGTGACAGGGAAGCCTCGGCGCCTTTAGGAGGAGCCCAGACTCCCAGCACCCTCCCTGTGCCACAACAGCAGGGCCATGGGGGCAGTAGCACAGTGCCTGTAGAGTCTGGGGCTCTGCCTGGCTCTGCTACCCCCTCGCCATGTCCCACAGGCCACGGCCCCAGCCCTTCCCCCACTCATCTCTACATGGCGGCTGGTCAGAGTCTGGAGGAGCAGAGACCTCTCAGTGGTGGGCTGGAACACAGGACAGGCCTGGACCCCATTACTGGGCACAGAAGGGGGTGGAAGGGTGGGTCAAGTGTGACCCAGTGGGGACAACCCCTAAAAGGTTACTCAAGTTTGGAGGTACTCGTGGCCAGAGACCTAAAACGGTGTAGCCTTGGAGAATTGGAAAGGCTTGGGGTATGCAAGATTGTGGGGAGACATGACCCAAAGTTGAGCAGGTCAGGGAGCATGAGCTTGGGGAGGTGTTGGCTGATCCCAGACTCCTGCACACCCTAGCCAGCAGCCACTGCTCCCACAGAGAAAGCCCAGTGATTCTGATGGCTCTGAGTGGCCTTTGGTCTAGCGGGCAGAGGAGACAGGTCACCTGGTAAACAGTCACACAGCCCAACAGCGTAAGGGACAGGTGGGTCCCAGGTCACCTTCCCAGGGGGTCATCACCTTTCCTCATAGGGCTGTCTCTCTGCATGATGTGGCCCTGGCAGACTGGAAGGGCAGAGACTGGCTCAAATGGAGACGAGGCCAGAAGGGTCATAGTCCCTCAGTAGGACCCTCCTCCTTTCATTGTCTGTTCTTTCCCAACTGTAAAAGGGATGTTGGAAAATTCAGAAAAGTCTGCTTCAGAGACAGATAGCACTCAGGCCTTGCTGTGCCTTCTGCAAGGTGACACTTCGTGCAACCCAGCCTGGCATTATAATATCTCCTTGTGACCTGGCCATTGGGCATCTCCCGAGGTCTCTGAAGGATGTCTGAGAACTGTGTAATTGACCCTGACGTGCATGACAAGAACCAACTGTCTTGCATCTGTAAACTTCCAGGCTGTTTCCAACTTCTCCGTGGTATAAATGAGGCTGTGATTAACTGGTGTGTGTGCAGCTCTACAGCAGCTCTTCTTTGTTCTTTAGGGATAGAGTCCTGGAAGAGCGATCACAGGGTCAGGGGAGAAATGGTCTTTGTTGCCCTGGACACATTTTGTTAATCACTTCTGGGAGTGGTGAGCAGGCTTACTGTTCCATCTCACCCCTGCTTCATCAGCACAGGGAAATGCTCATACATCCATGTTCTGGCTTCTTTTTATCAAAATTTTTAGACCAAGTCTGCAAACTTTTCTGGAAGAGCCAGAGAGTAACTATTTCAGGCTCCAGTGGGGCTCAGTCCTGATTCACCTTTCATCTGCTGGAAACGCAAGTGGAATATACATGGATACCCCTGGCCGACAGAACACGGCATGCTACAGAGTTTCGGCCATTCACCCTCAGGGTTGGGGCTGACTGTAAGCTGTGCTTACTGTTTTGCCTGGCATCTTGAGGGAGGACTGTGCAGCACTAGTCCAGGAAGACCAAATTTCAAAATCTGAAGTAGTGTTTTTACTGAATGCACATAATTTTCCCACCTTTATAAAGTTGAGTCACTGTGGGGGCAGGGATTTAGCTCAGTGGTTCTGCTTCTTGCCTCGAAAGTGCAAGGACCTGAGTTCGATCCCCAATACCAAAAAAGGTTGAGTCACTGTAAACTGGGGACAATCTATACCCAACTTTGCCATTATACGGTAGTGTGAGGATAGCTAGAAGAGGATATATCCATGAGTGGCCGTGGCTCTGTTCTAATAATGCTTTATTTACAAAAACAAGTGTTGGGCTGAGTTTACCAATCCTGTCTTAGGGGATGGATGGAACGATGTATCTTTCTCACAGTCTTTGTGAACTGTCTAATTTGCCTGCCTTTCTAATGAGCTTCAACACAAGCCTTTTAGTGATAATTCTCCCACTTTATTAAATGACAGCAAGTATATATCCTCTCTGCAGAGGTTTTTTTTTTTTTTTTTTGGTAGTGGGGATCGAACTCAGGACCTTGAGCTTGCGAGGCAGGCGGTGGAACCACTGAGATAAATCCCTGGCCCTGCCTGCCTTTTTACTGCTGAGTTAGTGCTTTCCTCAGAGATGTGGATCTTTATATGCTAAAAATGGTCTCTCTCCATCGAGGCTGTAGTCTTCTCCCTGGTGTGCTGTCTGGGGCAGCCTTCCCCTTGAGGAGCAGCCTTTGTTCCCCTACAGGGCTGGAGCTAGGAGAGGGCGTGGTGAGGGGTCCCTGGGAGGCTGTGAACTCATCCCGGTCTCTTTCAGAGACAAAAGCCCTTACTACCAGCTCTCAGCCTAACCTCAAAGTCCCACTCAGTCTGACCCTCTGAGAACAGAGCTACAGGGTGGGTGGTGCTCACACAGGAGCATAGAGAGATGAGTACGTAGGGTGTTTCTAGAGGAAACACAGTAATAGCAAGGCAGCTGCCCTGTAGCACAGAAGGATCCCCCACTCTTGTATTCTGGCTCCTCAAGCCCAGGGGACCAAAGCCAACAGGAAGTCATTGCCCTGAGCTAAGCCTCCGGAGCCATTAGAAACACAGTGCTTCTATAAAATGGACACTATTATTTGTCCCATCTTGTGTCTGAGAAGCCACAGTTACACTGCTGGGATTTGTCCCTGGAACCACCTGGCTCTGTCTGGGCCACAATATAACACACCCGATATAGAGAGACAGCATCACAAATAAGGCACCATGATAAGGACAGACCCTCTCAGGAAAAAGTGAAGGTAGCATCTTACTTCCAGAATTCCATAGGTGATAAGGCCACAGGTGTAAACATGATCATGTTTCAGTTTCCCTTTTGTAAAATGACATTGTGAGTGGCCTGTGCTTGCTGATACTGGGGGGCACTTGCTGGGCTGATGGAGAGTAGCCCTCAGCACTAGTGAGTTGTGGCCATTCTTGTCCCTGGGAGCATTATTGCCTCCTTATGTGTCTTCTTACTGGTCAGCTAGAGAACTGAGTGATTCTCTAGCACTTCTATCTAGGCTGCAGAACACTCAGGGCTCCATCAGTATGAGGGGACACTCGTCCCTGCTGGAAATAGGGTATCTTTGCCTTGGCCTTTGACTCTGCAGGACCCTCTTTCCTTGTGGGCTGTGGCCAAGCATTGCCAAAGGTTTAGTTTCAGCTGAGTAGGTTGGGGCAGATGGCAGGGCAGGTGATCCAAGAACCCCAGCCAGTGGTAAGAGTGGGTGCCCTGAGCATTTCATAGGTGAGAGAGATCCTGCGGTCCATATGGGAGCAGCTGAGGGATGGCAGGTTGAGCTGGGGTAAGGGGGAGGAAAGAGGCAGGAAGGGGAGCAGGGAGCCATCGAGAGAACAGGAGGGAGGCAGGCCTAGGAGCTCTGGGAAAGTCTGGGCAGGCAGCAGCCCTGGGCACTCAGAGGGCAAGCTGAGAGGGCAGGCTGGGGCAGGCAGCCGGAAGTGGGCCAGAAGAGGCCCTGCAGAAGGCACAGGCCCAGGCATGTGTCCTCACACCCCAGCAGGCTTCTCTGGGGCCCATCCCCCCTAGCCTGCCAGGGCCCACAGGGGTGAGGCTGGGTGACTGCTCCTGGTTCAGACACCCACAAATTCCTGGGGAAACAGGAGTGCTCTCCAGAGAATGGGGCATGCTGCAGCCCAGAGGAACCTCTTCTACAGACCATGAGATCTCTGCAGAACCCTACACACTCAGCTCCCCTCCCCAACCTACCTCCAAGACTTTCAGGCCAGGTCTTCCTTAGCCAAGAAAGCCTGCATGGTGTCTGGTGAGCTGACTTGGACCGTTAGGAAGCCCTCACCATTCCATGACACTATAGTATTTGGGCCTAGACTTGGGGAAATCATGGGGGTAGGGACTCTGGAGAGTTCCAGAATCCTCCAGCAATGTGAAGGTTGGGCCCCGGGTGTGCCTAGTGTGGGAAGCAACTGGTTCTAGAGCCATTGGCTCTACCAGGAGGCCATACGGACAGGCAGTTGGTGACCCGTGTGGCTTCAGCAGCGTGTGCTTGACTCATGCTCTCCCAACTATCTTCTGTTCCAGGCTGATCTAGGTGACATGTGCAGGAAGCACTGGGAGAAGGGATACATGGGACCCAGGGGACTGTCTAGCCACCTTCCTGGTCTGGCCTGGGAATACATGCACAGGCAGTTCGGCCTGCCCAGTTCATGCCAAGGGGATTGTAGGGCTGGGGGTTCCTAGGCCCTGCTGTCGGCTGACCTAGTATAGTGTGGTGTGGAGGTGGTGGCAGCTTGGCTCCCCTTCCTGAGATGCAGATTGATGGGACTGAAGAGCCAGCACTCTACCTCTTCAGCCCTCAGTCCTGAGCAGACGAGCCCATCCTGCAGGCTGACGTGGCTGTGGCAGAGGAGCCAGGCACCTCTGTGCCCAGTGAATACAGCCTAGCAGAGGCCCAGGAACATGTATCTGCAGGGCTGCTGCCATCATGCCTTGGGGTTTGGGCCATGTCTCAGGGATAGTCAGGGCTCTGGGGTGCTAGTGCTACTAACCCAAAGGAGAAGAACTTAGCAAGAGGGTACTTAGTCCCCGGAGGGGTGTCATGACACGGCCAGTGTATCCAGAAGGTCTAACAATCAAATCTCAGGTGGGTTCATAAGGCAACTGCTTGTGCCCAAGGATGGTACCTTCTAGGCCCAAGGTTTTGGCTTCCATGACAGATTCCTCGGGGTGATGTTAATACTGACAAGGTTTCTCAACTCTGCTTGCTGGGGACAGGCAGTAGACAGCCAGAGCCAGGGGCTGGGTCCAGCCTCCTACTGCTCTCCTCCCTGCAGACTTTGCCCATAATGGTCCATGCAGCTCAGATTCAGGGTCCTCATTCAGCTGGTCTCTTTGGGTCCCTGATCACGGGCAGCCCTACTGGCAGCTGAATCCCCTGTGTGGAAGAAACAACAGAGGACTCTTCCCTCGGTAGGATGTCCTACAACAGAAGTAGCAGCATCTTGCTGGAACTCTACTCTTCCTCAGGTGGGGTTTTTCATTACCCTATTTCACAGATGGGAAAAGGGAGGCCCACAGGAAGTACCCAGGAGCTACCAAAGATCACATAGGTGGTTAGAGGTGAGATGACTTCCAGACCTGCAGGATGTTGGGAGGTATAGAAAGGAGTAGTGAGACCAATCCCCTGGCACCAGGTAGTCCCCACATGTCACAGACTGAGATATCTGAGCCTCCCCAAGGTCCCTGGCCCAGTGAAGGGCCCCCCAGGGTGCAGGCCTCTGCTGAGAGGGGTTGTGCCCATGGATCCCGGGGATATTGGGCGTGGACTCAGCCTTGCTCTGTGTTCTTTCCTATCTGAGCTTCTTCCTCAAAGGGAAGGGAGCTCCAGGGAGGCTGTACATGAATGGGTGGCCAACTGCTAGAAGGCAGCTGAGGGGCCAGCAGAGAGCCCCAGGCTTCACATAGTAAGGCTCCAGGGCATGGCCAGGCAGATTGTATCATTTGGGCTGGGACCCCGGAGACCGTGGGATTGTTTGGTTGGCCCTGCACTTTTGCCCACTCTTGGGCAGACATCCTGGCCTACCTGAACCCTGGTTCTCCATCTTCAAAGTGGGTTCACCCTGGTGGCCACAGAATTGATAATCAGGTGTAGGCACAGGTGACATGTTCCTTCACACCACAGTCCTCTGCCCGGCTGTGGTCCCTCCACACAGCCTGCTGAGGGGTCTCTGGCCTCTGCCTGGCCACCTCCTGTGACGGCGCTCAATTCTACTGTGTATGACAGACAAAGTCTCCTAAAGGTTCCTGACTCTGACTCAGAACTTCTGCTCTTTGCAAGACTCTGTAGGAAGGTATTTTCCAGGGGGATCACGGCATAACCACAAACAACAGCTCAAACTCAGTGCCCTAACTACTGATGTACAAGGCCATCGGAGCATGCTCTGCAGTGGTTTCAGATACAAAAACCACACACCTGTACAAACACACCACACACCACAGGCAGCTACCCAGGACTGGGGGTACCATTGCCCTCACTGCCTGCCCACTGCCCCCAGCTTATTTCTGTGCAGACACACTGGCTTCCTTTCTGCTCCAGCCTCACACTTGCCCCAGGGCCTTTGCTCTGCTCTCCCCTCTGTCTGGGCCCCTCTCTTCCATCACCTGAGCTACTCTCTGCCTCCACCCAGGTGTCTATTTGGGTTTCACTTGTCAGGCAAGTGTTGCCTGATCATCTGTATTCTTGCCCTTTTTGCACACGGGCTCCCTCTTCTTTCACTGTTCTTTTTCCTGGCCTGTTCCTGGCTGCTTTGGTCCCCTCCTCTACCCCACATTAGGCAAACGTGCACACACAAATCAACCCAGCCCCATGCCACAGAGGCGAGAGTTCAAACAATGCAATCAATTTATAAACAATTTTCTCTGTGACGATTAAGTTACATTTTCCCCAATAGCTGCTTCATTTTCTTGTCAAAAATACACAGTTTTCACATTTGTCTCACTGTAAGGGTAATTAATTTGCAGACCATAAGTAGAACTTAATTTGATACCTGAAAGGATTATAAACCATTTCAAGCTGTTGTTTACATGAAATCAAGAAAGATTTGTTCTGTTTGCAATTATGTTAATGAGGAAATAGAATGGACACTTTTGTGTGTGTGTGTGTGTGTGTGTGTGTGTGTGTACTGGGGATCGAACTCAGGACCTTACGCTTCCGAGGCAGGTGGCGGAACCACTGAGCTAAATCCCCGGCCCTGAACACTTTTTTTTTCTTCAGGGGACTTGGTTTAATTTTGTCATTACTGATGAATTAGTCTAAAGAAGTCCAGTGCTGCCACTTACCCCTCCATGGCTGTTTCTAAGGCGACCTGGTGAAGGGGTCCATGTGGCCAAGCACCCCAAGGAAGGCTTTTGTGGGCACGACTCAGATGGTTCAGGGTGGGGACGGGGCGGAGCCAGGCTGTGAGCAAGCCAGTGCTTCACAGGCGGCACTGAGGGACCCTCTCCAACCTCTTGACTCTGAGCTGCAAAGAGGGGACTGCAAAGTGGGGTGTGGATGGAGTGGCTCTCAACTTGGCTCACACTGTGCCTGCTGGCCCCAGCTGCAGTGGGGACACCGAGGGTGATAAGAGACTACTCTGGGTGGGGTGGGACCTGAACTCAGCTCCAGTGTCATTCGGGGCTATTCCATGGACATCTGTGAAGAGTCCCAGAGAGGCTGTGTCTGGCCATCATGTACCTTGTGAGCTGTCCATAACCCTGAGCAGCTCATGTTGTGCAGGCAGGGAGGTGCCCAGAGGGGAGAAGGGTCCCCATGCCTGGAGGACCTGCGGCTTCTCAGGATGGGCCACCTAGCCATGTGGTAGGGTGAGGAAGGGCTCTGGGAGGAGGGCTCAGCGCAGGCAAAGGCTCACATCTGCAAAAAGGTCCTGTGGGCACAAAGGTGGCAAGAGCAGAGGAGAGATGGGGGTCTGGGGAGGGCATCAGGCTGTGGAACAAGGGGACCTGGGCCAACTGTAAAGGCTGAAGGCCAGGTGTGCCTCCCACAGAGAAGGCACAAAGCTTTCAAAACAGACAAGGCAGGTTGGATCCCACGGGCAGGACCCTCAGCCTCCAGATTTTGAGGGTGCAGGCTCAGGAAGGCTTTGCCTGTGTGGACTGGTGTGGCGAAGCACTTGGAGGTCTGGAAGGCAAGAGGGTTCCTGACCTGGACCTGGTGATGCAGGGGGCCCAGGGCAGGTGGCCTACACGTAGTGTGCTGGCCCAGCCTCCTGTCCCCCAAGCTTCCTCAGCGTGGTGCAGATGGCAGGAGAGAGGGCTCATTAATGGCGTGACCCGCTGTGGTCTGCAGGCACATTTGGCCTGTCCCTGGCTGGCTGTCGCTGGGGAGGCGGGGGCTGGGGGCTGTCTCAGGCCCCCAGCACTGTCCTCTTCCTCACAGCCCCCACACCCTGAGTGCCCCTCCTGAGTCTGCCCAGAGCGGCTGCTGGGGCTGCGGCTGAGCCCTCGTAAATCCCTGCTGGGATGCTGGAGACGGCCCAGGTGAGGCTGCGAACAATGCCCCATTGTGGCCCCGTGGGGACGTTCTGCCACCACTTGCCACCAACCCCTGTGCTGTAAAATCTCTCCCCACAGATCCGATTTCGCCTCTCTGGCCCTTGGGGGGTTAGGCCTGGGACAGGCACCGTCTCACTCGACACAGAAACCATTTACAGTGGGATAAAGGCTGCTTTTATTGGCACCGAGGGGGCAGCGTTTCCCTGCCCCACCGTTTTGTCACCGTCACATCTGTCAGGTGCTGCAGGCTGGGACGGCACAGCAGTGGGAGCTTGTGTGGGGGCGAGGAGAGGCCTCAGGAAGCCCAGGAGGGGAAGAGCAGCCACAGCACTGGCTTTCAGGAGAACCACAGGCCTCCTGGCCTCCACTCCCTCACTTCCATGGGCCCATTATCTTGGGGTTCTGCTCCTGGGTGGAGGCACATGGTCCCAAGGGCCTGGCAGGGAGAAACCCAGGCAAGGCTATTAGGGGACACACATGTTAATGAGCCACACAGGCTTGTCCAGAGGCCGGCTGGCAGCTGGAGGCCTTGCTTGGTCTCTCCCTAGCTGGGGTGCAGAGTCTGAAGACGGCCAGGAGCTGGGAAGGCCCTAAGGGAACCCAAGGGGAGGTTCCTACCATCTCACTCTCACATTCTGGGGTCACTGCCAGGCTTTGGTTCCATGCTGTCAAGTTCGTGAGGAGTGCTGAGGCCTGATGTGGCCCATAGCCTGGCTGGCCAGGAATCTACAGCAGGACTGTGGCACCATGGGCAGTGTCACACAGGCAGGAGCCTAAGCAGTGCTGGCTCTGGCAGGTGACAGAATGGCGTCAGGTGGGGCCCGAGCAGGCCCTGTGTTTTAGCATTTAAGCCCGTGTTTTAAAGCATGCTAAGAAAGTACCCCCTGAGGCCTAAACCAACTGTTTCATGGTGCCGGTTCTGGGGTGAGGCCATTCCAGCCTAAGCATGAAGTTTACAGAGGTGAGGAGGCATCAGGAAAGTGTCACATAAGAAGTACTATTGGTGTCATGGTGGCAAAACACAAAGCCCTTGTGTGATCTGAGGCAGAAGCTGGGTGACAGACAGTGCTTGCCTCACGAAGGCCTCACCTGGACGATCCTTGTCCCCACACCTGTCATGGGTGGCAATCACACTTGCCTGACGACCCCCCCCCCCTCGGGAAGAGCCCGTTCCTGTCCTGGAGAACTCCGGAGATGCACCTGCATAGAGACCAGGGCTGGGGAAAGGATGGTCTCACATTCCTCTCAGAAACAGCGGGGAAGATTTGGTGGGTTCTGGGACTGGGGTTGCTGGGTGTCATGTGACAATTGAAAGCCTGAAGCCAGGAGAGTCAGGCAAGACAATGACTTCTGGGGACTCCAGTCAAACCCCATGAGCCCCCGGAGTGTGGGGTGGGGGTTAGGTCAGGGCTCTGCTCAGCCAGGCAGGGAGCCAGTGCCCACCCAGTGCCCAAGGAGTCCTGTTCCTTTCACTCTTACTCAGTTACTGTGTGCCACACTTGAGGACCTTCAGGTCATGGTGGCCAGGGTGCTCTGTGTCCAGAGCACCAATTTTACAAATAAAGGGACATCAAGTAAGACAGATAAGCCAGTCCCCCTGAGATCCTATCCTGGCCTCCCTAGAAAGTAGAAGTGCCCCCCAGTTGTAGGGCCAGAAGTGTCAGGGCCTGCTGTGTAAACCCTCGCTGTGCTTCAGCCCAGGGTGAAGGCCTCTTTCCCCGTTCTCCCGTCTCTCCACCTCCATCTACTTCCCACTCACTTCCACCTGACCTCTAGGTTCTAGGGACCCAGCTGCCCTCCCCACTGTCCACAATGGAATTGATCGCCCAACCCTGCTTCCCTCCCAGCACAGCATCCCTTCTGGGTGCTCACTTCAGAAACTGGGCTCTGTCTTGACCTTTCTCCCCTTAGTGTGTCTCCCTCATAGGTCTCCACTGTGGTCCAAAGGCTTACAACCTCCCTAACCCAACAGCAGCACCTCACTGTCCTTGGGGGTCCCTCTCCCTCCCTCTCCTCATCCTTCCACAGAAGCCAGGGCTTCTCTGCTGCTAGATTCCTGGCTGGCCAGCTCCCATTCTCATAGCCTCAGAGGAAGTGGCCCTTGTGTCCCGGAAGCTTTGCATAGGCTGCCTGCAAGATACATCCTCCCTGTGCTGCTCTTCCCTGGCTCTCTAGTTGGCTCCAGTATTCTGACCCCACTGACCGGGGACACCCTGCCCGCTGGTACTTTCTCTTCCTTCACACCAGGAAATATGTAATTACCGGTTATGATGGGCATCTCCTTCTCTGTTGCTGGACTGTGTGTTCCAAGGGCAGGGCCAGCCTGTCCCACTCACACAGTGGTAGCCCTGGCATGGAGCTGGTGCAGATGGACAGATGATGAATGAATGGCTGGCTGAACCCATGCTGTGTGTCCACTTTCTTTCTCTGTTTCTGTACCTTCTGCTCTATGATTTCTGCTCCTCCACCAGGCCCCAGAATCCCACCTGCCTCCCATGCTGGGGATGGAACCCAGGGCCTCACTTATGCTAATGAGTACTCTGCCACAGAGTTACACCCACAACTCCTTTTGTTTTATTTTGAGGCAGGGACTTGGTAAATTGTTCAGACTGGGTTTGAACTTGTGATTCTCCTGCATCAGCCTTCAGAGTGGCTGGGATTATAGGTGTACACCACCACACCCTATGGGGCATCAGCACACCCAGCTGGGCCTCAGTTTTGAGGGCCCTCATGTGTCCTGGAAAAAGCACTTTCATATGACCCAATGGCATACCTCCACCCGTTATTGATGAGGCCCCTCTTAGCAAATGGGATTGTCAGTGTGGAACCAAGACCCCGTGTTCTTGCTTGGTGCACCCTGGTGAGTCGTGGATGGCACCCTAGGCAGCCGTGGCCCTTACCACCCACATGTGCCTGGCTAAGAGTGGCCTCACTGAGACAGAGGGCCAGGCCCTCATACCCTCCTCAGAAACCCTGCTTGGTGGGGCAGGGGCCAGCAGTCTGATTGAGTGACACCCCGCTAAATTCAGCATGCCTGGTTGTCAGGAGGCAGCTGGCCACCTCCCTCACTGCCCATGCAGTTGGCGCTACATGTGAGGCCTGACCTGTGGTTCCAGGTGGCAAGGGATAGAGGGGGTGTTCCAGGGGTGGTGAGCAGGAGCAGGGAGCCCCTGCAAGTCCCCATGAGAACACTCACTCCCTTCCACATATTTCAATGTACCAGGATGACCCTGTCAAAAATGGGAGTCAGGTCGCAGCTCTCCTTGGCCCAAAGAGCCCCTCCCCAAGCACAGCCTCGAGCTCTTCAATGGCCCCCAGGGCATTCTGTCTGATTTTACTTATCTGCCCTGCCCCTAGCTTCTCCTCCACCCATGGTTCTGGCCCAGTCTGCCTTCCTGCTGTGGCTCAGATGTGCCAGGCATGGTGTCACCTCAGGACTTTTGCACTTGCTGTGCCCTCCTCCTGGAAGGCTCTTCCCTAGGACATCCATGTGACTTGCTCCCTTGGCCACAGAGATTGTTTCTGGCAGACCTGCACACTTCAGTCTCCTCTTGAAGGCCCAGATCTACCTGGGTGGCGAGGACTTTCTCTAAGCAGGAGGGAGACAAGGCCCTGCCCTCCAGCCAGCCTGGTGCCCTTTGCTTTCCTGAGAGCAGTGGCTACTGTGAAAGGCCCCGTAGTCAAGGCCTTTTCTGGGTGCTGGGCCACATGCACACCCTATCCCCTGCTCTCCTGGTCCACACGCTGGCTGCTGTTTCACAGATGAAGCTCTGGAAGTTAGAGGGTCCTCAAGCTTGAGGAAAGCCCCAGAGGAGCAGCCTCTCTGTCTCCTGCAGTTTCTTCCAGACCTGGGAAGGGCTCCAGCTTACCCACCCGGGACCAGCACAGCTGTCCCCTCAAGGCCCAGGGAGTGAGGGAGGTGTGAGGGCTGCAGGCAGGCAGAGAAGTGGAGGAGGGGACCGGAGTGAGCGAGGCATGAATGGATGCGCAGGGCAAGGGCGGGAAGCAGCGGATGAGGAACGGGGCGGGGAGGCAGCTCGCTGCCAACCCAAACAGCCCAGTGCGCCTCAGCCCCGTGTTTAATCCACAAAAATTTCCATCTGCCTCTGGAGCACTCGGAACCCGGGCAACGAAAGGCTGTGCGCTCCGCAAAATAAACAGGATCTCCGCGCACAACTTGGTGCGCTCTGGCCAGCTGCAGATGCAGCGTCAGCCATTTTGGGGCCATCAGGTCCAGGGTGAGGCAGAGCCCCACACCTGCGGACTCCGGCCTGCCCCTTGCTGCATGTGGATTTGCAGTGTGTGTGTAGGACCTGCTGACATCCACCTGTTGCCCAGCTGGGGTGGTGCAGGCTAGGCTGTGACTTAAATGCTCAGGACCTGGATCCCACCAGGACCCTGGGGCCCAGATGTCCCTGGGCCCCCACGCTGGCTCTGTGGGGCTCTGCAGACCTGAAGGGGCAGCCTCAGAACCTGCTGGCGCATGCCCACTGTGCCCTCCGCCCTGCTCTGTCTGCCCTGCCTTCACAGTCCATGGTTTCCGGAGCCTGCACGGCCAGGGCCAGGACTGGCTGCCATGTCTAGGCTGGTCCCCTCCCAGGGTGGGAGGGCCCGCTCTGGTTTGGGACATCTATTTTTGGTAGTGACCAAGCCACTGCTTAATATGCAGAGCTGGCGAGGGGCAGGCTGTGCCCTGACCCACAGGGTGACAAGTTTAAAAAGGGACCCATTTTGACCAAAATACATGTTTTTCTGAGGTTGCCCGCACAGACGGGACTTGTGCCACCCTCTTGCCCAGGCCCTGTGGATGGTGCCCGGCTGGCCCCCTAGATGGTTGTGCTGATTATAGCTCCACACAATCCTCCCTGAAGCTCAGGGCTTCGTGCTGCGCTGCCGGGACACACGCACCTCTGTCTGTTGCTGGCTCCCCCAACCCTGCCTCTCAGAAGCAGTCGCACCCACAGAAGTTGACATGGGCTTGAGCTAAATTTTCAGAAAATGTAAATTTCCTCTCTGGCCAGTATTTAAGACCTATAAATAGAGACACTTGGGAGAGTCTGGGGGGTGTGTCCCCCACACAGACTGGAAAAGAAATACTCCAAGAAAGAGATGGGAATGTAGAGGGAAAGAATGATTCTCAGGGGACATGAAAGGCAGGAGGCCAATGAGCTGCTAGGGAAACTGAGGCCCAGGTTTGGGAAGCATGCCTAGAGCCATTTGGCACATGTACAGGGTTGGGGCGGGGGAGGAAACAGGGGGAGCCTGACTCCCATGCCAGTTGGTTGGCCCATCCTTGTGCCTACTCTCTGAGCTTTGTGAACAGCCATTCTGGCCTCCTGGCTCTGGAATGTACCACAGGGCCTTTGCACATGATAATAACCTGGCCTGGCTGGAAGCAACACATGAATACTGCAACTATAATGGGCACGATCATCTTGGCATTGTGCCTTCCACTGATTAGGGGGCAAATGCAACACTGAGACCTCCAGAGACTTGCCCAGCTCTCATGGCCATGGAGTGTAGGGGGTAGAGCCTGAGTCAAGCCATAGTTCCAAAGGTACAGGGGGAAGGCCCAGGTTTTGCCCTGTGTGACATGGGCAGTGGGCTGAGAAGCTCCCAGATTCCATGCATATGCTCATGTCAGTGTGGGCATAGGTGGACACTGAATGTGGAAGAGGCAGTCCTGGATAAAGCCCCAGTAGAGCCATGATGATGTTGATCCCTCTGACAGGGCTCATGGTGGGGGCTGAGGGGTGACTGGGGATAGCACAGTAAATTGTCCTGCAGGACAGACGTGTCCCAGATTCCCACAGAAAGTGGATTGGGCCAGGCCACCAAGGGGTGGGGCTGCCTCCTCCAAACAGAGCTCCGTCCTCTGCCATGGAACCAGAGGTGGTGCCTACACCTGTGCCACTGGGGTGAGGACATCAAAGACAAAACCAGCAGCAGGAAGAAGAGAGCCTCTGAAGATGGGCTGCTCCCCAGCCCTGTCCCACTCAACGATGGCCAGAGGTGGTGATCTCTTTGGAGGGCCTGAGGCTCATTTTCAACCTACAGCAGGGCAGAGGAGCCTGAAGGTCAGGGATGTGATCTCTCCCAGGTCCTGTGTTGCAAGAAATGACTCCCCTCCATGGGCACTGTGGTGACTTGGCTTGTTTATAACTGGATCTTAACTCCTAACCGATAGGGCTCTGCCCTTGGGGCCTGAAGCCTGCAGCCTGTGTGTATGTGCGTGGGTGCATGATGTGTGTATGCATGGCCTTGAACCTCCATTAGGAAGCTGATATGCAGACTCTGAGAACACCTGGGCCAGGCCTGGCTCTGACTCCCCAGACAGGATCACAGAGAGGGAAGGAGACTCCAGGGGTCTGTAAAATGAGGATGCTGACTAGAGTGCCCCCATTCCTATAGGGGAGATGACAAGTGGTTTTTTTTTTTTTTTGGTGCCGGGGATCGAACTTGTGACCTTGCGCTTGCGAGGCAGACGCCGGAACCACTGAGCTAAATCCCCGGCCCAACAAGTGATTGATTTAATCTTCAGAGAGCAGGCAAAAGTGTCCATTAGTGTAGCTGTCCCTTCCTCTGGTGAGCTGGCCCTGGGAAACTGACCAAGGCAGATCAAATGGCATTGAGAGGACATACATTTTTTTTCTTCTTCATCTAAATGCACAGTAACCAAGTCAGACAACTCCCTGCCTTGGAAGGAGGGGAAACAGGCCCAATGAGGGCAACAGGCACTGATGTAGGGCTGCTGGAGCTGGCAGGAAAGGTCACCAAGCATCCAGCTCAGCAGGCCTCAGTCCCAGGCATGACTGGAGCCTCTGAAGCCACCCAAGTCCAGACAGGTGGTGTCTGCTGGACAGACCAATATCCTTGTTACATGCACAACACTGAAGGTTCCTAGTTCTTCCCATAGGGTGGCTGGGAAATGCTTGGTCGGGTGGGATGTTTCCCAAACTCCTCTGATGGGACCATGTGACTTCTCATGCTGGCATGGCGGTCACTTTCTGGTAGGGCAGCTAAGAGCTGGGCCTTTAGGGCTAGAAGAGACCTAGTGGTCTTGAAGGATATCAGGATGAAGACATTTCTGGTGGGAAAGCAAGGTAGACAGTCAGAGGAATCAGGGTGGGAAGTTGGATGGGAAAGGGCAGCCACCTTGCTTCTGAGGTGCCTTTGTGGCTCAGATTGATCCCCACCCGAAGTCACTCTAGGGCAGTGGTGGCCAACCTATGGTACATGTGCTGTAGCAGGCACACACAGCCTGCTCTGTCAGCATGCAAACCAAGTCACTTCAGCCAAGGTTTGACAAATTATCAGCATGTGCACAAGAGCAAAGATCACATTAATTATGCAAAAGCATGCCAAGTGCAAACTTTTACCTTTCAATAAAAAGCTGTTTGTATCATTGAAAGCTCTGTTATTGTGTTTTTCTTTTAGGATAAAAGATGTTAATGTATGAGTTATTTTTTCTAAACTAAAACCTTGGTATTCAGGTTTAATTGCAGAGTTGGTGGTTTGGAATAAATAAGTGGGTTTTGGGTTGCAGTTGGGGCATTTGGTCTCTAAAAGGTTTGCCATCACTGCTCCAGGGGAAAGGAAACACTTATAGACACGTATAGACCATCATCATGTCTCACCCTTAGGCAAAGTGATAGCTACCTGCTCCTCGGAATCCAGCCTGCAAGCTGTCCACCTGACAACCTGTCCACAGCCCAGGTGGCCTGGGGTGGGTGCAGCCAGCTGGGCTCCCCACCCACCTCCAGCTCAGTGTTGGGGTATGAGGTTTCATGGTATGACCATTTTGGTATATTGTTCAGTAGCACATGAGGGCCATCCCACAGGTACCGCCCTGGCTCCCTTCTTGGTGCCAGGAAATAGAGCCTTAAGACATTCAGGCCAGGTGAAAGCCTCACAACCCACTAGCTTTCAGCCACTGTAGGCTATAAACTGGCAACTACCGATGTCCTTGTACACATACCCTGACCCCAGTGCCTTTCCTAAGGAGGCAGGACTAGAGGGCACATGAGTCTTGTCTAGAAGCAGAGTACTGCAGGAGTCCCTTACCCATCAGGAAGATACATGACAGTCCTTTCCCCCATCTCACCACCAGCCTTGGTCACTTTTGTACAGTGTGACCTCTGTGTACATTCCCCAGCTGCTGGTGGCCAGCACCTTGCCTACGGGCTTGGGGCTAAAGCTTGGACATGTTCCGAAAGATCTCTTCTGAAACCCCAGGCAGCCTGAGGGTGTGGTTTGGGAGCAGCCCGGAAAATGAGGGGTGCTGGTTTCCCAGAGCCCTGGGGGGCTGGACTTAAAGGCCCTGCCTCCTTCAGAAGTGGGCTCTACCCTGGTTACAAGTTTCCGGGGCTCTAGCTGGGTACAAGGACTCCCTGGCACACACCTCCACCCCCACAGTCCAGAAATGGGTGGTGGGGCCCAGCATCAAACATCGCTTTCATTGTAGGTTTATCTGTGAAACCCTAGACAAAATGGGACTTGTGTGGTTTGACTGAAGGGCCAGCACCTCAGGACTCTGCCATACACTAAGACAGCTCCTGAGGAAAGAAAAAATACACTAACCTTAAAATAACCAGTTCCCAGAATAGCAAACTAATGAGGGCTTCTAAAGGGAGCCCTTTGATCAGCCGGGAGCCCCACGCCTTCGCCTATTTACGGCCATGTCATTCAAGAGCAGCTCAGCAGCAAGGAGGGAAGTATTGGGAGGAAAGAGGCAAGTGGGGAAGGGAGGGGACCGGGTGGACTGGGGCAGGGCTATTGGTACTCCAGGCTGCCTGATTTTCTGATGCAGCCAGTCCTGCGGGTAGTGAGCTATCTATGGCAGCTGTGGTGGCTGCTGTTAGACAAGTCAGTTTGGAAATTCAGCCTCTTGGCATCACCTTCCACCAGAGAAGCCGAGGCCCCTGCAGACTGACCTAGTTGTGAAGAGCCAGAGTTCCAGGCTGGTGGTCATCTGGGTCCTTGGAGAGGCATGGGTCATGGGCTCTGTGGTCTCAGGGAAGGGGGATTCAGGGAAATTCAGGAGGGGTCTTCAGGGATGTGTCTCTGTCGGGGTTGGACACAAGGCTACTTAAGATGCCCTCTCTTTCCCAGCTGCACCTCACCTGTACTCCTCACATCCTGCTGGTGTCCACTGGCATCTTCCGGCCTAACTGGGGCCAGATGCAGGCCAGATGCAGATAAGGATGTCTGCACCATCCCACAGCCTAGCCACCGGCCCTGTGTGGCTACAGAGACCTTAAATTGTGGCTACTGAGACTAAGGAACTGAATTTTAATGATTTTATTTGAATAAGCTTAAATATAGATCCTCCACTGAGTTATTGGAAATCTTTTACATATGTTTGGAATCACTTAGGCATAAGAATCTCCTTTTTCAACTGTACGCTTTATGAAATCTAAATACAGACCATGAACACTTACCATCTGAATCAAGATATGCTGTAACTGTAAAACTCCACTGGCTTTTGAAGACTCAGTATGGGAAAAAAATTCACCTATTTTAACAGGTTTTCATACTGCTAATACATTGAAATGATAGTATTTTGGTTCTATTGGGTTGAATAAAATGTATTATTGCAATTTCAATTTCACCTGTTTCTTTTTTTAAGTGGCTATTGGAAAATTTAAAAAATACATCTGTGGCTAGAACCAATGAGCTGACTGGGAAGTTGGATCATGAAGCTGAGGACCTGGTGACAGCAGAGCTCACAGATGTGACAGGGTCCTAGGGCATTTTATGAACTTGAGCTTTGATTTTCAGTCTCACCAGCAAGGGATGGTCAGACATCAAAGTAGGAAGGTAGGAAGTCTCATAGCACAGACTACCTAAAACTGGGATCCTTGGAGGCTTGGCCTTCTGTGTGAGTCAACAAGAAATAACCTATTCCCAAGAAAATTGTGAAGAAAACTGTCTTACTGCTTGTTATGAGTTGGATCAAAAATGTCACCCACTCAGATGGTTTGTGTATTCAGAGGTAAGGCTTTGGAAAGGTGATTAGGTCACAGGGGTACTAACCCTGCCAATGGATTAATCCACTGATGAGCTCACAGTGGAATGGGCTGTTAGAAGGGCCAAGCTGGAGGAAGTAGGTCACTAGGAGTGTGGCTTTGGAAAGTCTATTTGTTTTTTGGCCCTTTTCTCTTTGGTTCTTCCCTTGCTCTCTGCTTCCTGTCTGCCATGAAGCAAGGAGCTTTCCTGTGCCATACCCTTCCACCATGATGTTTTTGCCTTGGAACCAGCCAACCATGAACTGACATCTTTGAAACTATGAGTCCAAAATAACCTTTCCTCCTTTATGTTGTATAAGTCAGGTATTTTGTCCCAGCAATGAAAAGCTAACTAATGCTGAAAGGAAAAGAACAATATATATTTTTTGGTACTGGGGATTGAACTCGGGTCCTTGCACTTGCAAGGCAGGTGGAACCACTGAGCTAAATCCTTGGCCGAAAAAGGACAATTTTTGTCCTGGGAAGTCATATTCACAAGTTGGCCCATGCTTAGCATGGAAGCTTGAATCCATACTACCTAGAGTGATCTAGAAAACTTTGAGCCTAGAACTAAGTTCTGACTGGAAATGCACCCATGTGCATAGCCATAACTTCACACCAGGACTCAAAAATTCTGACAGATAAATTATAAAACATATGAGATTACCATTTAAAAAAAAAAGAAAATGAAATACTATGAACGAGAATCAGCAGAAAGAAATACTGTAAAACCAAATGGAAACACACGTACAAAAATACATTAGATATTGAGAGAAACTAAATATAAAATAGCCACATTGAAACACACATTGAAACCACTTTAATAAATTTTTAAACAGTTTGAATATATAAGTGAAAACTATGATAAAAATGACTTACCAGCTAATAAGTAAACCAAACAGAACTTCTATAAATAAAAACAACTGAAATCTAAAATTCACTGGATGTGTTTAACAGCAAATGAGACACCAGAAACAATCAGTAAACTGGAAGATAGATTAGATAATTTTCCAGAGTACAGTGCAGAGAGACATAGAGATATAAAAAGAAAAATAGATTGAGAGACATAGAGTGAGACAGTTTTCCACACATCTGATGAAAATTCCAGAAGGAAGTAGTGACACTGAAGCAAAATTTGAAGAGATACGGGCCAAAAATAACACAGAATTGATGTAAGACACTAAACCACAGATGAAGGTAACTCAAGTAGAGAAAACACAAATGCAGCCCATTCAAATGTAGAACATGATGGCTGGGTGTGGTGGCGCATGACTATAATCCCAGCACTCAAGAGGCTAAGGCAGGAGGATTGCTGTGAGTTCAAGGCCAGCCTAGGGTACATAGTGAATTCAAGACCAGCCTGAACTATATAGTGAGACCCTGTCTTGGGGGGGGGGGGATGTAGAACACAAGCTGAAGCAGAATTTCATCTTTTGTCTTTTTCTCAATGGTAACAATGAAAGCCAAAGGACAACTCCATTTTGTATACAGTGGGCCTAGATTTGATTGCTGGTGGAATTTATTTATTTTTTGCTGTATGGAGGATTGGACCCAAGGCCCTCGCAGTGATTTACATCCTCAGTACTTATTTATTTTTTATTTTGAGAGAGGGTCTTGCCAAATTGCTAAGTTGCCCATGCTGGGCTTGAGTTTGCAATCTTCCTGCTTCAGCCTCCTAGAATCCTGGGATTGGCATGTATCACCATGCCTAGCCTTGGTAGAAATATTTTAAAAGAACTACAGTAAAATGATCATTTTCAAACAAAATCTGAAAGATTTTGATCTTTACTGAAGGAAATTCTAATGAATGCTTCAACCAGAAAAAAAATAATGCTAGATGTAAAGTTTAAGGTGAAAAATAAGTGATAAATGACAAAGATAAAAAGCAGTGACAAGTGACAGATGAGAAAAGCAAATACTGATGGTATAAAACACTACCAGTTAGTAGTTAACAAAATAACAAAACTTATATATCAGAAGGAGAATGACTATAGTTAAAGTGCTCTACAGTCCTTGTTTTATCAATTTTTTTTTTTGGTACCAAAAATCGAACTCAGGACCTTGTGCTTGCCAGGCAGTCACGGTGCCACTGAGCTACATCTCCAGCTCCAGTCCTTGTTTAATTACAGATATAGGTAACCATAGCAACTGCTGCTGGTGCATACTCATGTAAAATGTTCTAGTTAACCTCTATAAGAATGTTAATAGAATATACAACTTCAAACCCAGCAGAAAGAAAAATAGAATGAGAAATGATCAACCCAACAAGAGGCAAGAAAGAGGATTAAAAGAAACATTAAAAAACTTAGTACAAATGGAAAGCACAAACTATGCTGCTAGGAATCAACCCAAATACAATAGAAATGCCATTAAGTATAAATGTATTACATGACCATTAAAATCTAGTCATGAAATATTTGCAAAAAGCACATCTGGAACATATGGTTTTAGGATTTTTAAAAAGAGGCTTTAAGGGCTGGGGATTTAGCTCAGTGGTTCCGGCGCCTGCCTTGCAAGTGCAAGGTCCAGAGCTCAATCCCTGGTACCAAAAAAAAAAAAAAAAAAAAAAGAGCCTTTGAATATCTGATATCTCAGTCTTAAATTTTAAAATTCAAAGGAAATCTACAGATCAAAATCCTTTATGAAGCTACATGGACACAAACACTCTTAACAAAATATTAGCAAAGTGAATCTAGCAACAGATGAAAAAGGATAAT
>NW_004624767.1:15532010-15542876 GCF_000247695.1 Heterocephalus glaber | reverse complement strand
CGCCATCTTCTTCTCTTTTTCTGATACTGGGGATTTTTCTGGACCTGGGGAATCCAGGTCCTTCCCACTGAGCTACATGCCAGGCCATTTTTGAATATTTCAAATTCTGAAACAGGGTCTTGCTGAGTTGCCCAGGCTGGGGTCAAACTTTTGACCCTCTTGCCTTAGCCTCCCAGAGTGCCGGAATTACAGGTGTGTGCCACCACGCCCATTAAGGCCATCTTTTAAAGTGCTCCTCTGGAGGGAACATTAGGACTTAGTGCATTGGGAGGGGCAGTGTGGACCTGGGCTCTGTCTGTGTCCCCAGCCGTGAGACCTCTGAGGGCCCCTCAGAGGTGTCAGATGGGGTGGGACACACCTGGCCCAGAGCTGCCTGCTGTGCAGATTCATGACGCTGGGCCTTGTGCCAGGCCAGGGAATCCTGCTGGCCAGCAGCCCTGCCACATCAGCCTGTGCTGGGAGGTTCTATGAGAACCTTGGCCAGGGTCCTCCAAAGAACAAACCTCCCCCATCCTTTCCTGGCATGACTCCAACTCTGCCTAGAGGACCTGAAGAGTTGGGCTAAGCCAGAAAACTGGCGTACGCAGTGCTGCCTCCTCCAAACTGGAGTCCACGCCAATAGCTTGAGAGCTGAGTTGGCTGCTCATCCCACCTAGACCCCAGCCCAGGGCCCTCCACCAACAGGACCCTCTCCTAAAAAGTAGCCCTTAGGCCATACTTCCATACCCACAGCCTGACTTCCATGCCAGAAATTTGTCATTTAGAGACTAAAGCAGATCCTTACACAACCTGCAAATTTCTTGGTAAAGTATGACCCCAGTGTCCTTCTTCAGGGTAGCTGCCCCCTGCCTGACTTTTGCTTCATGTCATATACTGTAGAGGCCTGAAGGCCTGCTCTGATGCTGAGAAGAGGAAAGGGGTGAGAGAGGCTGGCATGACTGTCACCTCCAGCCCCTGGGCAGAACACACCTGAGATGGGGATGAACAGGGAGGGCTTCCCGATGGACTGGTCCAACCTGAAAGGGAAGGGGATGGAGAGAAGCTCACACTCAGCCCCAAGCACCACTAGACAGGCTGATGTGCCCATCCACTTGGTGGCCACACAGCACTGTCCCTCAGGACCTGCAGGAGGCTCCTGGGCCAGAGGAGCTCATGCTCCTGAAAGGGCCAGCAGGAAGCTCAGGGATGAGGGGTAGCAGCAGCTGGGTCATCACTTAGACTTCCTCGCTGGGTGGGGCAAGTAGGGTCAGCCATGGAGGAGGCCCTAAATGCCTGTCCTCACTTGTGGCTAAGACTGGTATCCTGTAACACACAGAGCTAGGTTCCCAGGCTAGTCCACCATGAAGTACAGCTGAGCTAAGCCTGTGCTGGGATCCAAAGGACTAGGCCATTTTCATGGGAACAAGGATCCAAGGTAGAATTCTAGAACATGCTGGTTCCCAATGGTCAGTCTGCAGCTATAGACTTAGCAGTGGGCAGAGCTATAGGGGGTCAGACCCCTGGATGGGAAAGACCCAGGGGCTAGACTCAAGGTTCTGGGGACAATTCAAGTTTCCTTCTTTCCCTCAACAGGGAAAGTGTCTGGAGCAGACACTGCTCATTGTGAGGGTGGAGCAGGGCCAGGTGGAGTGAATATGCCATGGTGGCCCCCAGGTGACCATGTCTCCACACCCCACTTGTGCTCACCTTCGCTGCAGCTCTTTGATTCGCACCATGAGGTTGAGGTGTCCCTGTGAGTACTGCTCGATGACATCCCGCACATCGTAGGGCTTCCGGGCTTGCTGCGGGCCAAAAAGACACGTGTCACTCCCCCTGTGTTCTGCAGGCTCAGCTTTAAATGCAGACAGTGATGGGGACCGTGATAGGGCAGGCCTGGCCCAGAGCATGTGCACAGCAGGGCTTGTTCCCATGGCTTTGCTACTACAGGCTGGATGTCCCTGACCATCAGCTGAGCCTCTTGGAGGCGCTGGGCCATCAGCTCAGCCTCTAGGGGTCCCATAAGCCATCAGGTTGGCCTCTGGGGCCCTGGACTGTCAGGTCACCCTCTGTGGGCCCCTGGCCATTGGCTCAGTTTCTGGGGTCTCTGAAGTGTCAGTTTGATCTCTGGGGAGCTCTGGCAGTCATCTTGTCTTGCTGAGCTCAGCTTCCTGTCATATCACCACCAGAATCTGCTGCTCTCCTTCCAGGCTACTAGACTCTCAGTCTCAGCCTCAGGAAGAGATGACCCAGTGGGCTAGGAGGTATAGTTCTGCACAGCCCCTGTCTGCTTGTATCTCCGGCTGATCCTGGACATACTCCTGGGCAGCAATCCCTAACATCTGCGGAGTGGGGAGGTAGTAGACACCTGCTCGGGCTCCCACAGCAGGCCTGGGACCATGTGGGGCAGGGCAGGTGACCACAGGACTCCCAGGCCTTGCACCAGCTCTGATCCCATTAGTGGGCCGCAGGTCCAGGTGGTGACATCAGCAGAGACCACAATAGAGAACATGAAGCTTTTCACCATCAGCCTGCTTCTCCTAAGGCCTTGTTCTCAGTGGCCTCAAGTGAGAATCTCACTCAGGGAGTAGCAGCCAGGCTGAGCAGCATTTGATGGTCTGGGAGCCATGGGGAGAGCAGAGTGCTCTGCCCTGAGGGACCATGGAAGGCCAGGTTGGGCCCAGGAGGTCTCTTTGCCACTCAGCCCCATCAGTGATGAGCTGGGGTCACTGCCTTCTGATGGGGAGCTCAAGGTGAGGCATGGGGTAGGTGAGGGAGGGAGGCAGGGGACCAAGCTGGGCCAGGGCTTGAGGTGGTACAGACCTGGGCTGGAGTGGACAGCCTGGGAGCCAGGAGCCACTGTATCCAGGCATGTGTGGGCATGTGTGTTAGAGGTCTCTGCCAACATGTGATTTAGTATGCCTTATGTGAGAGAGGGTATTTCTGCAGGAATGGGGGAGGGGTGGGCAGGGCGAAGGCCAGGAAGGGCAAAGGTTCCCCATTGACTCCCTATAACATCCAGGTTGTTGAGATTATTTTGGATTCACCCAGTTCCCTGTCAGGGTCTGGTCAAGGCTTGTGAAGCCTCAGTGAAGTGGCTGCCTGGGGCCTGGCTGGAAAGACCACCTTGGCTTTCTCTCTAGAGCTAATGTCCCTGCTGCAGAGATAAGACAGCCTATCCAGCCTGATTGACGGTGGATGGGGGTATTCAAGACAAATTTAAAGGCTTAAGAGGCTCTGGCTCCTTGGGCTAGACACAGGAATATGGGCCTGGGACTTATCTGCCAGCGAGGTAGGAAGGGGGACCACACACCATGCTGGCAGCCCAAGGCTAGCTGGGGTGGGTGGGGTAAAGGTGGACAGACAGGCTCTCAGAGGATGTCCTGAGAGCTGGGGCCCCACAAAACCCTTCCCTGACAAGAGCTCCCTCCTCACCCCTCTTGTTCCTGCTTTCTAGTGGCCTCCTGCTTCCTACCCCTGCACGTACCCCCAGGCAACAAGATCCAGTTCTTTGAGGGAGCCCCAGCTTCCATCTTTGCTCAGGATCCTCTGTCCCCAAAAGGTCATCTGCTGCCTGGTTTATTCAAGATTCCCCAAGGGCTGGGATACAGGGGAGATGCAGGGTGGGGAGGTAGGCGTTCCTGGCCTGCTCTGGAAACTTCCCGGGCTACTGTCAGGCCTATAGCAAAACAAGGAACACTAGCCTGGAAGTCTGTTCCTCCAGAACTTGTACCCATGCCAGCAGGCAGTTTTCTTGCCTATGTCATAGTGACAGGTCCACATGGGTTACTGTGGTTGACCTCTTGACCTGAAGTGGGAAACACGAGGGTCTCTATCTTTGGCTAGGTGTCCCGGCACCCTAGAAGCAACTCCCAGGGAGACCAACATCCACCCCATCACAGTCCTACAAGTCTGAGCAAGTTTCAGGTTGGTCCATGCCAGGGGTGCTGCTCTGTGCCCACAGGGATCCACTGCCTCAGGTTGGGGATGGCCATGACCCTGGAGATCTCTTATGACTCTCAGCTGTCACTGTCAAGCTGCTCCTCAGTGAGGGAAACATACCAGGTTCTTTGCCCTTGGGGACAGCCCTGCCATGCTTAACCCCAGAAGGGGTGAAGCCTCTTCCCCACCCGGGAGGTGCTGGTGCAGCCAGCAGGCAGCCCCCATGTTCTTCAACTCTCACCCCAGCAGCCACAGTGACAGGTAGAAGCTCCACACTGGCTGGGGGTGGGGGGCACGGTGTCCAGATACCCTGTCTACGATTTTACCAGATGTTCCCAGGACGTCACTGGGCAGACTTCCTGGTGGCAGCTGAGAGGAGCTTTTATTTGTTTCCACAAAGAACAGCCCCAGGGCCAATGGGAACGTGGGCAGTGTGGCCCAGCTGAGTCCTAATAGCCACTACAGTACTGCTATGTGTTATCTGACCTTTGAGGTGGTGACCAGACAGAGGCTACGTGCTCTTGCTAGTGGAAGGAGCTCAGCAGTGGGCAAGCACTAGGCCTATTCAGGGTCTATCCTCAGGGCTTGTGATAGTGAGAGTGGTGGCAGGTGCTGCAGCACGGGACTGTCATGAGCAAGGACAGGTTAGACGTATGTGCATACAGTGGTGCCAGTGCCTTGGGCTCCTGCTGTCAGTACAGATGGGGATGAACTCACTCAGGGTTGCCTGGGGAGTCCTGGGTCCAAAATGCCCAAGGATTCTAGAGGCTGTGGGTGGCTGGCCCAGGGCCCAGGTTGGGCTCTACTGAGGGGACCATCAGCCAGCCTGTTTCAACCTCACAGCCTGGTACAGAAGGCATGGCCTGGAGCTGGGTGCAAGGCCACCATATAACTGTTGAGGAACTCAGTTAGGTCATCTCCCACGTTGATGATGAGGGTCTTCTAGAAAGAGAATGACTCCCTAAGGGTGCCTGTTTCCCACAGCTACATACTGCTCTCAAAGTGAAGACGCAGCCTCTCCCTCCCCATGGCCTCCATACCAGGACTGTGCCTGCAGGAGAGAGGAGCCCTGCCTGCCACCAAGGCCATCTTTTACAGGCTTTGGATGTTGGGGGGTCAGGAGATCTACTCTAGAGGGCTGCTGATGGCTACTGGAAGCCCAGAGCTACAGCCCTTCCCAGCCAGGAGACTCCTCCCCTCTCCTGACCACATGGACTGGAGATAAGGGAATGGAGGGAAAGAGCACTGTGCTTCACTTCCTTCCCCAAGTGACTTGGGTCACTCTCCGGTCACTCTGAAGGCATCTGTTCATCTCTCACTGATGCAAGGTTGTGTGACCCATGGGAGGGTAGGGGAAGCCCATGAGACTGCTGCCTCTTGATTAGTGAGGAGGAAGAGTGCTTAGTCTGGGCCTCAGGGAAGTGTCCTCTGAGAGGCTTGCTCTCTTGGGAAGAGGAGGCTTCCTAGGAACAACACTGAAGTCTTCAAGGGATGTCTGAAGGTGAGGGGCTGATCCTGGACAGGTCTGCCTGAGTAGTCTCCCTCCTGGGCAGGGAAGCCCAAAGGGCTTGAGGTTCCACAGGAGTTGCAAGGGGGCATGGGAGTATGGATGGATTCTTCCAGGACTCACCTGGAATTTCTTCTTGGCCACAAAGTACTGCATGCGCCGGATGACTTTGATGGTGGCCCGGTGATGCTCTCGCAGCCTGCAGTGAAGAAGATGAAGGTGTGAGTGGCTACATGTGTCTGCCATCTCTGCCACACTGTCAGAGGTTCTGGTGCCCTTGCTGTGGGTGGATGGAACCCTTTGCGAATAAGTATGGTTGGCCTCAGTGGGATGGAATTCTGTAAGACCCTGTCCTGGTGGGGATCCAGGGAAGCTAGGGATAAGGGGATTTTACAAGTGAAAGGTTTGCCCTACCCATGGATGGGGAAAAGGATCCTTTCCTTATTTTTCTTACTCAGAATAGGAAAAGAGAGTCTAGGTCCTTGGTCTATAAGGGCTGTGCCTCTAACTCATGGCAGTCAGGGCAAATGCCTTTACTGAGGGCCTTCAGGTTCCTCTTGGGTCAATGGAGTGGGTGAGGTGCAAGCACTTGGAGAAGCCTGGGGTGCAAGACAAGTTATCAAGGGAATTTGAGTTTTGCTCAAAATACTGCATGGGTTTGTCTCTAAAGTGCCTTCTAGAAACAAAGGTCCTTCAAGAAATATCACTGACAATGTAAATGAGATTTGGTATCTATACGCATAGAAACAAGAGTGGAAGTAAATGTGACTATGTGGAAAATGTAGGAGTGTTCCTCTGCCTATGAAACTCACACAGACCAACCCTCCCACTGGAGATTCCTGTGACAACTGTGGTCATCATCAATGGTGACAACAGACCCTGCTGGAAAGGTCGAGGGGACAGACTGAAGGATATGCTCCAGACAGAGTGGACACAAATACACACTGCAGTCTGTGTTCCCTCTGCAGAATATTGTGTGGGACATGAATACCAGAAACAAGCCCCTGGTGAGCAGGGGGCCATGGAACAGTGTTTCCCCAGAAGCATCTGTGGGTTGCCAAGCTGTACAGATGGTGAGGTTTGAGTACAGAGCAGAGGCAGCTGCCAGGAGGGTAAAAAATGAAGCAGATAACTCAGCCGGCTCATAACCCTGAGGAAAGCAGCCTTGGGGGTTTGATCTACCTAGGATGCGGGCTCATAAACATCCCAAGTTTTTGGTTGAGATTCTTGTAGTCTCAAACCTTGACTTCAGTAAGCTGTCCTTCCTATGATTATTTTGCACACTAGAAGAAAATCCTACTTGTAACAGAAAGATAATAGCTTTGAGCCTCTAAATTTTTTTCCCACATACAAAGACTAAAATCCAAGGGAAAAAACAGTCCCTAGAAACAGAGCTAATGGTGTGGCACACTCAGTAGTCATAAATACCTGTCACACTTCCCATCAAGAGATGGGGCCTCTTGAATTTGGCCTGATCTTATGATCTAAGGTGACTGATTTACAACACTAGGGAGCTTCCACAAATATAACTCATGTGCTCCTAGAGTGTGACCACATGAACAAAACTGAGCCCATGGAGTGGAGGGGCCACATGGAGGGGAATTGGGGTACCTCATCCAGTAGTAAACACCAACCCACAGACAAATGAGTAAGGTTTTCCTAGTCCCCCAACCCTGAGTAAGCTGCCTGAGCCATTCCAAGCAAAGCTGGCAGATCTATTTCCCAGCTGGACCAAGGCCAAATTCCTGACCACAACACTGTAAGTGAAGACAATGTGTTAAGCCACTAAATTTAGCTGTGGTTTTCTCTGCAGCAATAGGTAACTGATAAAGAAATTAAGCATCAAAGGTGGGGCAGTGTGACATCAGTCTCCTAAAACACATGGCACTGATTTGGGACTAGGCATTGTGTGAGAACACAAATCATGAGATACTGGATTTTGAGCATGATGCTATCTGCAATTAGGTGACTTTTTGGTGTCTTGTGGGGGTGAGTACACTTTGCATAAGGGGAGAGTGATAGGAAAGATTATGGCAAAGGGCAGGTTATGGTGGGTTAAGATGGGTGCAAATCCTTTGTAGCTCCTCTTTTTGAGGAGTAGAGTCATTTCCACTATGGTGGAACTGGACCATGTGTTCTGAATCCTGAAACCTTGTGGTTTCACTTTTACCCTCTTAGAATGTTGCTGCCTCATGGAACTCGTCTGAGCTAGCCTGCTGGAAAAGCTAGGTGACAGAGAGCTGAGGTACTCTGGCTGCCAGCCGACAGCTCCAGACATGTGAAGCTGAGACTACCCAGCCATCACAAAGCTGTCATATGAGCACTGCTGCATAGGTCAGCCCAAGTGAGCCCACCCAGCACAGCAGCCCATATTGCTGACCCACGGACACATGAGCAAATAGGTGGTTGTGGTTTGCTCCAGCATTTTATATAAGAACTTTAAAATGATCATGATAAATAGATACAATAATATTTCATAACTATAAAGTGTCAATTCAGCAGAAAATCAATTCTAAATCTTTATGCACCTACAAATATAATCTTAAAACATATAAAGCAGTCTGGAGAAGTAGCTCAGTGGTGGAGTGCTTGCATTGCTTGAGTTCAATCCCCAGTACCACAATAAAATAAAAAATAAAAAACATATAAAGCAAACTGGCAAAAGGGAAAATATATAACTATGGTGGGATAATTGAAGATTTCATCAGAAACCAATAGAGAAGCAGCCAGAGCATCAGCAGAGACAAATGTGAACAACATGAGTAGCAACCTGACCTGACATGTACAGAACAGTGCCCCACACACTGAAGATCAGGTTAGCTTTCCAGGTGTATGCAGAGAGCTTACCAAGAGAACAAATGCAAGGCTTGAAAAGCAGGTCCCAACAAACTTCATAAATTAAATAATGTTTCATATATTCTGTTACCATAGTGAAATTAAAGTAAAAATAAATTTTATACACACATATGATATGCATACATGCATACATATATAGATACACATGTACACACATATACATGTAGATACATATGAAATCCAAAAATATTTTAGAAATTAATCTAACCCAAGGGCCAAATAAAGAAATCTGATATGAAACAGAAAATACCTTTAATGGAATAATAAAAAAAGTTACATATCAAAAGTTATAACTAAATAGGTGTTTGAGGTACAGTGAAATATGTGCAGGGAGGAAAAATTATAGCCTTAAATGCATTTACTAGAGAGCAGAAGGGGCTGACTAAAATTCATCTCAAGAAGTTAAAAAAAGATAACAAACGTAAATCCAAAGAGAGTAGAAGGAAAGAGATAATGAAAGCATATGTTGAAAAAAACCCCCCAGCATATTAAGGAAAATCAATAATGCCAACATTGCATTTTCTAAAGAGACATATAAAATTAATAAACTTTTAGCAAGATTGATTGGAGAGGGAGAGGGTCACAAATCACCAATGTCAGGAATTACAAATTGAACAGCACTATGGGTCTAGAGATATTTAAACAGTCTATTCAATAGACAATATGAACAAAATAATTTGATAAGATACATAAGTAATAAAAAACCACAATATATAAAAGAAAGCAAAAAGTAAAAATACCTATTTCCCAATATTAATTAAATTAAACTTGGAATTGTAATGATATTTGCACAAAGAGAACTCAAAGTCTAGATGACTTCACCGGTAAGTTCTTCCAAACATCTAAGGAAAGAATAATATTAATTTTTATACAGCTCTTCTTAGAGCATTGCTATGAGGCAGTATAACCTTGATATCAAAGTATGACAAGGATATTTCAGAAAAGAAAAAACAAGGTCAATCTTTCCTATGAACATAGATGCAGATATTCTAAACATACCAGCCAACTGGATTCAATGATTCCAGTAAAGATATGGTCAAGTGTGGCTTCATCCAGTTCAGCAAGGTTGGTTTAACCCTTGAAAACCAATCAGCATAATCACCACATCAACAGAATAAGGAAAAACACATAGTTATTTCAAAAGATGCAGAATAATATTCAATGAAATTCAAGATACACTCAGAGTTAAAAATACAACTCTTAGCTCTTACAAATTGTGCTGCTGTAACAGCCCAATTGCCCATTAACTAGAGACTAGATAAAAGAAGATGTGTTTTTTTTTAAAAAAATGGAGTACTACTCAGTCATAAAGAATCAGAAACTAGAGACATTTATAGCTAAATGGATGAACACTGAAGGGATACTCTGAAGTAAATAGGACACACGTGTAAATATCAAATAGTTTCTCTAGTGTGAGAAACTGAAAGTGTAAATAAGGATCAAAATGTATAATAGATAATGTGAAATAGGAAGAAAAAGTCCAAAGGGGAAGGGGAGGTGGGAGGGGTAGGGGAAAGGAAAGAAGGGAAAGGAATAAATATGAGATAAGGAAAAAAAACTGGAAACAAAGTCTTTATAAATAGGGAGGGGTGGGAGGGGTTGAAGGGAGGGCAGGGGAATGGGGAAAAAATAAGAACCAAGATATATAATGTAAAGGTACAAATTCCCAATGATGAATGAAAGCATATTGTATACCTAAAATATACCAATAAAATTGATGAAAAAAATACAACTCTTAGTGAGCTAGGAATAGAAGGAAATTTCACTATCTAAAATAGCAAAAACTAAAACAAACAAGCAAAAGCAAACCCTAAGCACACATGTAATGGTGAGGTATCATGTACTTTGCTCCCAGGACAGGGAGTGAAGGAAGAGTATTAACTGCCACCATCTCTATTTAACATTGTCTGGAAAGTCTCAGTTCATGAATTAAGCCAAGAAAAAGTAGATAAAACATGTAATGACTGGATGGGGAAAAACTGTCATTATTTGCACATGACATAATCATACACGTAAAAAAATCAATAAATATCTTCAGATAAAATATTGGAATTAAGAAATGAATTTAACAAGACCACTAGCTTTAAGGATGTTATATAATAATCAGTTATATTTCTATCTGCTACTAACAATTAGAACATGAAACAAAAAGCAACTTAATATCATTAAAATTCATAAAATATCTACGGTTAAATCTATTTAAATGGGAACAAGACTTCTATACAGAAAACCACTAAAGAGTGAGAGAAATTTAAGACAACCTAAATTCATTGAGGGATATACACCTTCATTTATAAGAAGACTCAATACTTAGAAGATGATTTTCCCCAAATTGATTTATGGATTACATATGATTCCAGTTTATATCAGAATATTTTTACTGTTTTTTTCTTTTGGAAATTGACAGGTCAATCCTAAAATATTTAGAGAAATACAAAGACCAGGAGCTGGTCCCAGCACCTGCAAGGAAGCTCCCCTGCCACCATCCCAAGCTCCTAAGGCAGAGAAGGTGAGCCGCCTGGGCGCCAGAAGCAACCCCCCCCCCATGGAAATGAGAAGACATGTAAACAAGCCTCAAAAACAGA
>NW_004624767.1:15480729-15529315 GCF_000247695.1 Heterocephalus glaber | reverse complement strand
TGTAATTTAAAAAATGTATAATTGATATTGTGTAGCAGGAAAAAAGGTCTAAAGGTGCAGGGGAAGTGGGAGGGGTAGGGGAAAGGAAAAAAGGGAAAAGAAAAAATATGAGAAAAGGAAAAAAATGGAAACAAAGTCTGTGCAAGTAGGGAAGGGTGGAGGGGGTGAAGGGAGGGCAAGGGAAGAGGAAAAAAAAAAGAACCAAGATACTCATGTAATGGTACAAGATTCCAATGATGAATGTAACTGTATTTTATACCGAAAATGTACCAATAAACTTAATGGGGAAGAAAAAAAGAAATACAAAGATCAATCACCACAATGATTTTGAAGAAAAATATTAAAACTGGAAGACTTGTACAATCAGAATACAGAAATCGTTGTAGACCTGGCTTAGTGATATGGCATTTAGCCAGTATGCACGAGGCTCTGGGTATGATCCCCAGCATCACCCTCACCCCCCAAAAAGGCCCTAGACTGACAGGTGGACAGAGAACATGGCCATTGGATGGAATAGGACATTTAGAAGCATAAACACATATGTGGCCACTCAGTTAATAACCCTGGTTCTGTTTCAGTTGAAACAGAGAAGAATGTTCTTCTCAATAAATGTGCAAGAACAATTTGGACAACAGTAGGGAAAAGACACGAACCATGATCCCTATGACATACCAGTCACAATGTTAAGTTAGGACCTAAACGGGACCATGATGACCATCAAGCCCATGGAGGACAACACAAAAATGGGTTCACAACCCTGAAGATTTCTTTAACACAATGCAAAAACCAGAAACTGTAAGAGAAAAACCTGTGACAAACTGGAGGCCTCAGTGTCTTTCCTTAGCCTCAGGAAACTCCTCATATCAAACCTGACCTATAGGGGGACATCACTCTGGCCTTTTCATTACCCCAAATGGCCTGTTACAGGGAGAAGAGTGGGGCTACACAGGCACCTCACCATGAAGGCTCAGCTTGGCTCAGGCTTGGCTCAGGCCTGGAGGGTTCAAAGCCATGACCACCAGGGCCTAGATGTAGCCCATGTCCATTGAGAACCCTAAGGACTCCAAACAAAGGACCACCATACCTCATCTTCAGCCCAACTGCCCAGAACAAAGTTATGGCCTTTGCAGCCAATAGTCTTGGCTAGGCTGACAGAAAGCTAGGGCTTGGGGGTCCTTGTCCCAGCTCTGCTTGGGCCATGGTGTGGACGGGCCACTACTCTGAGGATAGCCCTGGGACACAGCCAACTCCACAGCATCAGAGGGAAGGGACAGACTCCTTGCACCTTTCTTGGGGATGATCTTTTTTTCCATGTAAGCTATGGCCTGGGAAGGTGGCCAAGTGGCCCTTCCTTCCAAGTGGCCTATTCCATTGATCTATGTTTATCCCTCCACCAATACCATCCTGTACAGGAATAGGCTGTTGGGAGACAGGGCCAGGGCACAGGGCTTGATTTACTGGGCCCTCCAGGCCGTGGATCTGGGTCACCCCAGGATGGGCACACCTATCTTTTAGGGCCACTCTCTGGCCCTGTGGTTTCAGCATTTATAGATGGAAGGAGGGACACATGCCCACCCTGCCCACCCCACTAGGGAGCCACATGGGAAGGCAGAGAGGCCAGGTATCCCAGGGAGAGAGCAGCCACATGTTCCTAGGGGCAGGCTAGGGGGTCAGCCACTGGGAATAGGCCTACATTGCTCAAATGCTCCTTGTTCATGCATGTACTGATCACCATTCACTCATTCATTTGTTAATTCACTCAGTCATTTATCCCCTGATTCATTCTTTAATTCACTCCCTCAATCACCCATCAGTATAGTTGCTCCTTGTCACTCTGTCCATCCCTTATGAATAGGCTGGGGACATAGCCTAGGCAGAGAAGTCTTGTGGGTGAGTTCTTGAAGGACTCTGTGTTCTTGGATGGTCAAATTCAAAGCCAGAAGACTCCTTTATACCTCCCAGCGGTGCTAGGCTAATGTGGGGATGCCTGGGCCCCCTGAGAGGCCTGCTGTCACAGTCAGTGTACACAGCACTGTGAAGGCTTCAAGGGTACCCCCAAGTCCTTAGCCCTTCCCAGGAACTCACCCTCCATGGTAAGAGACACCCTGCCCAGCTACAGAGTTAAACCACATGAAAGCCCTTCACGTGTACCCTGTCTACCCAGGTGGCCAGCTCTGCATCCTTGTCAACATTTGGTGTTGTCAGTATTTTTATTTTAGTCATTCTGATAGGTATGCAGTGGTATCTTACTGTGTTTCTAATTTCCATTTGCCCCACAGCTAATGAAGTGGCACATCTTTTAGTGTGCCTGTTTGCTACTTGCAGATCTTTGGTGAAATGTCTCTGTGTCTGTTGCCTCTTTTCTAGGTGGACTGATTTTTTGCTGTTGTTTCTTGAGGGTTCTTTGTGTTCTAGGTGTCAGCTCGTTGAACAGGCTTGCACAGCTGTACTTCCTGTCCATAGCTTGCATTTTCTCCTTTTGATAGGGTCTTTTTGAGATCATAAGTTCTAAATTTTAATGAGGTTCATCTGACCAATTTTCCTTTAGTGGATTGTGCTTCGGCATCAAGCACAAGATCTGGTTGCACATCCTACTGAATATTTTCTCCTATATGTTTTTCTGAAGCTTTCATAGTTTCAAGCTTCACATTTAAGTCCAAGGCTTACATTGAGTTAATTTTTATATAAATTGTACAACTTAGTTTGAAGTCTTTTTTATTTTCAGCCAATGGAAGTCCAATTGCCCCAGTTCAATGTGTTAAAAAAGTAATCTTCTTCCACCAAATTGTTTTTGCAACTATGTCTTAAAATCAGTCAGATTAGCCAGGCATATTTGTGTGTCTGTTTCTAGGTTCTCTGTTCTGTTCCATCGATCTGTGTGTTTATCCTTCCACCAATTCCACCCTGTGTTGACTTCTTACTACATAACAGACCATAAAATTGGTAATCTCTCCTACTTAACTACTTCTTTTCAAAATTGTTTTAGTTATTCTAGAAGTTGTACATTTTCATGTACGTTTTAGAATATATTTTTCCATATCTATAAAAATTCTTGCTGGGATTTTGTTATGAAGTGTGTTAATTTATAGGTACTTCTGGAAGAATTGAAATTTTTATTACTTTGATTCTTTTAAACCATGAGCAGAGAATGTCTCTATTTAGGTCCTCTTTGACTTCTTTCAAGATATAGTTCTGTGCATGTTTTGTTAAATTTAATTTTAAGCATTGTAATTTCCCTGGGTTAATCATAAATGGTATTATATTTTTCATTTTGACTTTCACATATTCATTGACAGCATACAGAAAGGCATGTGAGCTTTTGCATGCTGATCTAATATTCTGTGACCTTAGTGAACTCCTAATTCCAGTAAATTTTTTATTGTCTGTTTCTTAGGATTTTCTATACAGGAAATTGTGTCATCTGTCAGTTTTATGTCTTCCTTTCAAATCTGTATGCCTCATTTTTTTTCTCTTGCCTATTGCAGTGGCTTCAGCTTCCAGTACTACAGTGAAAAGAAGTGAACAGATATTCCTGATGTGAGATGAAGGCTTTCATCTCTCACTATTAAGTAAGATGTTAGCTGCAGGGTTTTAAAAATGTTTTAGAAATGAGGAAGTTCTCTGGCAGATCACATTACAATAATACTTCGGTTTTCAAACTCAATTTGTTCCAAATTAGTTTTTAAACACCAAAAAGTTCGAGAACTGAACACATTTTTCCCATAAGAAATAATGGAAAACCAAATAATTGGTGCCGAGGCCCCCAAATTACACTTATAAATTCATTTTTCCAGGACTTTAACAAATTTCACAATGATTTCTTTCTTTAATGCTATCATGGTCCTCACAGTTTTCCTCTTAGCTTTACTGCTGGTATCACTAACTTTCTTTGGAGCCATGGTTACGATATTTTACACAAATAAAGTGCCAAAATAAAAAAACACAACGACAAATGTTTTAACTCACTAACACAAGTGCTACATGTTCTCTGGGCGAGAGCAGCACTGAAGTATCACCCCTTTGTGTCTGCAGCGAGACACAATGCATGACTTATTCTCGGCCTGAACAGTTTTTTTTTAAGTCAGATTTTTGGTCTGACTATTGAACAAAGTTAGGAACACTGAGCACATTTTTTTTTTTCCCCTGAATTTCGTTGTTAGAGGAATAGAAAGTTCAACCTTGGAGCATTTTGACAACCAAGGTATTGTTGTGATTGATTTGTGAATATTAAAAATGTAGCCTTGCATCTCTGGAATAAATTTCTCTTGGTTGTGGTGTATAATTTAAAAAATATATATATTGTTAAATAATTAGTTTTAAAAAATAATGCAGAAAGCACAGGAACTCACTGTTCAAAATAAAAGCTATATTCCAACAGCCCCCAGCTCGTCTCTTATCTCCTCCACCCTAGAAACCTGAATTATGTGTTTCTCACACTTTTTTTCTCTTTGAAATATAATCTCACTATGTTAATAGGATGGCCTCAAATTCGCAATTTTTCTGCCTCAGCCTCCCAAATAGCTAGGATTACAGGTGTGTACTACCATGCCAGGCTTGTCACATGTGATACACATCCAGTTGATGTTTTTTTCCTTTTTTGGTCCCGGGGATTGAACTTGGGACCTTGTGCTTGCAAGGCAGGTGGCACCACTGAGCTAAACCCCCACACCCCCTTTTTTTCTTTTTTGAAGTGCTGGGGATTAAAACCAGGACCTTGGGCATGCTAGGCAAGTGCTAGACTACTGAGCTACATCTACCCAGTCCTCTAGCTTTTTTATATAATTTCCTCAAATCTATATGTATCTCCCATGCTTTTTATTTTAGTGATTATTTAAACTTGATAAAAATATATTTAGTGCTTCCTTGGTGTATGTTACCAGCATTCACACATGTGGTTACTGGTCACTCTGGCCCATTCATCTTAGCTGGTATGTCACTGTCCTCTGTATGGACATCCTACGTTCAATCACACTTCCTCCTGCTGACAAGCATGTGGCTGGTGCTGGGTACTGGGGCTGTGAACAATGCTGTGACACTCATTCCTGCCATTCTTGGTGTTGTTCATGTACCAGTTTTCCGTGGCTGCATACCAAGACAAGCACTTACTGCTCACTGGGTTTGTGTGCAGTCTTCCCAACATTGCAGTGGAAACTTAGGGCCCACAGCCTTTTGTACACTCTCAGTAATCACACTGTAATTTATGCCAGTGGTGCCTTTACATACTGACTGGCCATATGTGCTTCTGCAGAAAATGGGCTGGTGGTTCTGCAGAATGTTAAACATAGATTTAGCATATGACCCAATAACTCCTGTCTCAGGTATTACACACAAAAGAAGGGAGAACATATGTTAACATGAGAACTTGTACCTATATGTTCATAGCAGCTCTGTTCATAAAAGATAGAAACTGCCCAAATGTCCATCAGATGATGGATAAACACTGTAGTGCACTATTAAGCTATGAAAAGGAACAAAGTACTTACACGTGCCAAAACATGAATGAACCTTGAAAACATGATGCTTAGTGAAAGATGCCAGACACAAAAGATCACAGATTGTATGATTCTGATTATAGAAAATGTCCAGAAATGGAAAGTTAATTAATGATCCCCGGAGCTAAAGGGGTAAGGGAATGGGGAGGGGGGTTGATTGCTGATGGGTGCAGGGCTGCTTTGGGGGGTAATGAAAAAGTTATCAGACAGCAGTGATGGTCACACACCTCACAAGTCTGTGAGTACACAGGAGGATACACTGAGGCACACACTTTGAAAGGAGTGGCGGCCTTCCTGGATCACTGCTGGGAGCAGAAGTTACCATGAGGGGAGCTACATGGGTGTTAGATGCTATGCTATGCTGCCCTCCGGGCAGGCTCTGGAGGGAGGCGAAATCAGGCAGGGAGGCCTTCCTGGCTCTGAGGTGGGTGCACAACTTCCCTCTGGGAAGGGCCCTTCTTCAGAGTGGCTCAGGGACAGGGGTGAGCTACCTCAGGAGGGTACCGAGCTAGACCTCTTTCCCTCCCTGGGAAGATATGGTGGCCTCTTAGTTCCCCATCCTGGCTCTGGACTCACCTCTTCTAAGCTGTCCCCTAGAGTATAGCTGACAGAGGGGGCTTTCTGAGGGACAAATTACAGACCTTGTGACCCATCCTGCCTCATCCTGCTGTGGCTTTCTACCACTGTCCTGATGATATCCACACTCCTCAGGGTGGCTGCCCGGCCCTTCAGAACATAGCCCCAAGTGAAACAGAGAGGTGGACTTTGGTCTCTGTGGATGGTTCTGAGTTATTGTGAGTTCTGTGGTGTTTCCTCACTGAGCACATATGTCCCACACCTTGTCTGATTGTTATCATGCCAGCTTTCCATGGCTGAGAACAATCCTGGGCTGGTGCCAGGCCCAGGCCAGCCAGAGCAGATGCTACCAGCTGGCAGTAAAATTCTGCAGAATCTTGGAGACAAGTGGCTGAAATGGATTCAGCAGAGGCAACCCATTTCAACATGTCATAGAACCAAAAGAAAGGCATTGTTTCTCTGTTTCAAGGATCAAGATACTATGGTCTGAATGTCCGTGTCCCTCCAAAATTCTTAATGAAACCTACACTCCACCCCATAAGATGGTGTTAGGAAGGGGCCTTTTGGAGGAGACTAGGTCATGAGGCAGAGCACTCATGAATGGGGTTAGTGCCTGTTATGGTTTAGACAAAAAATGTCCCCCCCAAAGTCTCATGAGTTTGGAGGCTTATTGGATCATAGGGGTGTGATACTCATCAGTAGATTCATCCATTACTGAGTAGCCAACACTGCTGTTAGGAGGTAGGGCCTGGCTGAAAGATTCGGGTCACTGAGGGTGTGAACTGGAATGGTAGATCTCCCTCTCCAGCTCTTTTCTTTTCTCTCTGTTTTTTGACTATAATGAAAGGAGCAACTTTCTTCCACTATGACCCTCTGCCATGCTGTTTCTGCCTTGGACCTGGGTGACCATGGACTGAATCCCCTAAAAAATCATGAGCCACAATAAATCTCTCCTCTAAATTGTGGGTGTTAGGTATTTTGTCTCAGTGACAAGAAAGTGACTAAGACAGTGCCCTTATAAAAGAGGACTGAGGGGGCTTGTTTGCCCTTTTTGCCTTCTACCTATGTGAAGACACACACACAAGGTGCCATCTATGAAGCAGGCAGATCCTCACCAGATGCCAAATCTACCACCGTCTTGATTTTGGATTTCTCAGACTTCAGGATTATAAGCAGTAAATTTGCACTATTTATAAATTTCCTGGCCTGAGGTATTTTATTATAGCATTCTGGATGGACTTGGACAGAGATTGGCACTGGGGAGCTGATGAGACAAGAATCTGTGATGTAGAAGCAGCTTTGGGAGTGGGTAACAGGGAGAGGACAGTTTTGAAGTTCATTGCCATGAAGGAACATTGGAGAGGATTCTGAGGACGATTCAGAAGAGGAGGGCTATAGAGAGAATTAGCTTCCTAGAGATGACCTGAGGATGTGATCAGAATGCTGGTAGAAATGTAGATGATAAAGACCATTCTGATGAGGTCTCAGATTGAAATGAGGAACATGTTACTGGAAACTAGGGGAAAGGCTAACATGTTATAAAGTAGCAAAGAACTTAGCTGAATTGTGTCTGCCTTGTGTGATGTGCAAGGTAGAACTTCTGAGCCATGAACTAGTGCTGCTGCCATGTGGCGTCTATGGATTGCTTCTAATAAAATGCAAGAAGAGAGAAATGAGTTATAGACAGAATTATAGTCACAAGGGAAGCAAAACTTATCTGGACAATTCTCAGCCTTGTCAGGTTGTAAAGACTGAAAAGGCATGTCTAGGAGAGAGTGAAAAGGTTACAGCCAGCAAAACTGGATAAGGAAATTAGTGGAGATGAGGAAGCTGGTGATATTCATTATGACAATGAAAGAATGGCCCAAAGGCATATCAGAGGTCTTTAGGGCCATCCTACTTGTTACAGGCCCTGAGTGCCAGGGCTTTGGGGACAGAACTATTTCAAGCCTTTGCACCCAGAATTCTGGTGCAGGGCTCCTGATCTATCCCAGCTGTGGTCCCATGGATCCAGGTGAGGTCTGGAAGCAGTGATCACTCCTCCAGAAGGCACAGGTGGTTAAGTCTTGGTAGTATCTGCAGAGTGTACAAGCTATGGGAGCAGAGCTGCCTCCAGCTAGATCCAGATGCTCCAGAGAGCTGTAGGGCCAAGAGAGAACTGCCACAGGGGTGGGAGCACTGCTGACAGCCCCCAACTAGGACAATGCCCATGGAGCTCTGGGGATTGAGCCAGCCTTGTGACTCCAGAATGAACCACCAGCTTTCAATTCCAGCCTGGCAGAGCTGCTGCATGGCTGTACTCAGCAAAGCCTCAGTAGAGGGGTCGTCTGGAGCTTTAGGGACCTGCCTTTGCCCACAGTAAATCCTTAAGATTCAATGTCATTTGCTCTGTTGGGTTTTAGACCTACTCAAGACCTGTTACTCACTTCCTGCCCATTTCTCTTTTAGGAAGGAGACTTTCCATTCGTTGCCTGTCCTGTTGTTGCTGCTGCTGCTGCTGGTGATGGAGGTGATGGAGGTGGTGGTGGTGGTGGTGTGTGTGTACTGAGGATTAAGCCCTGGGCCTTTGTACTGAGCTACATAACCAGTTCATTGAGATTTTGAGACAAGTTTTCCCTAAGTCACTAAGTTACTCAGGTTGGGCTTGAATCTGCAATACCCCTGCCTCAGCCTCCCAAAGAGCTGGGATTACAGGTATGCACCACCACACCTGGCTCTGTCGCTATATTTTAGAAACTCATGGCTTATTTGCTTTCATGGGTTCATAGCTGGAGAGTTGTCATCAGGATGAGTCTGATCTCAAGTCTCATCCAGTTCTGTCTTAGAGGATATTAAGATGAGACACTGGACTTGAGACCTCTGACTTGGCACTGGAATGAGTTATGGCTTTGGGGGCTTTGGGGATTGTATGAATGCAATGCATGTGAAGCCAGGGTCAGAATGCTATGATCAGAATGTTTATGCATCTCCAAAATTCCTATGTTGAAGCAGAATCCCCAGTGCAGCGGTGAGGGGAAGAGGGGTCTTTGGGTGGTTATTAGGCTATGAGGGTGGATTAGTGCCCTTATACAATAAGCCTGAGGGAGCTGGTTTGTTCCCACCCTTGCCCTTCTGCTATGTGAGGACACATTGCAGGTGCCATCTATGAAGTAGCCAGAGCCCTCACCAGACACTGAATTTGCCCACACACTGGTCTCTACTTCCCAGCCTCTGGAACAATACATTCCTACTTATAAATTACCCCGCCTAAGGTATTTTCTTATAGATGGTCATATGGACTACGGTACAAAGGGTTCCACTGGTCGGCCCCAGAGGCCACATGGCGTAGATCAGATAGACAGCTACTCATTTCTGTTCACCCACGCAACTCAGCTTAGTTCATATCAACTCCAGTTAACTCACTGATCCTCAATTACACTCAATTAAATCCTCAAATTAACTCAATCCTCAAATCACCTCAATTAAACTTAGCTAAACTTAATTCAGTCAACTAACTCAGTTCAATTCAGCACAATTTGACTCAAGTCAACTCAAATTGACATAACACAATTCAAGTCCTGAGCTCTGGCGAAGGACAGTCGTGGCAGAATGAGGAGGACCAGGACTAGCCCTGACCTGGATACCCTCATGGAATGTGCAGTATGTAGGCAAGGAGCCCAGAGAGGTGCCAACATGGGTGTTGTCTGAGGAAAGCCTATGGGCGCCTGCCATGGGCCCAGAATGGAGCCTACTATGCCCAGGGATGAAAGAGGACAGGCTGGGTCGGCCTCATTCTCCAGAGTGGCCCTCTGACAACCAGAAAATTCCCAGGTGAGTGACATCCACATTACCAGCATGGCTGTGGGGATACTAAGAAAGGCAGGTTAGGGAGGGGGAAGGCAGCATGAAGGGCTTCCTGCGGTAGGATCCTGAGCACTGGTGGAGACATCCAGGCCCAATCTAGGCTGTCAGGCCAGCCAAGAGGATAGAAAAGACAAAATACAGAGATCCCAGGGTAGTCATGAGTGGGCCAGGCTCCAGAAAGCATCCCCCAAATCACTATTCCTAGAGGAGGTTGGGAAGACATGATGGTGTGCATAAGGCCCAGGCCAGAAAGTGCCAGTGTTCTGACTAGTAGGATGGACAATCATCAAACAAGCCCACGAATGCAGTCTCTCCCTTTGTCTACAAGGGACATGTCCCCAAACCACTGAGGATACCTGAAACCAGACCTAACCATTTATTAAACACCATGAACATGACTTTTACAGACTGAAATGGGACAACAAAAGTAATACAAATTGATTTTTCCTTCTTTATGGAAGAAAAAGAATCTCACAGACAATTTGTTCTTACCATAGATCTTAGTAACTTCAGTGTGCAACTTTTTTTCTTTCCTAATTGAGAACTTTCAACTTTTCACTTAAAGAAAGTACTTTACAGCTTCTCTCCTGCACATCTGAATAGCCAGTGCCACTACTCTGCACTTTGGGGGCCATTACTAAGTAAACTAATACTTAATAATGGCTAAGTATTAGTTAAATACAAGAACCAGGATGCCACACAGTAAAGCTGATAACCAAGATGGTTACTAAGGGACTAATGGGTGGGTAGTATATACAGTGTGGATATACTGTACAGATGGACAATCACGTCCAGGATGGGATGGAGTGGGACAGCATGGGTTTCATCACACTACTAGAATGGTGAGAAATTTAAAATATATGAAGCTAGATATGGTAGCAAATGCATATAATCCCACCACTCTGGGAAGACAAGGCAGGAGGATCACAAATTTAAGCCTAACTTGATGACTTAGCGAGGCCCTGCCTCAAAATAACAAGAAACAGGGCCAGGGATTTAGCTTAGTGGCACTGCACCTGCCTCACAAGTGCAAGGTCCTGAGTTTGATCTCTGGTACCACCCCCCACCCCCCCGCCAGAACAAAAAAAACAAGAAACAAACAAAAAAGGCTTGGGTTATAGCTCAGTACAAAAGCCCTAGGTTCAATCCCCAGTACACCCCACAAAAGAATTATTTCTGGAATTTTCCATTTAATATTTTCAGACCGCAGCTGGTGTGTGTGACTTAAAAAGTGAAGCTGAGGGTAAGGGGGGAAGACTGTGGTCACTCAGTGACAGTTCCAGGCAACATCTGAGGTCTAGAGTTGTGTGGGGTCCCTGTCCAAGGAGCCCAATGCCACATGGGGAGGGGAGGCTCCTGCATGGGGATGGGGTGCGGTCGTGAGCTTAAGTGTAAGGCAGAAAATGGTGGTCACAGCAGGCCACCTAGCAGGCCTGGGGCCCTTGTCAGAGCCACAGAAGAAGGCCATGAGGTTGGTTGTGGCTTTACAGAGTCCCTGCCAGAAAAGGGTTCCAGAAGACATTGATAACTGTGGTTCTGCTGACACTAACTATAGCTGGCCATGCCATGCTGGGAACTGAGCCTTTTACTTCGTGAGTGTGGCTTTGTCCTCACACTGACACAAGTGAGAGGCACTATGGGTGGCCCATTCTGCAGGATAGACTCTAGGTTCTAAGAGATGAAGCACCTGGTGTGGTTGGAAGGGGCTGGCCTGGCTGGGAATTGGGACAATGGGGTTTGAGGCAAGTTCTCAGTCCCTCACAGAACTTCCACACCCGCCCAGTTCAGCTGCTTACATCAGGGGAAGGGGTGCCTGGGGTGGGACATGGGACAGGCACCCACTGTGGATATCTGCTTGGTCCTCCCCTCCTTTGCCTGTAGAAATTCCTGTCAGGATCCAGACCTCTCCCCAATGTGGTGTCCATTTCCTTTTGAAGGCCCGGAGCTCCCTCTGAAATGGGGACCAGAAATGAAATTAGGTAAGGCACACAAGGATTCTAAACTGATTCTCACACAGAGCCTCAGCTGGAGTGGCAAATTCCTTGAGTTCCGGAGGGCCCATGAAGGAAACCAGAGAGAAAAGAGGGCATGAAGATAAAGTTTTCCTCTTGACAAGGAAGTGGACTCAGAGGGTTGAGGACAGCCAGATATGCCCAGGCAGCTCCAAGCCTCAAGGAATCATTGTAGCTGGGCTCCAGTCCTACTGAGGTATGGGCAGTGTGGGTGCCCAAGTACAGCAGACCACTTGAATGTCCGGGGTGGCCTGTGCAGAGCTTCCAGGGAGGAATAGGCAAAGAAATGCATCTTTGTCCTGGCTTTGTCTCAGATGGGGCTGATTCAGAGACAGGGGCAAAGAGCCAGTGAAGTTGGGGTGTCGGCAGGAGCTGGGGAGGACCCCATTTAAGTCCTGGGGAGATTATGAGGACGCTTGCTGCAGGCTGTCAGCCCTCATTAACTTAATGGAACTGGCGAGTTGGCTGGCTTCCAGCACGCCAGAGAAAGAAAACAAGAAAAGTGTTTTCAGCGAAAGAGCCAAGAGATCCCATTTCGCTCAGCAGCCCCGGGAGATTACAAGCCATCAGTAATGGCCTCACTGAAATGACTTATTGGGAACTTGTTGATTAAAACAAGAGAGAGAAAACCCCTAATGTCTAAGAAGAATTACATGGGCTTCTTGCTGGTCTTCGTCTAGAAAAGTGATTTGCGAGCATTTCCTTCCAAAAGCCTTGTGAATTATAAAGCAACCTGGTCCCAGCCGGGGCTTCTGCAGCCACTTGGGTTACAGGCAGCAGAAGAAAAGATACATGGTTAAACAGCGGGTTCCATACAGATGTGGGGAGCTGCCAAGATGCTGCTTCAGCAGCTTCTGAGGTACCTGAGGAGGAACCCAGCAGTGCCAGAAGGCACATGGCAGGGCACCCCAAGGTTGTGTGGGACACACAAAACCCTAGATTCCTTTCCTAGACTTCTGCATGGGAAAGAAAGCTACTGGGGTCCTTGCCATGAACACTGATGGTGGGATTCAACATAAGCTCCTCCTGGACACTTCCCTGGGCCTCCTGGTACCTGTCCTCCCTCACGGATTGACTAACCTAAAAGTCATCCACAAGCTCTGTGGCTGTACCCTCAACTCCTACAGTTGGTCCTGGCTGAGGGCCCCATCCTGTTCCAGCCCTGCTTTCTCCAGGATACCCAGCACTCCTCAACTTCCCTAGGCACTGCCCTGGACTCTGGACCCATTTGGCCTCAGGTAGGGGCCCTGAAGGATCTGCCCCAGTATCCCATCAAGCTCCTAGCAGAACAACCAGGTCCCTCCTGGCCTCCTGGCTGTTCTTTTAAACCATGTCATCCCTACTGTACAGATGACACTGAGGGGCAGAGAGACTTAGCCATTTGCCCAAGGTCATACAACCAGAAGAGGCAGAGTGGCTGGCTTCAGGGCCCCCATCCCCAGCCAGAGCTGATTTCTGGGGCATTGTCCCAGCTTCTCCCACACTTGTATTCATGTATCTCCCAGCCAGGCCTCCTCAATACCTCTTCAATCCCCAGGTCTTCACTCTTGGCCTCAAGTCCCTCCTTGCAGATGTGCACCCTCTCCCAGCCTGGGCTGGCCAGTCCCGGTATAGCTCTGGATATAGTGGCCAGTCCTCCCTACTGGGGGTTGATAGGACAGGCTCCACTTTGCCTGGGATGGAGCCTCTTTCCTCCCAAGGCTCTAGTGCTAACTGAGGGGTTCCCCGGTTTCCTAAGTACTTTTTACCCTAAGAATGGCAGCAAGCTTTCTTGGCATAGCCTGTATCCATCCCTTGTTCTAGAGGTCTTGCCACCCCTGCCCTAATAGCACAAGTCTGATGGGAGACAGTGGGCCAGGAGCTGTTCTTCAGCCTCTGGTTATACAAGGAAGGGTTGACAATTGCAGAAAGAGGAGTTATTCCTGGGGTGGAGTGGGGCTGCCCCAGTTCCCACGAGAGCCAGGTCCCACTCACCTGGCAAGATCACTGCCCCTAAACTCACAGTGAAGTCAAGCAGGGCCTAGCATGCCCCTCACATGTACAGATGGCCCTGAGGCAAGGCAAGAGGGGCAACAGTGGCTGGCAGACAGTGGGGTCTGTGACTGGGCCAGCCCTCGTGTGGGATCTCACTGTGGGCTCTGGGTAGCCTCTGAGACCCACGTCCCAGGCTGTGGGGATCCCACACACTCCAGGTAGTACCTCTGCCTGGCCCTCTTCGTCCACCTGGTTATCCTGGTGGCTGGTTCCACCTGGGACCTTCACTTCTATGTGGACACCTGGCCAGGCCACAGCTCTAGTGAAGAAATGGGAGCTGGGCATCGCATTCAGTGGGTCCCAATGACATGCAGCCCATGAAGACTCCTTGACCCTAGCCTATGTCCCCCCAAGGCACACAGATCCTGGCTGGAACAAGTAAGGCACTATAGCCCTGGGATTCTCACAGTAATCTCCATTCTGAGCTCCTGGGGACGGAATTTCTTCTTCACTCGAGGTCTGAGGTCACAAGGAGGCCCAGGGATGCAGGTGAGGTTCTTGTCCTGCCTAGCTGTAGGCCTCCCTGGGGCCCATGTTCATGAGGGAAGAGCTGGCTTCCTGCCTGGCCCCAGGACCTACCCTTTCCCAGGGCAGAGTATGGATGCAATGTGTATTTCTGCAGATCAGATATTGTTTTAAAAGCCCTGGGCCTGAGCATCTTCCTGGAGTCTAAGATGGTGGGGAGGCAGCCAATGCATGGTCTAATTCCAGAATGGCTTGCTCCAAGTGCAAAGGATCATTTTGAAATGAGAGTGTTATTGATCCTCATCTGTGAAGCCTGGGGAAGCTGGCTCTCCAGGCCTGGCCACTTCATCTGCACGCCTCTTCCTCAGGGCCTTCCTTCTGCTCTGGACACATTGACACTAAAATCCCCTTCCTGGAACTGGATGCTCCACTCCCTCTTCCCTCAACTCCCCTTTCTCTGTGTTTTTTTCTGCCTGTTCCATCCTCTCACACCCTAGCCCTTCCGTAGGAAGCCTGCCTGACATGCCCACCTCCCCCAAAGCTGTTTCTTTCCATTGGGCATCTGAGGCTTTCAGGGGACAGTGCATTTCTTGAAAACACTGCTTTTCTCATGGCTGTATTCCCAGCTTCTGGAACCCAGTGGGTAACAGGGCAGCTCCAGCCCGGCTAGTGGGGACAGAGTTCTGGCCACCTTGGGGTACAGGGCTGGCTGCCAGGCCAAGGGACATAGTGCTGGGCAAAGCCCTCCTGGGGCCACCACCCAGCCCCCGCCTCTCCCTCCCTCAAGAGAAGGAGAGGTTAATAAACCAATTACTTTGGGCAACGAAGCAAAATAAGTCCCATTAAAGTAATTAATGTCCTTTGCATGGTCCCCATTGGAGAAGACTAATAAATTGGGCTTTGTCACCATCCGGTAATTTCTTTCTAAGGCGTTTCTTCATCCCCATCCAACAGCACAGTTTAAGGCTCTGTTAATACTTTTAAGATGGGCTCCATGCCAGACTAATTAGATTTGCATTTCCACCATGGGCCAGGCTGGGCGCGGATGTGCCCAATGAGAGAGGCCCCTGAGCCCCGCGGGGGCCCAGAGACAGCACCCGCCTTTGAGAAGGGGCCATGTGTGGATTCCCACGCCTGCCTGGGGCGATGGCCTGTTCCCCGTCTGCCTGTTCAGCCCCCCATCCCTGGGGAACAGGGGCTGAGGCTTTGATCCAGGCAGAGCCAGATCCCATTCTCAGGGGGTCCCTTCCTGAATTGCCCCCATTGGGGCCCATGGGGTCAACTGGGTGACCCCCATCCCAGGATCTCTCCAGGGCCCAGAGCCAAGCCCTGGTGGGTTCTAGAAGGGCAGTATGGAAGGAGGAAAAGAGTAACTTCACAGTTGAAAAGCCTGACAACCCCCTTCCCTAGGAGATCGGGGAAATGTCACTGTGATGAGCTGTGGTGACAGTGGGAACCTTGATGGGAGGTGATAAGAAGGGTACCTGACCTCTGGTCTTATTCTCAGAACCCATAACCCTAACACTGAGAGAAACATCAGACAAATCCCAGCTCAGGGGCCCTCACAGTACACCTTCCAACCTGTCCAGGGAGGGTGAGAAACTGTCATAGCTAAGAGGAGCCCCAGAACATGTCAGGTGGGATCCTGGATGGGGGTGGGGACAGAAGGAGGACAGGAGGAAATGGACTTCAATGACCCAGGGCATGCCACTGTTGTTAGTAGTGACAAACACTCACTAACTCGTGATATTAATAACAATAATAGAGTACCAGGTGAGGACACATGGGGACTCTCTGTACAGCCTTCTGCAATAATTCTGTAATTCTAAAGTTGTTCTAAATCACAGTGTTTATTTAAAATAAACAGAAAACCGTGGTGGTGAGAGATAAGAGGCCGGTAGAGGAAGAGGAACCTTGCTATGGCCTCACTCCTCAGGCCCAGGTGTCTTCACACAGGATGCTTTTGTCAGTGACACACTGATGGAGCAGATGGTACCATTACAAATTCCTGCCACATGTTAGAAGCAGCACTCAGGCCCACTGGGTGAAAGGATGTCAAAACAGTGGATCTCCAGAGTATCCTCAAACCCTGCACCTGAAGATATGAGGAGTCACAAAAAGCAAGAAATTCTGGGGCTGGAGCAAGGGCTATGGTCACAATGATTCCTCCTGGGCTCAGCAGGCCTGTGCAGCCACAGCCTCCTGGTTCCCACCTGGGAATGACAGCCATGGAGCCCTTGACTCAAGTCTTACCCAGGTAAAGGCATGGGTAACCAGCCCTGTGTGGAGTCCTAACTTTTTCTAACACATCTGTAATTCTAGCTGGTCCCTAACCTCCACCTCTTGCTCTGCAAGGTACATATCATCACCTTGGCCTGGCCTCCACAACAGAAGCATCATGAGCTCAGGTGGCACATGGCCAGGTAGGAATAAACTCACTGAGAGATAGTGAGAATCTTTAGGCTGAACATACATTCTTGAGTACAAACCCATGCCTCCGGGCTGGCCGGCCATGGGCTGCAGAGCAGGCTGCAGGGGGCTTGGAAACAAGCAGGGTTGGGGGCTGGACAAAGTCAACTGGAAACCCACTGGGCAGGGTACAGCCCAAGATGAAGAGGGCCAAGAAGGGACAGATGAGAGATGGGTCAGGTGAGGCATGAAATGCCAACAGCGGTGCTGGACCAGATAGAGCCTTAAATACCAGAATGTGGAATTTAAACCACAGTGTTTAAATTGGGTTTAAATTGTTGGGCAGGCAAAGACTTAACTCTGTCTTTGTAGTTTTGACAAAGACAATGTGCTGGTACAACCTACCATGATGGTAGATATGTGTGAATTTCATGTAAGTTTCAAGTGTTTTAAAATTTTTTCCACTGTTTAAAATTTAAAGCCATTGTTAGCTCATGGGATATACAAAATAGATGGCAGGTCATAGTTTACAACCCTTGGCAAAGAAGAATAAAGAAGACAGACATCTGTGAGTCTGCTCCTTTTGTAAAGAGGGTCGACATAGAGTGTTTGCAGTCTGACGGAAGACATCCATGTATGTGTTGATGAAATGAGGGAAGAAGTGACAGAAACTGCAAAAATAATAAAATGTGAATATCATGGTATCTATGAGCTAATAATTTTGATAACTCGGATAAAATAGATATGCTCCTAGCATTAGATAAAATGTCAAAATTGATGCTAGAAGAAGTCCCAAATGATCAAAGAGGACCTTAACCTTGGCAGAAGCCCTCAGTGTGGCAGCTTTACCCCTTCTTCATATGTCTGAGTGGAAGTCACAGTTTCTGAGGTGGATGAAATATGATGAGAGAAGGAGAACAAACAGAAGGTCTAGAAGAAATTTTGTTTGAGAGTATGAGCCTAAAGAGATTGGGTATGGACACCCAAAGTTTCCTGGACTTGTGAATTCTGGGCCTTTGGCCCATTTGACACATAGCCAAGGACTTGAGTAGACTGTCTGGGAAGCTTTCCCATGGTGCTGCTCCGTCCACCCAAGAAGCAACCCTCCTAAGCGCCATTTTAGTAATCTACAATCTACCAACCAATCAGTGCTGAGGAGATTTTAAAACCTTGTAACATACAATTTTTAAGAGCTTATATGGCAGCTTTCTTTATACTTTTTTTTTTCTTTTTGGGCATGATGTTCTAACCTTTGCTTTAGAAGCACAAGCTGTAAATCTAAAAGGCACTTTTTTTAAAGATATAAAGAAAAACTAGATGTAATAAATAAAATTATGGAAGACTTTATATGAAAAACAAGTTGAATGTTATAGTATAAAAAAGATATTTATGTAATGTACAGTTTGCTAAAGCCAAGTTTTGTTTGTATTGATTTATTTGCATTTATTATAGATACTATAAAAAATGTCAGTGTGGCTCCAGGGAATGCAAAAAGAGTAACAACAGGACCATCCTGAGCTCAGGTGGCACATGGTCAGGTAGTTCATTCTAAAAGGCTAGTGAATTTTATTTTGAATCCATACAAAGAAAATATAAGAAAATAGAATTACCAGCTTGTGTCACTTATAGAGGCAAAAATTTCAAACAAAATATTAGCTAATCACATTGAACAATGTATAAAAAGAAAGAAAGAACAACAAGAAAGAGCTAAAGAAAATGAAAGAATGGAAAATAAATCAAGATTTATCCCAGGAATGTAAAGATGGTTCAATACCAGTCTATGAGAACAGTTTTCATATCAAGGGAAAAGTTATGTGACCATTCCAGTTAGTTCAGAGAGCATTTTATAAGCACTTCTTATTTCTCATAGTAAAAATTTAATCTTTAAAAATAAGGATAAAAAACTTCCTTAACTTGGCAACAATTGTAGACCAAATTCTAGAAGAAACAAGCTACTAAGGGAAGAGAGGTCAAAGGCATTTTTACTAGGAGCTCAATAAGACATTGAACTTATCCTGGAAACCTATTCTAGGCAAGGGAAGAAAAAATCAACAGATATGAGGATGGGGAAAAAAGATATAACTGTCCTTATTTATAGCTAAAAGGCTCATCCACTGAGAACATCAGTAGCTTGTCAGAACTGATAAAAAGCCCAGCAACAACTGTATTTAAGGTCAGTCCACCCAAACCTGCAGCATTTCCTTGCACCAGCAATCAACTCCTAGGAAAAACAGGCTCTGGAAGAGCTACATATGGAAAAGATGCACCATCTGGAAATAACAGAAGCAAAACCTCAGGAGAGACCATCCCTCTCTTGAGAATACCTTTGGACTGTAGAGCGGACCACGAAAGTGACCTGACTTGAGCTAGGAGACTCTAGCTCTTGGCTGAGTTGGTACAATAGTACAGATTCCAGTTTCCCCGAAATTCAGTTGGTAAAGCCAATCCAAGGGTAGGCAAACCTCCAGTCAAACTTTTCAAAGAAACTCGATAAACTTAATGCTAAAGTTGATACAGAGGAATAAAAATCCTACACAGATAACTAACAGGAGGTTAAATGGGTTGGGACCCAGTATGGCTTTTCTGGGCACTAGAACCCATTGTCATACTGGAGCCGCCAGCCTTGTTTGGGGGTGGGCCTGAGAGACACTCCAGTGCAAAGAGAGAGCCCTCACACTCTTGGAAGGAGCAAACCACAAGGGTGATCTGTCAACCACTGTGGAAAGGGCAAAGAGTGTCTGAGGCAAGTGGAGAAATGTAGTCACTTTACTGAGGAAAATGTAGCTGGATTCTTCCCTAAGCATAGCACAGGCAATTAAAGACCTAACAGAAAAAAGGTGAAATTATACCTCTGATAGAACAAAATACAGGAAAATATCTGCAATCAGCACATACAATAAGGCCCCAAATGGATAACTTAGTTCAACACAATTTAGGATTTCTGTCTAAGGAAGGATACACGGATTGGTTGCAAAGGCTATGCTCCTAGGCCTCCTTCTCCTGACACCAGGGTCCGTGCCACAACTCACTTCTCTTTATGGATTTCCTGCTCCCTGTCATCTCCTCGGCAAGGTCTTAAGCTCTGTGGATAGGGAGCTTGTCTCTTCTACCTACTTTTGTATCCCCAGGGCCTACTATGGTGCCTAGCACATTGTAGGGCCCAGGAAACACTGGGGAATGAATGGATGGATGGATGGATGGATGGATGAAAAAGTATGAGAAGGAGGAAATATCCATAGTCCCACATGCCTGCTTTGCATCAGGGCACCATCCTGAAATTCTAGGCTTTCTTTCTGGGTGGAAAAAGAACTTAAAGGTGCTTATGGGACAACCTGAGACTAAAGTTTTTCTATAGTCTTACAATGTTCATTCTGTCTTTCCAACTGTTTGACCTCTACTCACCTAAATGGCATCATCCCCAGATTGCCAATTACATTTTCACAGAAATCTGACATTCTTCTCTGTGCACACACCTGGGACCATAAAACCTAACTAACTCACCTGCTCACTGCCATGCACCCAGGGGCAGGTTAAGTGGCAGAGGGTGGTGGGGGAGGGACAGAAATCAGTTTGAATAATAATTGCCACACTATTATACTATACATTTTATTCTGTATTATATTCTATAGATGGTCCCTGACTTTCAGTTGTTCAACTTATGATTTTTCAACTGCACACTGGTACAAAAGTGATATATCTTCAGTAGAAATTGTCCTTTGAATTTTGCACGTGGATCTTCTCCCAGGCTAGTGCTAGTACTTACTCTCCCACGATGCTGGGCAGGGACGGGGGCAGCAGCTTCCCACCAGCCCTGAAATCCCAAGGGAAAACCACCAATACCACAATGTGCTATATGACTGAGCTGTGACATTTAGTAGGTGATGGGGATCAAATGCATTTGACTTAGGATATTTTCAACTTAATGATGGTTTTATTGGGTCATGATCCCATATTAAGGCAAAGAACATCTGTACAGTATATTTATTAAGATAACAAAGGTTATCCTAAAAAGACTAGAATAAATCAGAATGGGAAACATCACAGTATATTATATGTGTGTCTAGGCCACAAGGGAAAGCAAAATAGCTATGGTGTCCTTAGAGTATGCCAGCCACTTCCTGGGAGGGCACTGGGCAGGCTGTGGGTACCAGAAGAGAGCTTCTGAACAGACATGGAGGAAAGCAAGATTGGGTGCTGTTGGTAAATATAGAGTCCTGTGATCCAGCTGCATAGACTCATGAAGTCCAGCAAAGGAGGCACAGTAGGACTGCTCTGCTCTGGGGGGACACAGTCCCCTGTAGGGCCATGATTACTGAGCATAGCAGGGAAGTGGGAAGGTGGGCCACAGGCAGAATGTCAGCCAGCCAAGGTAGAAGCCAGGTTCCTGCCAACCCTAAAGCTGACCAGTGAGAGGTAAGTGGGAGCTTTCCTCTGAGGCCTGGGCCAGGGATGGCAGGGAAAGGGCTTGACTATTGAATGCTTCTAGGAAGGTACAGAAAAATGCCCAGTTGTAACTCAGAACTTAACCACTGAGAGAGACAGGATCCTGGGGCAGGAAGATACCTAAAGATGAAAATCAGTCTTTGTTGGGAGGGAGGCCCAAGAACAGCCCAGACCATCGCTGAGGGCCCATGCATCACCCTAGTTGACTTCATAACTGTGAAGAGGTCCCTTTCCTGGCTCAAGTGTACCCGGTGTGACCTGCCTGCTTTCATATGTATTAAAGATTACTTGGGTCAGCCTCTTCATAGAGAATCCTGAAATATGAAAATTCATGTGGGGTTTAGGCAAACACCAATTCCTTTGGATTTGAGAAAAGAAATCAACCATCCACCCACCCCCCACCCCACCCCCTGGCAGCCTGCCTGGTGGAAGTGGACATTCATGTTGCTCTCAGCCCAGTCTTGCTGGGTTCCTGTATACCCAGATCCAGAGGGCTCATGGCACTGGGCTTTCTTCAGGCCTGCCTGCTCACACAGGGTCTCTGCACAGTTGGTTGCTTTGTTTGACCTGCATTTGCTCAGCAGCCATAGAGAGGAGATTCCAACTGACCCTGTGCATTGCTGCTGGTGTGCTGTGATGCTCAGTGCACTGGGGAGGTCGAAGCCTCCTGTGCTCAGGGGCTCTTATTTCCAGAGCTCCAGGGGATCCAGCAGACAGCCTGGACAGCCACAGAGCATCCTCAGCCCCAGAAAACCTAATCAGCAGATGCTTCTCTGCCACGCATTTCCCCTGCCATGGGTCTCCCACATCTACACTTGCTACTCATCTCCCCTCCCCCATATCCCCCCACCATGCATCTCTACCTCTGATTGATCAGTTGTGAAGCACAAGCTGCCCCAAGAAAGGACTGAGAGAACCCAGGGCCCCAGATTAGTACTCAAACAAGTCTGTCCCAGAGGCACACTGCTAAGTGTTAACATGAAACTCTGTGCAAGAACCAGTTGGTCATGAGTGCCCAGAGAGAGGCCACCAGCCACCTCTCACCGTGTCTGATACACCTGAGCTTGGGCGTGGGGCAGCCCCCATCCTGAATGGATCTGTCTGTCTCCAGGGTCTTATTCCAGCCAACACCACTGAAGGCTCCAGTCACTCTACCCTCTGAGCTGCAGCTGTGGGCAGAGGAAGAGGGATGGTCATTTTGGCAAAGTCTCTGTCCATCTTAAGGGCACCATAGGGCAAAGCCTGTTTCTTTCAGAATTTGTCTTTCTTTCTTTCTTTCTTTCTTTCTTTCTTTCTTTCTTTCTTTCTTTCTTTCTTTCTTTCTTTCTTTCTTTCTTTCTTTCTTTCCTTATTTCCCTCTCTCCCTCCCTACCTGCCTCCCTCCCTCCATCCCTCCCTCCCTTCCTTCCTTCCTTCCTTCCTTCTTTCCTTCCTTCTTTCCTTCCCTCTTTCCCTCCTTCCTTCCCTCCCTCCTTCCTTCTTTCTTTCTCTTGCAATGCTGGGATTGAACTCACGACCTTGTTCATGCTAGGCAAACACTCTACCACTGAGTTTTTTTTTGCATCCTTGGCCCTTTTCTTCCTCCCACTTTTTAATGTGGAAAAATCTAACAATGTCACGGTGCCCAGTTGAGTGTCTCAAACAGGTTAAACAGCCAATGCTGACTCACAAACATGATGGCCAAGAGTTCTGGGAGGTTATAGAATGGCCAGGATCAGTGGCCCAGGGGCAGAGAAATAGGAGGGCTGCTGTTGGGGGGCCCTGGGCTCTGCAGATGGTCCCTGCCCTGGCCCTGCCTGGGATGCCAGAGGGCTCTGGCAGGAGAAGAGACTGGGCCTTCCTGAGAAGGCGACGGAAAAAACCACAGCTGAGGGTCTCAGAAGGGCTGTCCGTCACCCATAGATGGCCCTGTGCAGAGTCTGAACATCCTTGTGGCTGGGCTTGGCTTCCCCAGTCTGTTCCTTTCACAATGATGGGTGATAAGGGTGGCAGGTGGGGATGGAATGTTCAGAACATTCTACCAGTAACAGAGGGGCCTGACAGGCAGGAAGACTGAGATCCAGATGGAGCTCAGGCCTGGGGCTGAAGGGAGAAAAGTCAGGACAGCAGAGATCAGGCACGGGATGGACTGCAGATGGAGGAGACAGGGGAACAGGGGACAGGTGCCAAAAGTGAATGGGGTCACACTGGGCATGCGCCACACACTCTTGTGCTGACCTGTGGGCCCTTATAGGCTGGACAGTAAGACAAAGGAAGAGTGAGTATCTCCAGGATTGACTGCCTTTGCTCATTACCACTCAAGCAAGACAGGACACCGAGGTCACCCACCAGGCCATACAGCTCCTCAGTGGCAGAGTGGGCCAAACCCACTCCTTGTCCTCCCCTCTGTCCACTGCAGGAGGCCCGAGGGTGCATCAAGTTACATGCTTACATGGAATGCAGGTGGCTAAGCAGCTGACTTTGAGCTTGGGTGATCCCTGGGCTATCTGGGTGCCCCTGGTGGCCCTGGGGCCACCTTTACAGGAAAGAGGCAGGAGGTCAGAGTCAGAGAAGAGATGTGCCCAAGTGATGGAAGAGGATCTCACTGGCCATCCTGCCCCTGTTGGTGGAGGAAGGGGTCATAAGCTGGGGTTGCCGTGGCCTCCAGAAGGAACCAGCCCCCACACACCTTGACTTTAACCCAGTGGGATCTGTTCTGACATCCAGGACTTGTAACATGATACATTTGTACTGCTTTAAGCCACAAAAATGGTGATCTGATACAGCAGCCACAGGAGACACACAGGCATCAGAGCCGAGGACCCCAGGGCACTATGTACACCTGCTGGAGTCCAGGGCCTGCTGGGAGGGGCTTCAGCATCCACAGCCATTGTCCCTCGAGGTAAAGCCAAACCAGAGTTCCTTACCTACATCTGCTACTCACTCTGTACCTTTGAACACCCATACTACTGTTTGCTTATGTCGTTCCTTAAGTAGACAATGTCTCCTTATATGACTGTATTTGAAAAGTCAGAAAAAGTGACTTTAAAGTAGAAGGTAGTTGTCAAATATACACCATAAAGTTAAATTTTATTGCATTTGGTAAAGTTCTCCCTATCTGGGCTGAAGGACAAAATTATACTTTCCCTGTCCTAAAATCTTACTTCTGCCACCCTTGGGGGCTTTCCCTGGTACTGTCTCTGGGGAACACCTAGGGCCCATCTCTAGAGGGGAGAAAAATCACCCTGAGGTATTCATGGCTTTCAAGCAAACCAGAGTTGCAGTTGTCATCCACCCCTTCCACTGCCCCTGGCCATGGAGCCACAGGACAGTAGGTTTCATGCTGTGCCTAGTCTGTCTCCAACCCAGGCCCATACCCCTCAGCCTCTTCACTCAAGTACCTTGGGGAGTCTCTGGTCCTGACCCACAGAGGCCAGCTTCCCTCAGGATGCTCCCCCAAGCCACATCCTGGGAGGGCTTCTGACAGCTTGTCCTTTCTCTCTCTCTGTCCCCCTAGCTGGTATTGCCCAAGTGAGCATACCACGTGGACAGAGCCAGCAGTCCCCATGGTGGCAGAACCTTCACCCTGCTGGCCCCAAAGCTCTGGGAAGTGCTTCCACTTCACATCCCTAGGGGCCTAAAGGCTGGCAAGCGTCAGCTTCTCCCGGAGACTGTTATACTCATTGACTTAGAGGGGTAGCAGGGGCTTGGGCTGTGGGGGGCTAGGCCAAGTGAGAACCAGCCCTTGCCCAAAAACTCAGGGCACTGTTGTCTCTTCTGGTCTGAGATGAGGTTCTTACACCTCCAGAGTGAAATGGCAGCATTCAATCAGAGGGGATTTGCCTCGCAAAATGTCCCTTTTTGATTAATAAGAACATTGGTCATCTTATATCTATCCTGTTTGTGGGTGCCATGAGAAAGGACTTTTTTTGTTTATTTGTTTTGGTACCAGGGATCGAACTCCGGTCCTTGTGCTTGCGAGGCAGGGGGTGGAACCACTGAGCTAAATCCCTGGCCCGAGAAAGGACTTTTGATGGGTTCTGAATCCAAATGACAGTGAAGCAAGGACAGGTGGGAGGAGCTCATGCTGGGAGCAAAAATCCTGAGGTGTAAGTCCTTTCATCACCACATGACCTTGGGTGACCTTGGACCCACCATTGTCCTGAAGGAGCCTCCATTGGTCCATCTGTGCCTCACATGGAAGCTGGATATCATCCATGGGCACTGGGCTAGCTAAGCCAGCCTAGGGTAGAGCCCTGCTGTGACTTGATGCTTGATGCTGTGGATGACAGCCTGGGCCAGATGTGAGGCACATGCTCAGGGTCACCCCAGGAGCCCAGTGTTTTCTCACCTCAGGTAAGACAGAAGCAGCAGGGAAGGCAGGACCTGCTGAAAGCTTAGTGAAGCAGCTGAGCTGGGCTGTCCTCTGTGGACTCCCAGCCTCCACCATGCCAGGGTTCTAGCTAGTAAGTGACATACCACACTAGGCCTGCTCACCTGGCCACTGGCCTCCAGAGTACACCTGCAGCAACAGGCGTGGCGGAGCCAGCTCCAGTTACAGCACATCTGGCAGCCTGCTCTGAATTCCTGTGGAAGACCAGGACCCCGACACTGGGCTGGGCAGGAAGACAATCCTCACAGTGTCTGTGCACTGGCACTCCAGCTCATGGTCTGTGGGATGACAGCCCGGCCTAGCAGTGGGACCCCCAGAAGATCAGCTATCCTCCAGCCCCAAGCACTAGGGCTCCACAGGCCAAAGTGTCTCCCACTTTGGTAGCAGGGTAGACATTATGCGAACAGGGACTTTGCTATGACCCTGAAGTCCTGCAGGCCTCGAACCTGTCAGCCTCACTTTACAGTCTGTCAGGGCTGCGTTCACACAAGGCCTTCCTGGCATTTTACAGAAAGGCCTTCACCACAAATGGAGTCAAATGGATTCACATTGGGATCATAAATATAATTAGGAGACTTTTATTTTCAAGTAGCACTTCTGAAATCTATAAAATTAAGCTAATATACTGATTTTTAAAACACAGGGATTTTTTATTGCTCTGTGAGTCAGAGTTTGCCAGCCCACGAGGCCAGGAATTAACTCCTTCTACTTCACAGGCATCCACTGGGCTCCCAGACACCCTGCTCCAGGGGTACCTGCCCCAGGAAAGCAGCTTCCTGGTACAGAGAGGTGACCAGGTAGGGAATGACCTCCCCTCACAGCATAGCAGCTTCACCTCATCCCTACCACCTTGTACCATCCCCTGTGCTCTGAGAAGCAGGTTCAGGAGGTCCTAAGACCCAATCTCTGGTGCTCTTGAGGAATCAGCTCCCCTAAATTGTTCTTCCTGGCCCCATTTCTGCTGGGTGGTCCTACCTAATCCATAGCCCTGGTCTAAAGGGATCCCCTCCTCTCTAGAGATCCTTTCTGGACTCCACTGGTGGGACATGGAACCCCCAGCTCCTCTTCCTGGGACATTGAGGTTCCAATTGTGGAAACTTGGCCAGGGGATTTGGCCACCCTAAACTGAAGCTTCTAGAGTAGCTGAGGGTGACTGGGCTCCAACCTAGCTCCCTACCTATGCTATAGGGTCCTTGAGTGTCATCTTAAGCAAGTCCTCATTCCAAGGTTCTATTCATCAGGTCCAGGAGAGCCTCCTCTCTCCACTGGGCTGAGGGAGCTGGCCTCTGTTCTCTCGAGCCCAACTGATCATAAGTCTCAGGGAGACCCAGACAGAACCTGAGTCCAGAGTTTCCGTGGGCTCCTGATGTCCCCAGCTCCAGTGCTCCTGGGCCTAAGATCTGGGCTCTCTGGGACCTGGGGTCTCTAGACCTCAGACAGGATGTGAGCCAAATATTTCTAGGCCCTGCTGCTCCTAGTTTCCCAACTTCACGGGGTTAGATCCCACTTAGACCCTGTCATCCTCAATCCCATGTGGTCCCTGCACCTTAGATTAGAGCCTAGACTTGTCATGATCCTAGTGCCCCCAGAATTGGAGTGGTCAGGGGGCTTCCTTTAGATTTGGGGACACTGGATGGGTCTGAGGGTGGGCAGGATAACTAGGTTCTGCCTCACCCCCCCCCCCTTCGCATGCCAGGCATCTACAAGGGCCCAGTCCTAGGTAGCCTGTGGGGCCTCCTGCACCCACATCACAATAGGGCAAGAATCCCTCTTGCTCTGGGACAGGAACTCAAGGCAGACCTACTGGAGGGACAGGTGGCTCATCCCACCCATTCAACCCTGCCTCCAATTTGGGCTGTATTGGGAGATGGGTCTTATAAGAGGTAATCAAGCTATCATGATGTCATAGGGTAGATTCTAATCTGCATGACTGAGCTCCTTATAAGAAGAAGAGATTAGGACACAGACATACATGGAACACCAGATAGGGACACAGGAAGATGCCACTTGCAAGCCAAGGAGAGAAGCCCAAGGAGGATCCAGTTCTATAAGACCTTGCTCTCAGACTTCTGGCCTCCAGGACATGGGACAATGACTGTCTGCTGTTGAAGCCACCCAGATGTGGTGGGTGGTCATAATTGCCTCACGAAACTCATATAGAACCCAGCTCCTACAGATCTTTGGCACACACATGCCAATCAAAATGTGGACAGGAGGGACACCAGCAGGCTATGGGCAGGCAGGTGAAGGGTTGGCACTTTCGGACAAGACTGCAGTGGGATGTGGTGTCAGCATCATGGCTCAGGGGTGACTGCAGGCTGGACTCTGAGGGAATGTGGCAGCAGCATATGGGCTCCAGGGAGGGAGGCAGAAGGGGTGGCCGTTGTCCACCTGGGTTTTCACTTTATGTGCCTGGCTCATCTCCACTCTAGGGCTCTGGGAGTCTCCCTCCTTTAGGGCTATAGGGCAAGTGCCTTCTCCAGAAGATGACCATCCTAAGGAAAGAAACTTAGTGCTCTCCTTCTTGAACTCTCACGCACAGTCCCTCTGTGTCACTCTGAGTGTGGCTGTCAGATTTTACACATTTTATTGGGAAGTTCAATTTAAGCCAGATGTGTGCTGACAGCCACAGTACAGGTGATGACAAGATGAGGCTTCTTGGGCACATGTGACTCCCGTTAGTGAGCTGTTTGGGGTACCTACCCCATGGGACCAAGGCAGGCCTGTGTCACAGGCTTGGCCACATGGCTGCTTGCGGGTACACATGTGTCACACAGCTCAAGCGGCTGACCTAGAGGCCTCTAGTAGTCCCATCCTGGAAGGCCTCAGCCAAGCTCAAGCAGGGACTGTGATTGCTACTCCACAGAGGGGGAGACTGAGGCTGGAAGAACAACAGGCTTATTCCAAGGACCCACTGTTTATGGCATAGAAGTGCCTTTGTTCCTGCATGTAGCAGCTTCCAGAGTAACCACCCTAGTGGGCACCAGACTGGTGTCCAGAAAGCTGCTCCTGAGACCCATTCCTTCTCGTGGGGGTCCTATACTCTCCACCTATCTACTAGCCTGAAATGCAGCCCCACTGGTGCATCCTACTACCAGGGAGCCTGCCCATCCCAGGTCTGCCAGGACACAGGCTGCTGAGGACCGTGGCCTCCCTCCATCTGTGGTGGCTGGCAGGCTTGTGGTCACTCATCTGACCCTGTGATCCTGGCTGCAGCCTCAATGCCCCTTACTGCCTTGGGGAAAGTCCAAGCTCCCAGACATGCTGACCAGGCCCCTCTCTGCACAACCTAGCCTCTGGTCTGTGTGATTTTTCACTCTTTCACTGGATTATTCATTCCTCAAATGTTTATGAAGCCCCCTCCACTCACTTGTAGTCCCTGAGCCAGAACAGCTGCCCTCCCACCACCCAAGGGCCCTACTTCTCAGCTCTTGGAGAATCTTGGAGAAAGAGGAATGAGGCAGTATGGGCAATCAGTTGGAGGGCAGAATGCCAGGAAGTCCAGGCCAGGCCAGGAGAATCACAGGGCAGCCCTAATTCAGGACATGTGACTAGTCCACAGAGATTCTCAGGAGAAGGGGCCATTCCTGAAGCCTGAAGATGAAACATGACCTAGCCAGGAAAAAGAAATATGTATATGCATGTGTCTTAGAGGGGCATGCTGGGCAGGGGGAATAGCACCTACAGAGGCCCTGAAACAGGAAAGAGAAAATGCTCAGGCCTGGACATCTGCCTCCTGTCATCTAGACCCTCATCACGTACTCTGTGCCTGGGGGCTGGTACCTTTGCTGTAGAACAGAGTGGGAGGCAGCAGCATGTCTACCCCTAGTTCCCTCCCCACAAGTGACCTGCACCTGATCCTGTCCCTTTTCCAAAGGTCACTCCTCTAAAGGAGCTGCTGGCAGTAAGCTCAGGTACACCAGTGCTCTTTGGGGTCCTGTCCTCTTGGCCATACCTTTGCAACCAAAATGAGGAGAGTGGAGGATGCGTGGGGAGGTGAGTGGAGGGAGGAGGACATAGGAGGCTTCCCTGACCCTAACTGAGAGCCTGAGTGGGGTCAGCCCTGCAGGAGGAGCCCTTTTCCTCTGGGCACAAGAGGAGAAACAGAAGCCTGGTGGAATCCGGGAGGGACGTAGAGGTGGGCGTGCTCCTCCTGAGCCCTGGGGCAGAGGGGCTAGTGCAATGCTGAGTGACTTGGAAGATGTGTGAGGCTGGGTGATGCCTATTTTACCGAGGAAGAGACTGTGTCCCCCAGAGGGTTAGGGGTTGGGCAGGTGTGGCTGCTGAGGCCCCTCCTCCTGGGCACCTGGCTGGCCTAGTGCCTGTGGGTGGTCACAGGCTCCCAGCAGGAGCCACCTTGGCCTCAGCATGATGGGGAAGGGGGCCTGGTGGGGGAGACCATTAGGGCAGGGGTCCCCTCTCCAGGCCCCAGTGGGTGGGTGGGACAGAGGCCTCCAGGCTCCGGCTGCAAGGGGAGGCCCTCGGTGGCGGCCACAATAAATATGTTTGTTCAAGGGAAGCCAGGCTGGGAGCTGTGTACGCCGGCCCGGTGAGGAAGAAAAGGCCACTTGTGCCTTGCACACTGGGGTGATTGTTCCTGCTCACGCAACCGCTGCCCCGTGGCCGGAAAGGTCAGACGGCCCTCGGGCCCCTTCGGAAGCACCCAGTGCCTCAGGCCCCTTGGCTTGTGCCCTGTTGTAACGTCCCATAATGTCCGTGTGCAGCTCGCCTCCTGGCTGTGGTCACATCACCTCTGAGCCTTGGTATGGGGAGGGAAGCTGCCAGGTAAGGCCTGAAAAATGGCCCTAGCAGATGCAAAGGGAGAAACGAAGCCAGGGGTCTGCCCGCCTGACCCAGAGAAGGCTTTGTGAATGCTGTGGGCTGAGTGAGCCCTGTGGGAGCCGCTGACACCCAAGTGCAGCCAGAGATGAGGCAGAGAGGCTCCACCCGAGGAGCTGCACTGTGCCCAGGTGGGGCAGCTTGCCTGGCGACTGGACATGAGGGAGGCCACAGTGAGGGTTGGGAGAGATTGGAAGCACACTGAGACCAGACCAAGCCATCCCCCATCCTACCAGTGCGAGCTGCTACCGGGCCACATGTCTGTTTGCCTGGGAGTTGGATGCCACAAAAACCCGCTCCTGTTCTTCCCTAATTTAAAAACTCTAGAACCTCACCTGGTGCTCCTGTGTTCTGAGCGCGAGGAGGAACAGAGGATCCCCAACTGGTGGGCCTCAGGGTGGGCCCTGAGTCACCCCATCTGCTCCCCTCCAGTCTCTATTCTTCCTTCTCTGCAAGGGCAGGGCTGTGGTGGGGACGGCGTGCAGTCCCTCTTACTCACCCCAGGTCTTTACCAGGATGGCTGGACCAGGTGGCTAGGGAAGAAACATCCCATGCCAAGGTCCCCCTGAATTGTGGTCTTGGTGGTGACATCATGAGTGGCTGCTACAGCCACTCTGGCTGAGTCCCCAAAAGTGCCTCCAGTCAGAAGGCTGGGGCTACCAAAGAGCAGCCAAGTGGCTTCAGAGGGGCTAGAGCCAAAGGAGGACCTGGCCTGCTCCAGCCCGATCCAGGAGCTCCCTCATGTAGGTCAGCCCTTTCTCTAATGTGTGCACTGCCAGGGATGGCACTCAGGCCCTGACACCTATGGTCACAGGCTTTTCAGAGAGATGTGCTTGTTCAAAGGACCTCATTTTGTGCTGTCAAGGGGACCCTGGGCATGGGAGGGACATTTACCCTGGGTGAGAATTTGGAGCTGCACACCCTGCCCAGGGGCAGCTGCCCTAGATGGCCACCTTCCTTTGTGTCCAGTTCCAGGGTGGAAGTGGTAGGGGGAGGCCTGTAGCCTTGGCTCTCTCTCCCAGGACTCTACTTCTGACACATGGCTGGAATGTGCCAGACTCACCAAGGCCAAATTCCCGAGGGGCCTGGCATTCCAACTATGGGATGGAGGCACTCTGGATTGTTCTCTCTGTGCTACAGTGGAGGCCTGGTGAGGAGGGGAGGGCCCAGCTCCAGCCTGGGGAATTCAGTACCTCTCAAGTTGGGGAAGGGTGGGCTGTGCCTACAAGGAGCCTTCAAAGGGGCACCTCTAGAGGCTGCGGCCCCTGCCATCTACAGAACTGTAACACTGGGCCCCTCCCCTCCTCCCTAGGCCCTCAACGGCCTTTAAATTCTGAGTTTAGCTGTCCAGCCAAAGGCACACATGGCAGCCAGGGCCCTGTGAGTCCTCTTAGCCAGGCTGAGCTTCCATGAGCCATAACCCTGGGGGAGGCTGGCCAGACTCCAGTACAGCCAGGGACACCTAGCCTGGGGCACACAACCTTATGCTCAGCCCTTTCCTGGCTACGGGTACCAACGCCTGGTTCCCCAGTTCCCATTCTCTGTCTACCTCTGCCTGTTGAAGCCACATCACTGCCAACATGGTATCTCCTGGGACAGCGCCTCTTGGGTCTCCTACAGCAGTTATTTCAATTCACCTCTGTTGGGTGAGGAGCCAGGACCAGGAGACTGTGGCCATGGAGGTGTCACCCCTGCAGTGGCCTCCTAGGACAAAATCCCACCTCCTTCTGGGACCTTCCCCGTGAGCGCTCCTCACCAGACCTGTCTACTACACCTGTCCTGACAGCATTGCAGGCCATCCTGCTCTCTTTGTAAGGGAGAAGGCAGTCTGAAAGAAGAGGAGAGAGCAGCAGCAGAGGTTGGAGTGCGTGAGGAAGGGCCACGGTCTAGGAATGCAGGAAGCTCCAAAAGCCAGATGTGCCAAGCAGCAGGTTCTCCCCTTGAGCCTCCAGAAGGAACCAGCTCTCCCCCATGGTGACTGTAGCCCCCGCTGGACTCAGGGCCTCCAGAAACGTTTGATGATAAGCGTGTTGTTTAAAGCCATTACGCTTGTGGGAAACTGTTACTGTCGGGATGGGAAAACAGAAACAGTCCCCTTCACAGAAGCCCCGCCTTCCCTGCTGGCCCCCTTGTCTTCTTGTCTAGTCTTCTACTGTCCTGGTCTCTCAGGTTGGCTCTGGTTGCTTGAGGATCCATTCTTCTTTTTTTTTTGCACTGGGGATCGAACTCGGGACCTCGTGCTTTCGAGGCAGGCAGTGGAACAACTGAGCTAAATCCCCAGCCCGAGGATCCATTCTTGACATGCAGCCAGGGTGATCCTATGTCCATCTGGGTTGGTCACACCACATGCCCTTGCGCCCAGGGCCCTGCTGTCCCACCAGCCAGTGAGCTTATCCCTATCTCATGGGCTTTGCTGCGGTTGTGGCCTCTGTCCCAAACCTTCTTCATCTGATACGATGAGTTACTTTCCCAGGCTTTGGTCTAATGTTTCCCTCTGTGAGACCTTTCCTACACCAGCCCTGCCTGCCTTGGGTTTCCCTCCCTAGCATTAGAGACAAATAGTGAAGTCCACAAAATGCTACCTTGTATCTTGAGATGGCTGAATGAATCCCCTCAGAATGGACACTTTGCATTGACTTTGTATACATTGTTACAGCTATGTCCAAGCCCCTAAATAGGTGGTTAGAATTTGAGACCCAAATACAGTACATCTTACTTTAAGGACTTATCTATTTAATCTGTAGGACAGCCTTCCAATGTAAAGACCTTTTTATCTCATTTTGCAGATGTGGCCATCTAGGTGAAGCCACTGGTACAAGGATCTGTCATCTGAAGTGCAGACACTTGAGCCTGTGTGTGGCTCCTCCCCATGCAGATCTTGAGGGAGATGAAAGGGGAGGACTACAGAGCTTTCCTCCACCCACATCAAGTCATGGCCCTGAGGCCTGTCCTTGCCAAGAGCCAGCCCAGGGTTCTGGCCAGAGCACCCTTTATGCCTGTCACTGTGGCAGGGCCAGGAGGGGCGGGGATAAACAGGCTATTTATCGTTTAGGCACCAGCCCTGCCCTTACAATAGCCCAGGTCTCAGCAGCTCCCAGGACCGATCACCACCTTATTGCCAGCGTGAGTCATCTGCTATCTGACCTGAATCAGAGCTGACCCTTGGGTACCATCTGCTTGCTGTGTCCCCACCCCATGGGGTTACTGCAGTTATCCTTATCTCACAGATGAGGTGGAACCTCAGAGAGGGTGAGCGCTCCCAAGCCAGGACTCAGACCCTAGTGAGCACACTCCAAACCTTCTCACTACTTCTCCCTATGATGCTGGACTCCTGAGGCAAAGGCTACTCCAGAAGCCCATTGCTGTAAAGCTGCTCCTTCCCCAAGTCCAGCCCATATCTGCCTTGTTCCTCCTGGGCACATGCAAACCCCACAGAGCAGAAGGGAAGGGCAGGGCAGGGCCCTTTACCAAGTGGTTCCAGTGTCCTATGCCTCCTGCTGACCTCCATTCTCAGTCCAACCTCTATCTGGGGGTGGGATAGCCAGGGGTGGACATGTCCATCTATGTTCAGGAATCCAGGTGCTCTGAGTGGCCAAGGGTCTGCTGGGAGCCTCTGGGAGGGGCTATTTCTAAGACTCTGGAAGGGTGGACCAGCTCTAATGATGGAGGGACCTCTCTGCCCAGCACAGGAACGTGCCCAGCATGGGCACGACCACAGGAGAGGCATTCTTCAGGCAGGCAGGTAGGCAGGCAGGCATGCTCAGCTTTAAAATTCCTATTTCTCCCATACTGAAGTCAGCTTGTATTCAGACTGATGCAGAAATAACACGATTTGGGGAAAAATATCAAATAGTCTTCCTCCCTGCTGGGAGTGGGCCTTGCCGCTCTCACTGGCCTCAGTCCACCAGCTCGTCACCAGAGTCCCACCCAGAGCCCCTCTGGACTCTGGGCCACCACCCTCTCCCATCAGCCCCTGTAGGGTGGGGCTGGAGATTGCTGGCACCTGGAGAGGGTCACTCCTCTGTCCTAGGCCTCAGTTTCCCTTGCTCTGGCAGAGCACCATTCATCTGTGTCTGGGCCTCATCACACCCTATCACTAGCCCTAGGCTTGCCTCCAGGAAGGGCACAGCCTTTGCTCAAACACAACGCCTCTGATCTGGGGAAACCAACAGGTCTCCCAATCTACCCAGGGACCTTGGGGTCCTCAGGTCAGAAGCCTGGGCTGCCAGCCCTCCCCACACTCCCTCCCAAGCTAGCCACGTCAGCATGTATCCCAGGGCCATCTCTGTTCCCCTGCACTACCACTGGACCCACTCTTGGCCTGTTCCTCTGCCCAGCCAGCTGGAAGCAATCTTCCTGGAGCAGGCAGGTGGCCCTCCTTATGGGCTCTGCAGGGCCATCCCCCAGCCTTGCACCCACGCAGAGGTGGCTCTGCACGCATGGCTGCCTCCAGCCCCTTCCCTATTGCAATGAACCAAGCACTCTGGAATTTGCAAAGAAATCAGGGGTCTTTAGCTGCTGTTTTTCTTGGCGAGGCCTTATCACAAATTAGTGGGGAAGCCCCAAGGTTAGGGTTTCCGTTAGTTCAGCAGAATCTGAGACGAGAGGAGCTGGCCTCCTGCCTCTCCAAGTCAGAAAACACTTGACCTCAGGGCCCCAGGCAGCTGTCAGTGCCCAGGACAATTCCCGGGCAGGTGACCCTTGCTCTGGGTGGGGGTGGGGCGCTGCGGGAGATTACAGGTTGATGGGTTTCACAAGCCTGGTGAGTCCCTGATGCCTTCCCAGGGTCGCCCTCAGCTGATGTCTGAATTAGCCATGGAGTCTGGGGCCTGTGGAATTGGGGCTCTGGACAGTGCTGGTGGGATGCCCAGCTTCAGAGGATGGGGCACAGCTAGAAAGGGGTAAAGCCAAGTCTGGATCAGGATTCCAGGAGACAGGCTCCTGGAACTATGGCACTTAAACATGGGATCTCCACTTTAGCAACTCTGGAAGAGGATCTGGAACCCCAAACCCACCAGTGACAGCCATCTCCACTAAGAAAACAGGCTTTTCTGATGTAAAAGGCCAGCCCAATGTAGCTCCTAGTTTGGAAAACAGAAACCTGAGACCCAGACCACCAAGTAGCTACTAGTAACTTGAAAAGCCAAAAGCATTTGTTACAAAGGCTGGCCCCACCATGGAGGGGTTTTCTCTGATGTTTCGTGAGTCCTTCCATCCTCTGTCTAGGGACCTACTCAGATCTCCAAAGCTCGACACTGGATCTTCACACAAGGCCTGGCCCCACTCCTGTCTCCACCTCACAAAGTTATATCCTCATATTCTCCCCGCCTGACTTCCTGGGAGCTGAGATGGATCCAGTCTCAGCAAGTCCTGCTCTAGACTGCGGGGCCTAAGACTAGATTGGGTTCCAGTCTGTAGGCTCCCTAGTGGACATCTATCTCTGAACTCTTGCCATGCCAGGCACTGTCTCCAGCATTGGTACAGGATACTGGGTCCATCATCTCTGCCCTGTGACAGAGACCACCAGGTCCCCATTTCATAGCCAAGATCCCCAAGGCTCATGACCTTGGAGTGTCTTGTTCTAGGTCACAAAGCTGGTGAGTGAAGAGCAGGATGAGAAGCCAGTTTTGCCTCAGGGTCAAGACCTTGATCCCAGGGACTCTGTCACCTGCTGATTTGGGTGTCCTCTTTCTCCATTCTGAGTCCTGCTCTGCTGCCCCTCTCTCAGGCAAGTTGATTGTGTGCTGAGAGAGGGTGGATGGGAAGGGGACTTGTAGCTGGAGCCATAACCATGTGCCCCATGTGCCCTGTCCCTCCTTGAGGAGGTGCTATGTTGGAGCTGGGGGGGGGGTAGTAGATGGGTCCCTCCCAGGTGACTCAGCCTTTTCTTACCAGGGCACAGACACAGGCCTGCATGACCACTAGATTCCTGCTGAGCCATTCTTGCCTTTGCCACCCTGGGCAGCATTATTCTGCCAAGGGCATCCCCAGCCCTTTGGCCTTCAGACAGGGAACCCTGGCCACCAGCCCAGTTCCATTGTGAAGAAATGCAATCCAGACAGGAGGATGGCTGTCGCTCCTGAGGATTTAAGGCTATCACCTGGCAGAGTGGAGGGTTCTCTACCCTGACAGAATAAGTGGGTCCGTGCTGAAAGGTGACACCGTAAAGCAAGTCTGAGCTGAGGGAGGACAGTATATTATGTGGAGCTCGATATGTATGTGTTTTTCTTTCTGTCTCTCCTTCCAGGTCTCCTTGCTATGGCCCTCGGCCCCCTGGTGATCTTATCAGAGTTTGCTGGGCCAGATGTGATTTTCTATCAGGAGGCTGGGGCCCTAGGCAGGGCCCAAGGGGCCTTATGAGGAGGGGGAGGGGGCCTTAATGGAGGCGGGCTCACATTTCCACTCCACTGGGCCAAACAGAAGATTCCTTCACACCTGTGGCAGAGATGGAGGTGCTAGCCCCAGGCCATGTCTCTCCCCCTCCCTAGTGAGTTTACTGTGCCCCAATCCCCTGAATCTAGGTCTGCCCGTGTGACTGGCTTCCACCACTGGGTTATAGAAGCAAATGACACAAGAGCTCACAGGCTGTGGCTGGGGGTAGTGGAGGACCCCTGAAAGGTGGTGGGGTCATCCTCTGCCATCTAGCCTGACCCTGTCAGACTCAGCCTCTTGCAGTTTGGAATGTGAGAAACAGTGGTCCCTTGGAGCTGCTAAGGTTGGGGACAATGTGGCCTCTCTGAGGCTCAGAGCTTCCTTTAAATATAGTTATTTCCTGGCACACCAAAACCAGGAACTGCATAAAGCTGTCTTCAGGAGGCCTCTGCAAATGCAAGCAGCAGGGGCAAAGTCCGAACTAGGCCTTTCTGCCTTCTGGATGTTCTTTTTAGGATCCTCCTCAGCCCCTCAATTTAACAAGTTCTCAGCTGGGAAGATTTTGTCACATCCCTTTTTACAGATGAGGACACTGAAAGGATTTGCTGAGGATTTGAGAGCTAGAGCTGAGTTCAGCCTGGGCTTGCTCACCACCCCCACATCCCCCAGAACCTGGTGCTCCTTGGGAAGCCACTGAATCCCGTGTCCCTCTCCTGCCCCAGCAGTCAATAGGAAAGTGCTATTGCTTCGGGGAGGCAGGGAGTCAGGCCAGCAGCCAGGGGTAGACCCAGGGACAGACAGATAGAAGAAAAGAAAGCAAGGGGAGAGGAGGCTGACATCTCTGGACCCCACTTCTGGCTGCTGTGCTACCTCCCTTTGCAGCAGAACTGCCTTCTGGGGCTCACCCTGTGTGCAGCCCTTGCTTCCTGCTCTCCTGACTACTTTCATAGGCTTCACCATGACCACAAGGCCAAATCTCTGTCCCTAATATGAGTGTAACCCTCCAGGAACAGCCAACATGCTGGCCTCTCCTTGTTTTCCCCTGGGGCCCTCCAGGCCTTTGCCTCCTGGGTGTCCTTTTCAGGATCCTCCTTGACCCTTAAACTCTGCATGCTGGTGGCCTAGGGTGCAGCATGGACCTCCCTTCCTCCTCCTCCAACTGCTCTTGCTTCAGAATCTTGCCCAATCTCAGGACTTCAGAACCCAGCTTTGTTGCTACCACCCTGGCATGATTCTTGGTCCTACCCAGATTGTACCTGGAATGGCAGTCCCTCAGTTATGCACTACACTGATCTGTGGCATCTCAAACTCAGTGTGTCCACCTGGATTCCCAGTCTTGCCTAAACCATGGAGCCTCAGTGGCTGCATCTATCCAGGAGCTTCAGCCATGGTCCAGAGTCCCTCTCCCAGGAACCCTGTGCTTCTGCATCGTTTCCATGTTTCAGGATGATCCTCTGTCCAACTCTCACCCCTCAGCTATGGTCAGGGACTGAGCTTCCTCTAGCTCCAGCCTTCACTAACTTCCCAAGAAGCCACCTGCTTCTGCCTCTGCTTCACATTGGTTTCTACCCAACACCATTTGGTCCTTTGAGATTCTTCTGTTTCACTCTCCTGGGATCATGAAGTAATTTCTTACTCCTCCCTGGTGGTCACTTCACCCCCACCACACCATCCTCCCGGTTGCCCCCCACCTCCACTGGGTGCTTTCTTCCTGGGGTCATGTGTGCTGGTCTCAGCAGGGTGCCTCCTCTGCCTCTGGGAACCCTGCTCAGATCCCAGCTCTTACTGAAGCCTTCTGCCTGCAGCACATCCAAAAGCACACCTCCCTCCCCACACCATCCTGGACTTGTCCTCCTCTAACCACCCTATCATTGTCCCATATTCATTGTCACTGGTAATTGTTTGCCTTTCTGGATCATTCTCTGCCTCCTCATCTGGAAAAAAAGCACCACAGGGCCAAGTCTCTTCTTGCCTTGTTCACCATCTCCTGCCTAGAAAGTATCTGATGAGCTCAGTGCACTGAAGGGCACCGCAGCCTCATGCCATGAGCTTCCCAACCCAGTGGGTCATTATTACTCTACTTGCAAATGAGTTGCCCACACAGATCCAGGGTGACTCAGACCTGACCAAGATACATCCCCACCCCTGCCACACAGTGCCTGGCTCAGGGAAGACACTGACCTAGTTGGGAAGGACTTGGCTTACTAGCTGCCTCTGAACAAAGGCCACAAAGGCTGGAGGTCCCCTCACAGGGAGACCTCAGTAAGGAGCCTTTCTGTCCCCAAAGCCCTGCCTTTTAAGTTGACCTGTATGGTAGGACAAACAGGGAAGAAATTACTGTGGAAATGGCCAGATGTTTGGTGACTTGTTCTGTTGTCTCCTTGGAGTTGGTCCGGCCCCCAGTGACTTGTCACTCTCATATTCAGAATGGAGAACCTGAAACAGCCCCCATCAGCTCCCTCCCCCATGTTTTTTTATTTTTTAAAACTCTTTACAAGCTCCAAAAGACAAAAACTCTCTCATATCTGGGAACTGGCTTCTCCAGTTGGCCAGGGGCTGTCTGACTCTAGGCTAGAAAACTATGCTTGCCTAGATCCCTAAAAAGCTGGGGGCAGGTTAGGATGTTGGCATGGCCCCTGGGACATGGAGGCCCAGAAGAATGTCCTCATCTCCCTTGGGTAGCAAGTCCCCATTGGCCTTGGGGGCCAGGCTAGGGCCAATTCCCCAACCCAACACCATATAATGAGGAAAATAAGGGACAATGTGCCTGGATGACCCAAGGACATAACTTTCTATAGGTCAAGAGAGAGATATTAAGGATTCCTTGGATGGCATAGGGTCCTGAAGGTACCCAGGACAATGTCTCAACACAGGACACTCAGCCTAGGCCTCTGTAGGAGCTCAGGGTCTGGGTAGGCAGGGGTTAACATACTACAGGTCAGGTGCTGGTCAGCCTGGGTCCTGTTCTCCTTACAGAGGCAGCCAGGTGACCTTCAGGGGCTGCCTCTGGTTTGGGAGGCTTTTCCAAGGCCAGGGGCCTCCTCCTGGCTTTCAGCTGTCCCAACACAAGGCCAGCATGGGCTCAGCCTGAAGGAGAACTGGACTTGGCCTGAAGGAGGCCTGAACTCTGCCTGGTCCCGGAAGGCAGCCAAGCCAGGGAGTTTGTGCCTTCATGCTCAAAAAGGCTGATCGCCGAGATCTGCCCACTCACACCTTCAAGATACCACCCATCTTTCTGAAAGATAATGAATGGCAGGGATGTGTGGCTTATCTTTTGTCTTCAAACTTTGAGTATACCATCCAAGTGGAAGACTTCATACTGTCTAATGTACTGGCAGTTTCTCCTGACGACCTCCAGTGAGTTGGAGAGAGCTTCCCACACTGTCCAAGCGCCCAGGGATGTGGGCAGCAGGGAACTGGTTTGGGGAGATTGTGAGTTTCTTCACCTATGCAGGAGGGGTTAGACCCTAAGGTCCTACATTTCATGTGTTGGTCCAGTTACACACATATGATAAGGTTTATTCTGTATCCATTTCTGTCTTTCCATAACTGAAGCATATGGAAAATGAGGATATCTGTAGAGCCCATGGCCATACCAAGGCTCTGCTTCTCTAAAACCAGTATAACATTTAGACCCAAAACTCTGTCCTGGGCTGCCCTGGCTTCCCTTGCTGCTAGTGGGGCACCCAGAAATGATTACTGCTCAGCAGGCAGCATTTTGGCTCTGGTGGCAGAAAGGAAGTATGGTTTTCAGGCTATAGGATTCTGACTCCTCAACTCTGGCATGTACCCAAGGAGGGCCAAGGGACACCCATGGTCCCCTTGCAGATCCCAAGCCTGGTCCAGGGCATGGATCCAGAAGCTCTAGGACTGGCCCAGGGATTGGGTTTCCTGACTGTTTGGGTACACGGGGGTTAGGGGGAATACTGCTCCGAGGGCTTCTGTGGATGCCTGACTAGCCTACCCTCCAGCCACCCATGTTAAAATGGACACCTGGAAACAGGCATGGTAGCATGTGCCTATAATCCCAGCACTCTGGGAGGCTGAGGCAGAAGGATTACAGGTTCAATCCCAGCCTATGCAACTTAGTGAGACTCTTGTCTCAAAAACAAGAAAAGAAAAGAGCTGGAGATGTGGTTCATTGTAGAGGATCTAGGTTCAATCTCCAGTACTGCAAAATGAAATAAAAGGATTCCTGGGAGCTAAGGTGGGCACTTGGCACAGCATGTACCAGGGCTTTAGTCATTACCAGGATAGACATCAATCCCTTATTGTGGCTCTCAACGCAACTGGCTTTCCCCTGACAGATTTAAGTGGTCCTGCACCTGGTCAACTGGTCCCACCGGTCCAGACTGTTCATATGCCCAAAGAAGCCTCCTTTGGATGCCCTGAATATCCTCCTCAACCTCTAAAAATCAGAGCCAATCCCGCAGTCAATTGTTTCCTGCCTACCTTCCTTCTTCTTTTGTTTTGTTTTTTTGGTACCGGGGATCAAACTTGGGACCTTGCACTTGGGAGGCAGGCACCAGAACCACTGAGCTAAATCCCCGGCCCTGCCTTCCTTCTTCTTATCTGTGTCCTGGGAGCTGCACCCTCTTAAGGCTTGAGGCTGAATGGATTGGCAGGAACTGTGGCCCTGGCTCCCATGGGAGTGCTGATCCACCCATGGGCAAAGAGTAAAGAATGGAGAGACGAAATAGAGATGAGGAAGGGCTTAGCCAGGTAAAACCCAGCCTGAGCTACAGCCAGAGCCATTGCAGCGCAGAGCAAGGTCTGGGTGTGAGAATGACATAGGAAGGAAGGGGCATGGGAAGGCGTTGGGAATGAAAGAGCCTCCCAGGCTGAATCAGGCCCTAAGTTCCAAGAGTCCTTAAGGGTTAAAGCTTGGCCAGAGCATGTACCTTGTCAACCAAAACTCACCTTGACAAGGGCTCCAGCACAGGGCATGTAGCCCATCAATTTCACCTTGAGAAGGGAGCTTCTCTTCAGACATGGAGTGTAGGGGACCTGAGATCTCACCCTGGCAACAAAGCAAAACAATTTTGTCTGCTGCAGAACCATGACTCCTCAGCCCACAAAACTAAGGAAATGGAAGAAACTTTAGTCCTTCCTTTATGACCTTAAAAGGACAGGACACTGAGCTATTACTCTGGGGGGACTCAGCCCTTGGGGCCCAGGGACAAATGGATGTTTGGAAGTCCCTCCACCTGTGGTTCCAGACAGATATATATGTCACATTCCTCTCATGAGCAGTTGACCAGTCTCTCCTCTGTCCTCAGGCTTCTGCTGCTGCCTGTAGGTCCCTGGCCATGCAGGTCCCTCCTCTCCTGCTCTTCTAAGAGTTTGTGTTTAAGACAAAATTAAGAAGCCAGTCTTCACAAACTTGAGAACTTTCCTGAATATGAGGCCAGGCTGGGAACATCCCTGGGTAGGGGAAACAGTGGTTTCCTGGGGCTCCCCTCCCTTACTTGTTCCAGTGTAGGGCCTGGTATGGTAGAGGTCATAGTTAATGGCCCTGCAGGAAAGAGAAAAAAAGGGCAGAGAGATATGTAGGAGAGAATTTTTGGCTCTCTGGAAGTCTCCTTCTCTGTCTAACTTCCCAGGGTAGAGATTCAGGGGGAGACAGGGTGTACTAGAAATGCAATAATGGGCTACAGCTCGATATAGGGGGCCTGCCTGTTCATGCAGTCATTCTGGGGTCATCCAACTCCCCCTTCCTCCTCCCAAGCAGCTCTGAATACTGCAAAGATGACCCACTCAAGCCCCAGAGTCCTGGGACATTGTGCTGGCATAAGGTGGTGTCCTCTACAGGGACTGGTGTAACTGCCCAGCTAGAAAGGAGAAGGGGCCCAAGGGTGTGTGCAGTAGAAACCTGGGTCCTTGAGCAGAGGCCCCAGGGCAAATCATGTAAGAGGGCAGGGCCCCTGGGATGTTATTTGACTTGGTCACTTGACTAAGGCAGGGCCACTAATCCTTCCACACCTGTCATCAAGATTCCAGGACTTGCTGAGGGGGATGTGCTGAGCTCTTGCAGCATATTTGTACTCAGGCTAGAGGCCCTGCTTGCTACTTGCCCAACACTCATTTAGCTCTTGCCTCTAGGTTGCTCACAGCTCTCAGCAAACAGAAAAACTGAATGGCTCTTCTGGTGCCAAGAACACCAGGGCCCGCCTGTTCAGGAGAAACACCGGGATTCTGGGGCCCCTTCCTCAGAAGGAGTTCTCACGTCTTGGCCAGCCATTGGTCTGGAATCCCTGGGGCTAAAGGGCCAAGTTTCTGGGAAGCCCTAGAGACAAGACCTTCTGGGCAATAGGGAGTGGAATTCCAGGCCCCCAGATCTGAGTCTGTTCCTGCTGAAGCTGCTTGGCAAGCCTACCCCCCAAGAGACTCAGAGGCCAGGGCAAGGCTGGTGATGGGGGAGGGACACCCAGCCATTCCTAGAGAGCTGGCAAGGTGCCCTATAGCTCACTCTCTGGACAGAGGTTGCTTTTCCCGCTGTGGCTTGGCTGGCTAGCTCATAGCTCCACCACCCAAAGTTTCCTTTATGGGTCCCCAGATGAGTTGTAGGGGGCATCCTTCAGCTTTTAGCTTTGTTTCTGACCTCTTCTCTAGTGACAGAACCACCTGGGTCTGGTACTGAAAGGGTGCATGTTGCTGTGCAGTTATTCACAACCACCCCAAATGTGAAAAATTATAACTCATACAAGCAATTAATGCAGGCCTCACCCTGAGACAAACGAGGTGGACTAAGAATAGGGGCTTTGACATCTATGGCCAGGTCAGCCATCTGTGGATGGAGCTGCTCCCCCCCCTGTGCGAGTATTGCCGGTGCAGAAGTCAAAGGTTGGGTACTGCCCCTGGTGTCACTGGCCATAGTGGCTTAAACCCTCTGAAATTTGCTTCCCACTACGACCCTCAGCTTTGAAATGCATCACTGCTCTGTGCACCTAATGCTGGCTACAGCTGGCCCTTAATGCCCCTACCTCACCTTTGCAAGTACTGTGACCTCTGCCTAGCATGCAGTTTCCTCCTTTGACAACCCTTCTCCAGGAAGCCTCAGTTGACCATCCACATCCTTCATGATCTACCTAACATTCACTGTACCCCAAGCCTCTCTATCCATCTAGAACACTGTGGCATCAGAGCCCTGGGCCTAGCTCTGGGACTGAGATGAACAGGGGACACCAGTCCTTGGTTCTCACTGATGACAGCTGCCCTGAGTCCAACCTCAGCTCACTCAGATCTCCCAGAGAAGCCACAGCGGAAGGGATGACAGAACCAACGGCACAGCAGGCAATATGCTCAGCATGGGCGGGGTCTCCGGAGGACAGGGCAGCTAGAGAGACAAGGCTGTCTTCACTCCAAAGGTGTACAGAGCTGGAAAGCTCCACTGGGCCCACCCCCTGACAGGAAGGACACACAAGACTTCTACACCCTGTTGCTCCATGTGCCCAGGAGGGCTGCTGCTCAGGAAAGAGGCTTGGCCCAAGGTTGGTCTGCCTCTGCAGAGACTGCCTGAGGGTTGGGATCATGGTCTGGTTATCCCAGGGTGCACGCCCTGTCCCAAGAACGGGCACCTCAGAGATCCCTGAGTGAGCAGGGAGAGCACAGAACAAAGGCTCAGTGGTGAGCAGTGTGCTGGGCCCTCGTGCAGCACAGCCAGGCCCCGAGCGGTGTTTGCTCATCTGGAAGCAATATTGCAGTAACGTAAGACGGCCAGAATACGGTACACTCTCTGAATCCATGAACTCTGCAGCAAGGAATATGGATTTAATGGATAATCTCACCAGCAGCCAAGAGAACCCAGACTCCTCCCCAGGACTTCACCTGGCCCTTGCCTTCTCCTGGAGCCCAGCTCAGCCAGGGGCTGCAGCCATGGTCTCCAGAAATGGGCTGACCTAGGATCCGAGTGTGATTGTTTTCTTTCATTGGGTGGGAGTGGGGGAAATGAAGACCTGCCTGAGGGCAAAAAGGCATCTGTCCTTGAGACCCCAGCCTGCAGTGAGGAAAGTCAACTCAGAGAAAGTAGGAAACAAAGGTGATGGTGTAATTAAAGTCTCCAATGGTTATGACTTGTTTTGGAATTGGGGGAGCAAAAATCACTTCTGTAGTGCTTCCCAACTTAATATATAGCTGGAATAATAAAAAGAAACAATAAAAACCACAGTGGAAAAGATGATGGAGAGTTTTTATAGTGAGCAGCAGAGGAAGAGCCCAGAAGGCCCGGGGGAGTGTGGCTAACAGTATGATTCAGGGAATGATTCCAGAAGGCGGGAGGACGAGTGGAATGCAGGTCTCTGGGTCTGGGTCACCAAGTGGAGTGGGGGCTTCACACAGCTCAGTGTCTCAGCCTTACCATTCTCTGGGATCTCATTTTAGAAGCTAATTAATCCTTTCCTTGTTTAAATCCCTGAAGCATGAAATGCTTCACAAAGTTGTTAACATCACAGGGAACCATCCCATCCCTCTGCTGCCTACTGGGTGCCTGCATTGAGGCTGGGTCTGCACAGGTTGGCTTTTCCTTCCTTATCAGAGCCCTGTCTAATCCCTTGGCTACTCAATTGTCCCCAGGAAGCTGACCTCACTCTGACACAGCCTGGGAGGGATGTGGGGGGTGGGTGTCACAATTTGCCTCCTCTTGTCCAGCCCAGAGGTCCTCCAGGAGACAATATACATACACTATGCCAGGAGGCTGTGAGAGAGTCATGTGCAGAAGAGGTGCGAGTCCTGTTGCTCTGGCCTTCTAGCCCTTGGGTATGGCTGCTGGAGGATGACAAGCCCCTAAACTCCTCAACCCCCACCCACAACCCATCTTATGAGCCGGGAAGTGAAACGAAGAGAGCAGAGTGTAGTGTTGGAGCCTCCATACGACCAGTCCAGCCTAGAGCACTGGGCTGGGGCATAGGCTGGGCCTGACAGCCTTGGGGCACAACAGGGAGGGGTCTTCATTCCCTACCCCTGAACCCCTCACTGTGATTCACTGTGATGCTCAGCTCTGAGCCTCCCACAGCCTTCCATGGGCCACTGGCAAGTATAATATCCCCAAGGCAGGACCCTGCTGCTGCCCCATCTGGGCCCTGGTGAGGGCTGTGGCATGTCCCCGAGGCCAGGCTGCCCATGGAACCCCACCTCTCTGAGGTCTGTCAGACTAGCAGAGGGCTGGGCAAACAGAGGCATTCGATAAGCACAGAGCTCTTGGGTGAATGGAGTGAGTAAATGTTCACTGCTCAAATGAGAGGCAAGTACAAAGTCCCTCCCCAAATCCCTAAAGGACTCCAAAACTCTAACCTCCTTGGATCCAGATCCTCTTCCTGGCTCTCTGGGGGGCAAAGAACACAGGTAGTATTTCCCTTTTGTGCAGAAGTGGAAAGAGACCCAGAGGGGCAGGGCCATACCAGCTGTCTGTGATCCAACCTGGTCCAAACAATTTGGCCCTCTTCTGTCCAATGGGTGGACACAGGGAACAGGTGAGCAGTCCCAGCCATCTGGCACCTGCCCACAGCTCCAGGCAAGTATTTGCTGTGTGCCGACTCTGCCTCCCCTCAAAGGCATACTCTTCAGAAGCAGTGCCAGGACCCTCCCCCTATAAGCCTGCAGACCGGATTTGAGACCCTTGAGTTGAAAGGAAATTTGAAAAATCAAATTCCTTTTGTAAGCTGCCAAAGTCCTATTCTCCAGCAGTGAGGCCCCAAGATGCCTCACTTGGTATTTAAGAACTATTTATTGATTGTGGGGGTCTATGATAAAACTACTTACTTGGGAAACAGCTCAGTTATGGTCACAGACCTCCTCTACAGCCTCCTCACCTTGGGTTGGGCCTTGGGGTGCAGAGGTGGGTATGATGATAGACCCATCCCAGCCTCAGAGAGTCCCATTCTGGGGTGGCATTTCTACCTAGCAGAAGTCAGCCAAGTTCTGAGACAAAGCCTTGTGAGGTACTCGAAGAGCAGCTAGATAGCAGAGGTGACTCAGGAAGCTCATGAACTGGGACCTCAGGAAGCTCACGGAGAGGGCAGAGAGGCTGCAGTCCTAGCTGGCTGCAGGATGTGCAAAGATCTGGGCCCAGGCAGCAGTTGCGTGCTGCAGCAAGACAGGAGACTGTGAAGAGGCATTCTCAGCTGCCATGAGGCCACATGGACTGGAGCAGTGGGAGAATGGGTAAGACCTAGAAATGGGCAAGGGAGGAGGGAGAACTGCCAGTCACTATGGCACCAAACCTCACAGTATTAATATAAGAAGCACGAAAGTTATCCTGTTCAGACTATAAGATATTCCTTGGAAGAAAATTGAAAAACATACAGTGAAAAGATAACCCATGCTCATGGATTGGAAGATTCAACATAGTTAAGTTGACAACACTCCCCAAATCAGTCTCCAAATTTAATGCAATCTTTCTAAGAATCCCAGCTGGCTTCTTTGCAGAAATTGACAAGTGGTTCATAAAATTCATCTGGAAATTCAAGGGACCCAGAATAGACAAAACAATCTCGAGCAAGAACAACAAAGTAAGAAAATTCATGCTTTCTGATTGCAAATTAGTACCCAGCTACAATAATCAAGACAATGTAGTACTTTCATAAAGAAAGACAAATAGATCAGTGTAATAGAATTGAGAGTCCAGAAATAAAGCCTGACATTTTTCTACAAAGGTATCAAAATCATTCAATGGGGAAAGGATATGATGTTGGGACAACTGAATATTCACGTGACACAAAATAAAGCTGGTCCCTTGTATCATACTACATACAGAAATTAACTCAAAATGAATCAAAGACTTAAATGTAAGAGCTAAAGCTATAAAATTCTTTGAAGAAAATATGGCAATAAATCTTTCTGATCATGGATATGCACATTGTTACTTAGCTATAACACCAGAAACAAACAAGTAAAGAATAAATTTAGACTTCATTTTAGTTAAAATTTTTTTGTGTGTCAAAGAACATTATCATGAAAGCAAAAAGCAATCCAGAGAATGGAAGGAAATATATGTGATATGGGACTTGTATCTAGAATATAAGAACTTATAAGTAGAACGTAAAGAACAACTACTCAATAAGAAAAAAGACAAATGACTCAATTACAAACTGGGCAAAGGATCTGAATGGGCATCTCTCCAAAAGAAGAGTTACAAATGGCTAATAAGCACATGAAAAAGATACTCAGCATCATTAGCCATTAGGGAAATGCTAATCAAAACCAGGATGAGATATCAATTCACACCCACTAGAATGGCTAAAACGAAAACAGCAGATAGTAACAAGTATTGGCAAGAATATGGAGAAACAGGAGCTTTGACAGTGTGCTGGTGGGAATGTGAAATGGTGAAGCCACTTTAGAAACAGTATGGTAATTCTTCAAAAGTTTAAACATAGTCACCACGAGACCCAGCAATTCTACTACTGGGTTTACACCCAAGAGAAATGAAAATAAATGCCAAAAAAAGCTCATTCCAAATGTTTATGGTAGTATTTTTTCATAATAGTTAAACAATGGAACTGGTCCAAATGTCCATCAACAGATAAATGGATAAAGAAAATACAGGCTCTCAATACAATGGAATATTATTTGGCCATAAAAAGAAATGAAGCATGAACCTCAAAAACATGACCCTGCACGAAAGAAGCCAGGCACAAAAGGCCAGGTAATGAATGATTCCAGTTACAAGAAATGTCCAGAATCGGCAGACCTCCAGAGACAGAGTGGGCTGCTGGGGCTGGGGAATTGGGCGG
>NW_004624767.1:15411748-15480629 GCF_000247695.1 Heterocephalus glaber | reverse complement strand
GTGGGGGTGGGGCAGTGACAGCTAAGGGATGCAGGATTTCTTTCAGGAGGGGTGAAAATGTTCTGGAACTAGATAGAGGGATAGTTGCCCAAATCTGAACAAACTAAAACCCACTGGATCTTATATTTTGGGAGAATTGTATGGTATATAAATTATGTCTTAATAAGGCTGTTACAAAAACAAAAATAAAAACCAAAAAATGCAAAACAAAAAACAGTTCCTCAGGATGACAGCACCATAGTAGGCCTTGTGCGAGCTCCAATTTCAGGATGCCCCTGGATTCAGGGGCCCTGGGGACCCCCAGGCCCCTGGACTAAGCCTCTACCCACGCCTTGCTCTAAGGCTCCCAGGTTTGCCGTTTCTCATGGTACAGGCCCGGGAGTAGGGAGCTAGCAGCCCTCTGCAGCTGGGGCTGGGGGTGGGGGGCCTGGAAGCCGTGCAGCAGGGATGGAGGCTCCCACGCTCCAGGGCCAAGCTGACGTGACTAAAGCTAAACAGACCCCATGCCACAACGGGGTTACAGCTAATTCTGAGCAGCACACAGAGCCCTCGCCAGTGATGGCAGCCTCAGGGAGGGGCGGTGGGGCAGGCAGGCCCAAAGGTAATTTGCACACGGAGTTTATAAGGCCCCTCAGCTCTTTTAAACATATGCTCCTCTGATTATAAACAGCTGATGGCTCACAAGATTCAGATTTTCCAGCAGGGCTTCCAAAAAAAGATTGCACTCCAAGCAGAGAAAGGTGACCGGGTGCTCTGCTACGGACACACATTTAGCCTCCTTCTCAAACAGCTGAAGCTGCCTCTGTTGCCCGGCTCCAAACATGTCACATCTTTAAAATGTTTGCTGCTATTGGCATATCCCAAGGAGAGCTTTGGCCCTGGCTCTCAGCCTGGGGAGGGAACTGGGTGACGGAGATGGAGCCCCGTATAGACTGGATCTTCTGTCTCCTCAACACTGATGCTGTGAGAAGCTTTCACCACCTACCCCGAGGCTGGTGGATAAGGATCAAGAGCCACTGTCAAAGACCCTGGGGCACAGTTTATGGCTGGCCACTTCCCACTCTGTGCACACCCAGAGGTTTCTGCACTGATCCTCTTGCTACCTGTCTGGCCCACTGGGAGGACATAACTGAGCTCAACCTCCTTGACCACCTTTCTTGGGCATCCTGGGTACCATGAAGGGAACTTAGAAAGAGAAGTATGGGGTAGAATAGAAACACTAGCAGGGAGCCCCAGGAACAAGTCCTCCATGAGATTCTGGTGCATTGCTTTGCCAAGTCCTGCGCAGCTATGCCAGTGGGCCAGCTACAGGTACCAGAAAGGATCCTGTTGGGAAGTATCAAAGTCGAGGAAAGATTCGCCAAGGATTCCTAGCCTAATGCCATGGAAAAGAATGTCTTGTGACTCAATGGGATCTCCTTCATCTCTTTTCTTAGCTGTCTGTTGTGTGAATGAGGGAAGCAGAAGCTTAGTCCCCACCTGCACTAGTCACCTGAACAGAAACCAGAATTTGGCAAAGGGGGTAGCACACATGGATTCAACACCCAGGAGGCTCAACATGGGGAAAGTCAGACCTGTCCCCCACACCTGGAGCTGCCTCTGCAAGCAGGATTCATGTACCTCACATGAAGCAATGTGGCAGAGAGGGAAGGACATACCTGGGCTCAGAATGCTGGTCTCAAAGCCCAAGTCCAATACCTTCTTCATTGTTGATATCTGGCAAGTCCCTTAAGTATGCCTCACCTTAGTTTCCCTATTTCTCCAGCAAGTGATGAGGAACAAGCTCTTGGAAACAGTCTGATGGAGGAAGTACTTCAAACCAAATGTCAGCAAAAGCAAATAAGGCCTTCTGAATTGAGTGGGCTGTCTGTACCCACTTTTGCTCTCCTGGGTCCCAGCTACTCTGAGAGCCTTGCAGGGGCTCCAAGCTGGCCCAGCAAGCTGACAGAACCTGGCTGAGGGTAAGGCCTTAGAGGTAGGGGCTGCCCAGCAAGGAGGAGCTACGGTCCTCTCTCTGAGCTGTGGCAACTCTGTGCCACGCAGGGTCAACAGGTGATTCCACATGACTTCGTGACTCTTTAGGGATGCCACCAACATGAGACTCTTTTGCCTTCTGTCCCAGTGATGTTCACAAGGTGGGAATAATCCCTGAAGACCCAGGCAGGATAAGGAAACTGGGGACTTTAGAATCACTCCTCACCCATCCACAGAGTCCCACCCCCAGCCCATCTGCCTGCTTCCTTTTCTCTGTGATAGATCCACAAGAGGGCTCTTCAACATTCCCGGGTGCTGAAAACAAATTAAGGGCAGAGCTGGCATTGGTAATTCCTCTCTTAGGCCTGTGGCCATTGTCCTTAGTTGGCCCATGTCCCCAGGAACTGGATTGGAATATTTTCTAGGGGAGAACGAGTTACCTGTTACCGTTGCAGTGGCCAGTTTCTGTCAGCCAAAAGCTCACTCTCTCTAAGTCATCCCTGCATGAGACCCTGGAAGACAGGAAAACCCTAACAGAGCAAGAATCTGACATACATACCAAGGCAGGTGTGCCATCTGGCCGCATACTTTTCCAGTGCCCAGATACCACTTTCCTGGGTGTCATCTGCCATTGGTGAAAGGTGACAGGTAGGCTGAGCCCTCTTCTCTGTTCCATCAATGGTTGGATAGAGCCTTATGAAGGTGGCTGTGTCAGCTGGCTGTTGCCGAGTGACAAATCACCCAACAAGGTCACAGCTTGAAGACACAGATATTTCTCTCACACGAGGAGAAAGGGGTCAGCTGGTCAGGGATCTGTAATGGCTTCTCTGGGTGACTCTGGTTCAGGGTCTCTTTTGACACTATGAAGTTGGCTGGGGCTGTTTGCTCATCAGAAGGTGTTACTGAGGCTATAGGACCTGCTTCTGGCTCACTGGTGAAGCCCCAATTCCTCAACATGTGGACCTTTCTACAGGGCCGCTTTAGAATCCTTACAATATGGTGGCTGGCTTCTTTTGGTGGCCAGGGTCCCAGTGAAAGAAGAATGAGGAGAAGTCTGCTGCCTTTCACGTTCCAGGCTAGAAAGGCATACTCTGTCACTTCCTCCACGTTCTACTTGTCAGGACCAAATGACTGAGTCCAGCCCAAGTTTGCTGGGAGGGGAATTGAACTCCATTTCTTGAAGGATGGAGTCTCAAAGGATTCATGGCCACATTTTAAAAGCACCAGGGCCATTGTTAGTTTCCCTTTCTTCTCATTCCTATCTTATTTGTCCAAATTACAGCTACCTTCTGAGCCTGCCTGACTTATTGAAAATATTTCCATTGAGTTCTCTGAGGCCCTTCATGGCCAATCCCTCTGCACTATTGTTTCCCAGGGCCCACTGGCTTTATTTCAGTAGAACAGGGACAGAGTAGGCTCTCTGAAAATATCTGTCCTCACTGCAAATATGACAGAGGGCCCTTGGATGTTCACAGATTATAATCACCAAGGTGACCAATGGAGCTTCCTGTGGACACTTCCTGGGACATCAGTGAGAATCTGAAATACTTTCCAGGTTGGCCACTGGTTGGGAGGCTACGGACATGGCAGGCCTAGGCAGGAAGGGGAGTAGATATGTGCTGAGCTTGGGATGATCGAGGGAGACAATTGCTTCTGGAAGGTGGTGGTAGAAAAGACTCTTTTGGCAATGGGTTTGGCAGGCCTGGCTCCCTTCATTTTCCCACCCCCTGCCCCCATGCCTGGCACCCAACCAGGCCCCAAGCAGGTGTGCAGGAGACAGCTGCAGAGTTAACCCGAGGCTCGGCTGGGGCTCCAAGAAAGCTGGGTCTGGCTAATCAAGGCTTGGCTGTGCAATGCCCAAATGTACACACAGCACAGCTGCCCTCCCCCTGGGAAGAGGCCCACACCCCATGCTGCCACTCACGAAGACTGCCTGAACTCCAGACCCCCTGCCCACCTGGTCTCATGTTATCACAGACCCTCAATGCAGTAACATAAATCTGCTCAAGAGGAGGCCAGAACCAACCCTAAGGCAGCAGAATGACATCTAATGTCACCTAAGGATACCTCCCCCAACACTCTTGGTGGAAGAGGGCCTTGGGGACCAGGGACTGACGTGGACCTTGGGATAGGCTGGAGGGGGGCAGGAAGATTCACACTTATCAACCTTTATTGCCCTGGGCCTTGTGTCCCATCCCTGGGTATCACAGACACAGGTAGTGCCACAAGCAGGGCATGTCCATGGGTGACCATGCCCCAGAACCAAGAGCTGTCAGTGTCATTGGGTGGAGAGGTGGGGCTGATGCCATGAATAATGCTTTCTTAAGCCCTTGCCTGTCCACTTTACTCTTGGCCTCCCTTGGCTTGCCTATTACTACACATGGCACCACCATGGGCTACTGCCTCACCTGAACACCTATGGGCTGCCCTCAGCCATGAAGCCCATTCAAGACCACTTCTCTGAGATTCCTGGCCTTTCTACTTCTTATACCTCCACAAACACCACTTTCCCCTAAGTCTCTGTTCACCTTTTCCACCCTGAACAGCCCTGGTGGCCTGCCCTCACCCTCTTACAGCTCTCTCATTCAGCAGCCAGAGATATCTTTCTAGAAGGGAGACCCCATTTTTGGTGCTGTTCTTCCCAAGACCTCCTGGGTCACCCTTGTGCTTTACCTCGACCATATCTGCAGATGTGGGGGACAGGAGCTTTGGGTGGGGACAAGTACACATGCCACCTATGAGAGCAGTGGTGATCTGGAGGAAGAAGGAGGGTGCTGCTGTCTCAAGGGTTGAGTGGAGGTGGAGAGCTGTGAGCAGGCCCATAAAGCCGTGGGAATGGAGAAGAGGCCCGGATGGAATGCAGGCACAGGCGATACACAGGAGGAGGAAGGTTCTGGAATACAGATGTGGAGCAGAGACCCATGACCAAGCTCAGAAGCCACTAGATGGAGGGTCACAGAGACCCCCACTCAGGACAGCTGCAGCGGTATGTGCAAGCATGTTGAAGGGAACCTAAGGAGGGGCTGTGGAGACATAGGCTGCAAGGGCTGACTTTAAGAGCCAGTTTCTTGGCAATGCATCTGTCACTCAGGGATGATACTGAGGCCCCTGTCCCACTCCAAGCTCCTGTCCACTTCAGAGGGCAGTGAGGGCAAGGACCTTTCCTTAGAGGATGGTCAGACTAGGTGGCCATGTGGCCACAGGCTGCTCTGCTTCACAGGGAAGCAGCCATTGGGGAACCTGGTTAAGTCTGAAGCTGGTTCTACCCTGAAGGGTGGGGGAGGACTAAGGCCACGGAACACTCAGCTAGGGCCTGCCACGTCTGTCCTTCGATGAGGGGCCCCTCCCTAGCTCTTCCTCCTGTCTTGCCCTGTATGGAAGAGGACCAGTGTTTCCCCTGGGACCCACTGGGGCTCTGGCCCATCTGCACTTCTGTGCTGGCAAATGCAGAAGAATTAGCTCAGCAACTTCCTCCCCCTAATCCCCCACCCCCACTCTAAATACCTTGGAATCAAGAGAAAAGCCGAGTGGACATTTGGAGCCTAATTCTCTTCAGCTGTGTGTGCGTGCGTGCGTGCGTGCGTGCGTGCTCTCGGGAGCAGAGGCTTGCACGGGAACCTTTTGAACCCCAAATGTTAAGAGCTGGAGGGAGCACAAGGAACGCTAGTCCAGCCCCCGGATGACATAAACCAGACAGAGGAGGACAAGACCTGCCCTCTGTCACATGAGAACCCAGGCAAAGGCCACCAGGTACCCAGGCTCTTTGTCTTGTACCTATCCCTGCAGTTCTGAGCCCTGGTCTCAATGATGTTCATAACCATTATGCCCCCAGGCTGGCCTGGGATTAGAAAGGACCTACTTCAATGAAGGGAGGTCATCATTCTCCTGGTGCCCCAGGCTAACGCCACCCCTCCTCACACCGCCTGGCAACTCTCATCTGCCTTGGGGCTTCCTGGAGTCCACCCAGCCTCATGTGCCACTCTAGCCAACTCCCACATGTTTTTTGTCTCTTGATAAAACAACAGACCCCTCTCAGTCTTGGCCTGTTTTCTTCTCTGGGTTCCCCCAAAGGACTAGAGGGAGCTGGGGTGGGGGTACGCAACAGGTGAGCTGAGCTGGCCAGCAGTGCTAGCTGATTGACAGCACCCCATGCACGGTGAGGGGGTGAGCCTCGGGGGCCAAGGGTCTCGTCTGGTGAGCCCATGTCCCAGACAACAGTGACAGTCTCCTTGGCCTGCAAGTCACTTCTAAGATGACCAAAGGAGACTTCAAGCAAACATAGGAAGGCGCTGTGCCCACAGAATTTCATTGCGAGTCTGTTAGGGTAGAGCCAAGGGCCCACAGTCTCAGGGTTTGAGGTTACAGACTGAGGCAGGGACGGAAGCAAGATAGTAACATGCCAATAAACACTGATGAATCTGCCATTTGTGGGATGTATCCTCAGCTGGGAATACAATTAGAACCCAAATCTTATTTAACATAAGATCAAATAAACTCAATTTTTATGATTTCAAAAATTACTTCTTGGAGGAGATGGGAAAGGAAAGAATGGAAAGGAAAGGAAAAATTCTGAGAAAAGAAAAACAATGGAAATGAAGTCTATGTAAATAGGGAAGGGTGGAGGGTTGAAGAGTGCACAGGTAATGGGGAAAAAATAAGAACCAAGATGCATCATGTACAGGTACAAGCACCCAATGATATATGTAAATGTATTTTATACCTAAAATGTACCAATAAAAGAATTTAAGCAAAAAAAAAATCACTTCTTAAAATACCCATTTGTCACTCTTTACTTGGAGGGTGCCTTCTGTTTGTTTTTTCTGGTACTGGGAATTGAACTCAGGATCTTGCGGTTGCCAGGCAGGTGCAGCACCACTGAGCTACATCCCTGGCCCAGTGCCCACTGTTTTAAGTGACCTCGTTTTAGGTATTGTTCACATTCTTGAATAAGACAAAATAAAACAAAAAATTTGAGAGATAACTCTACATCCACGAGTGAGTTTAGAGGGTCAGCCAGGGCACTTCCCCACCATGCAGCTTACAAAAGCTACACAGGAGCTACAGTTTCTGAGCAAGAAAAATGCCCACAACATTTTGAAAATACATCTTTTCAATGGAAATTAAGTGCCAATAGGCAGGGAGTTTTGTTTTGGTGAAATCTGTGTATTCTCATGACCCATAGCTCCAGCAAAGCACCTTCCTGAGCAGGCAGGGAAACAGAAGACTATGTAAACCAAAGCTCCAAGCCCCACTGTGCCATCAGACTTCACTTTCAAAACCCAAGTTCAAAGATGAAATGATTAAGAATATTAAGATGGTTTCTGCCACCTGCCCCACAAGCGCAAGGACCCGAGTTTGATCTCTGGTACCGAAAAAAAAAAAAAAAATTTCAAGATGGTGAAAGTAAAGCATCAAACCCCAAATGTAGGTCTTTCCTGAGCACAGGGCCCTGAGGGATTGCTTTGGCTGCACATCTGCATCTGGGAAAGGTGGGTGACAAAAATCCCAGCTAGGTGGTTAGGGGAGGATGAGCCTTCTAAGTTAGATATACCAGTCTGAAGGTCCCTGGGCCAGCCTAAAGGGGACAGAAGATGTGTCCTCCAGGCTGGCAGGAGGCAGAAGAAGACCAAGCTAGGGATCACTTCTGAAAGTCAGAAAGAAGTTCTTGATGCCTGAAAAGATGACACCATTTTCTCCTCTTTCCTCCAGGCTGAACAACAACAAAAAAACCCAGGCCCAGTCACCCTTGCAGAGAGAGATTCCTGGCTGTTTTTGTAGACATATATTTTCGGCAAAAGCAGTTGAGATGAATGGCCTCCTTGCATGCCTCTGGTGACGGGACGGCCTGCTCGCTTGGCTGGCTCCAGCCTCCCTCTTCCTCCTCCCTTGTCTGAAGTCAGTCCTGGGTTGGGGTGTAACAACTTTCAGAGCAGACCCAGAGTTCTGCATTCTTCAACTGCTTGTTCAATTTGCACAGGAAGTCCAAACTGCCCCCAGACTTTCTGGTGAACCCGCAAAAACCCTGTGAAGACAGGTTTTTTTGGCTTTGGCTTGTGGGTTTCTCCAGCCTTCACTGCAATGCCTGGCACGCTGGAGATGTAGCAGCCATACAAATAAATAGATAAATGCATGCATAGGACGAATGAATGCACAAACATATGAAAGCAAAGTCAGACACAAGCCCACCTCTAGGGCCAGGAATAATCACAATCAAGGGTAGAGATGTTTGGGGTGACTCAGCTGGGTGACTGAGGTAGGTCGCTGCGGCACATAGTAAGACAGTCCTAGGACCTTCTTCGCTGGCTATTTGTACAGCAACAACTATGGCGGGCTTAGCAGAGTCTTGGGACTTTAGGAATGTCTCTGTCATGGGCATAGATATGACTAGGTGATATAATCTTCTGCACACCTAGTCCAGCCAGGGAGGAAGGCCCCTGATTTGGGCCATGGTTCCTTTCAGAAGTACCAGCCAATCTCACCTAACAGGATCAGGGATCCATAACTGGAGGGCCCTTCTCAGGTCACGTTTCTCCCTGGGGTGATTGGTATACAAACGTGCGCACGCGCGGGGGTAGGGTGGGAGGTGGCAGGGGAGCCACCCTTGGACCCCAGGGCTAGTGGACAGGGTGGGGCATGGCATGTGGTGCCGGGACTCAACCGGGCACCCCGAGCCCTGGCAGCATTTGCACCGCCCCCTCCCGACCAATGACAGAGCGCGGCACGTCGCCTTCCTTCCACGTCCAACCAATCCGCGCGGCAACTTGCTGAACGCCAGCCCCTGTGGGCCAGTCCAATCAGCGTTGGGGTGGCTGCCACGTCAGGGCTGTTGAGATTAGGTGGCTGCGGCAGTCGCTGGGCAGAACAGTTGCCGCGTCCCTCAGTGCCGCTCTCTAGGCAGCAGCCTCCTTGGCGCTCCGGGCTGGTCAGAGTGTAGCCGCACTAGAACCGGCCGCGGCAAAGGACGGGATCGCAGTTGGCTGAGGTGAGCTCTGGGTCCGTGTCGGGGTCTGTCTGGGCGTCGTGGCATCCGTCAGTGGCTCGGAGAGGGGAAAGGGTGCAGCTGGGGTCGGGGGTCTTGGGGGCCGAGTTGGGACCGGAGTCGGATATGGAGTTTGCCTAATGGTTTCGAATTCCGGGGCCATGTTTGGACCAGTCTCGGGGCTGCGGTCCATCTCGTGGTTTCGAGTCCGTGGTTTCGAGTCCGAGTCTGAATTGGGACCCGTCTCCGGTCTGGAGTCTGCCTCGTGGTTCCAAGTTCAGGGACTGAGTTAGAACCGGTCTTGATCTTGGGTCTGGAGTTTGCCGTGTGGTTCCAACACTGGGACAGAGTTAAGATCCAAGTCCAGTAGAAATCCACCTCGTGGTTCTGAGCCGAGACTGGAGTTGGGTCTGGGTCTACCTCATGGCTTTAAGTCCACCTCGTGGTTTGGAGGCCCGCGAGCTGGGATCCCAGTGGGGGTGGGGAAGCCACCTCCCGGTTTTAAGTCTGCTGAGTTGGGATCTGAGTTGAGTTTGGAGTCCGCCTCATGGCCTGAGGTCTGGGGCCTGGGATGGGAGCTCCATGGAGTTGGATGTCAGCCTTGAGGTTCTCCGCGGGCATTCAGTAGGGGTTTTGGAATCCTGGCAGTGGTTCTGAGTCTCAGGTCTAAGTCTGGGATGGGGGTTAGGATCTGGTGTCTGCTTTTTTTTTTTTTGGTACTGGGGATCGAACTCGGGTCCTTGCGCTTGCGCAGCAGGCGGCGAAACCACTGAGCTAAATCCCTGGCCTGGAGTCTGCTTTTGAGTGGGGTTCTGAGTTGGAGGTCTGAATTGGAGTTGGGCTTAGGATCCTGAGTGGGGATTCCAGACTGGAATTAAAGTTGAGGTTTTGGGTATAGGTTGGGATTTGAAGTGGATGAAGTAAAGGGCCTGGTTCTCCGTGTGGGGATCACCCTCTGGATGAGGGACAGAAGCAGGGAATAGAAAGAAATCTTGGTCATAAGTGAATCAGAGTTGAATGAAGGGGGGCTATGATTCAAATCTCAGCCCTCTACAGTGGACCCTTGAGTTACAACCGGCCTGACATATGAACAACTTGGGTTTCAACCATAATTTTAGTTTTAATTTACGACCCAAGTCTTGAGTTACAACCCAAATGCCAGCCACTTGTGCTTCCAGATGGTCTCAGATACAGATTTAACCCTTAAAGAGTTCTGGAAAGGACATTACAACATCCTTTCCTGTATGCGGTTAACTGAGAAATCCTGGGCCAATGTCTCTCTAAGGACATTGAGGTCTGCCTGGATACAGGAGAGAGAATTTGTAGGCTGTGTAGAGGAGACTGAGCCTTGGATTGACCAAGTTGAGTTACAACCAGCCCTCTGGAACTCCGTCTGTAAGTCAAGGGTCCACTGTACTTTGTCTATCTCCCTCCGCCCACAGGTCAAATGGCCTTTTCTGTGAAAAGAGGACTGGAATGCTTCCCTATAGGACTGTTCTGGGTCTCCTGAGACAGAATAATTCATCTAGATAGAGTATTTCTATGTTAGATTATTACAAAAGTTTTCCTAATAAAATTAGCCACATTTGATATACATTTACCAGTCTCTTTCTTCAATGTGTAACCTTGCTAGACCAGGAGCTCCCAAAGGAGGAATCTTTTCCTGTCCTGGCCTCTGCCCCACACCCAGCCAAGAGCCTGATACACAGCCTTGTTCAGGCAATACTTATTGAAGGAAAGCAGGCAGGCAGGATTAAGCAGATTTCTATGGTGTCTCAAATGATCCCTTTCTGCACCTGTTTTCCAGATACTCACTAGGAGAAAAATTTAAGGATTGGGTTGCTTGATTATGGTTCTATTTTAATGTGTTTCCAAACATGCTGAAGAGAAAAGTGGATCTGTTTCAGGATTTATGCTCCAGCTAGAAGGATCTTTGCAAATTGTGAATCAGAGCATGTCCAAATTCAAATAAAGAAAGCACAAAAAAGGAAAATTATGAGCCATTTCCCTGATGAACATAGATGCAGAAGTTCCACGTACAATGTTAGCTAACTGAATCCAACAGTATATTAAACAACAATTCTTCTTAAACAAGTGGGATTTCTCCTTGGAATGCAAAGATGATCCAATATCAGAAACCCTATCTGTGTAATTCACCATATTAAGAGACTACGGGAGAAAACCCATATGGTTCTCTCTATAGAGGCAGAAAAATTACACAATAAAGTTTAACGCCTATGCATGATTTTTGGGAGTGAGCTGGGAGGACACCGCTTAGCAAGCCAAGACTAGAGGGAATTTCCCTAACTTGATACAATTCATACACCCAAACTTAACCTTTCAGGAAACTTAACACAGAAATCCAAAGTATAGTATTCCCTTTAAAATAAGGATTAGGTCAAGGGTGCCATCTCCTAATGTGAGAAAAATAAAAGGGAGATGTGAGGGTCTGGTAGGAAGAGAAAAAACTTTGTAACTCACAGATCATTTGTCTTTATCAGGGTTCTCAAACATTTTGCTATAAGGATACTTTGTACTCTTAAAATTATTGAGGCCCCCAAAGAGTTTTTCTTAATAATGGCTTGGGGCCGGGGATTTAGCTCAGTGGTTTCGCTGCCTGCTGCGCAAGCGCAAGGACCCGAGTTTGATCCCCAGTACCAAAAAAAACCCACTTAATAATGGCTTATATCTATTGATATCTACATTTCTGGAAATTAAAACTAAGAAATGCTTAAAATATAGGATGGTACAAGCATGTGTTCCGGTGGGGTCATGCTGCCTCTGGAACACTCTTTAACCTTGTGAGAGTGAAAGTAAAGGCAAATGATGTCCGAGTATTACTATGAAAATAGTTTTGACCTTTCCTGGAAGGGTCTGGGTGGGCTCTCTGCTATCCCAGACTGCCTTTGAATACTGCTGAGCTATGTGAAAAAAAAAAATGACGAAGAAGAAACTTTTACAACTAACAAGATTTTGGCAAAGTTTTGGGTATAAGATCAATGTACCAAAACCAAGCAAACAAACACCCCCCCCCCCATTTATGCCAATAATGATTAAAAATGTAGAATAGAGATTAAGATAGAAATCAGAATAACAACAAAATTTATACCAGGTTTTAAGAATGAACAAATGACTTTTATGGAAAAAATTAAAGGATAAAAGAAGATCTTCCTGACATGCAGAGATACTCCATTTTCTTAGATGGAGCAATTTAGCATTACAAAGATGTCAAGATTTTCCAAACTTGTAAATTCTATAGGACTCCACTTACACTTCCAGTTAGAGGTTTTGAGGAACTTCACAGATGTTCCTCAAAATGTACATGGAAGAAAAAGGTACAAACACCAAGCAAACTTTGAAAAACAGCTCTCCAAGCCTCAGCAATCAGAATGGTGTGGTGACAGAGCCCCAGAGGCAGCTCGAGTCTAGAGGAAGGTGACATATGATAAAGGTGGCACCACATATCAACAGGGCTATAAGAAGTTGACTTTGGAAAACTAGTAAAATAGAAACAAATACAATTGTGGATTCCTACCAGAGCCCCTAGTAAAAGTGAGCTCCAAATGGACTAAAGATTTAAAAGTAAAACGTAATTGATTTGTGTTTGATAGGAGAAAACTACGAAGGGTAATCTTTTGGCTTAGGGTGGACTTGGGGGTCTTTAGCTGGACCCAGAAAGCACAAACCTCAAACCTAAAATTTATAAACTTAAAATTTATGCAAATTAAGGATTTCTGTGAAACAAATCCATCATAGCAAAGGTCACTATATTCTTAATACTAAGACACGGTTGCCTTTTTCATTTTCACTCATGAGTATAACTTTGCCCATGACTGATAATAAGACATTTGAAACAACTAAAGTTGATCAGAGAACAACAGCTAACACAGGAGAAGCAGGCCCTGCAAACCAGTAAGAAAAAGATAGGAAGACTGGCAGTTTGCAGGAGGGCTAACAAATAGATGAGAATTTTCCAGAGCTCCTGTCATCAGAGAAATGCAAATGTAAGTGATGACTCTTCCTCATACAGCAAAGCATTAGAGAATGGGCTAAGGCCAAGTGTTGGCAGAGGGCACGAACAGCCTCTCTGTGTGCTGCAGATGGGAGTCAGGGCAGGCACGGGCTTTCTCGAGAGCCAGCCAGTGCTTCTTCCGCAAATGAAATATTTGATACCTGCAGCTCAGCAGTTTTCCTCCAGAGTAAACATATTGGAGCAGCTCCCCACCCCCACCCCACAACGAGGGGCTGTGCAGGGGCTGGGTGCACACTTGGTGCAGGGTGGTGGTGGTGGGGCCGTCACAGCCCCTGTTGGGATAAAAGATGTGCACTTCACAAGGTAGAGATGTCGACGTGTGGAAACACAGTGCTGAGTGACACAAACACCAAACAGAACAAGGACCTCAGTACACGACTGTGTATTTAAATCAGAATTACAAACCATCCAGACACGCAGTACCAGGGCAAGTGCACACACACACTGATATAAATAAATTACTCTGGAGCAGCTGTGGGGGGGTGGAGCAGGACTGCAGGGTGGGGGTGGAGTGGAAAAGCATGGAAAGGAACAGTGTGGTGCCCTTGTGCAGACCCTCCCAGGGTTCCGGCAATTTATGGGCTGAGGGCCACGATCGGCTCTGTCCTTCACAGCAGAAAACCCCTAAGCCAAGAATGAAGGAATGAATGTGTGCCCATCACTTTCCTGCCAGACACCCTCTAGTGGCTTCTATTTCTAGGAAATGAAATTTTGATTTCATGAGGTTTTTACAAGATCTGCCCTCACTCCCTCTCTGCCGCTGCCCTCCTCCCTCACTGAGCTCTGGCCACACCGCCCTTCTGTTGTTAAGTCAGTCAAATATACCTCATACCTCCGAGCCTTGCACCAGCCACCTCTACCTGGCTTGCCCTTTCTCATGATCTTCCCATGACCATTTCTTCTCATCATTTAGTGCTCACTGGAAATGCTGCTTGTCAAGGAGGCCTTCTTTGACCTGCCGCCGTATCAGTCAGCTCTCATCAGTCAATTACTTGCTAGCTCAGTCTCTGTAAAGCATGGGTGACACTATGGCATTTTCTGGTTCCTCAGGCATCTCCTTATTTGTTGGCTGCCTGTCTTCTCCACCGGAAGAGAGGCCCCATGAGAGTGTGTCTGTCTTCTCTATAGGGTGGGTACATAGCGGGTGTGTCAAACATTGCTGTTGAATGGCTTCATTGATTTGTTGAATGAATGAAGAGGCCAGGCCAGGAAAGTGTTCATCCATTTTCAGAACTCAGTGAGAAAGTAAGCAGTATGTCAAAACCATCCCGGCCCCTCAGGCCAGGGCTTCTTAATTGCCACACTGGTGACATTTGGGGCAGGAGCAGTCATTGTCTCGGGAGGGCTATTCTTTACACTGTAGGATGTTTAGAGCATGAATGGCTTTTACCTAGTAGATACCCCTCATAATTCCATAATAAAAAATTCCTCTAGATTTGGCCACATATTCCCCTGGAGGGGACACCCCTGGTGAAGACCATTGTTTGTTATCATTGAAAGCTCTAAAAGGTTCACAATCACTGTTGGGAGGGTCTCTCTGCTCTGGCCCTTTAAATGCAGCAATCCCTGGCTCCCTGTCTCGCCATATGCCACACCCACAGCCTCAGCCTTACCATCCTGGTGAGAAAGGGCCCGGCCCATGCCTGGCCAGCTGTGTAACTTGAGTTGGGTAGGGACTGAGTCTTTCAGCCTGTGGGAGCCATTCAGGGCTTCAGCTGGGACTGTCTTTTGGCTGAAGTTCCTGAGCTGTTTGTAGCATCAGAACCTGAGGCTTGACAAGTTTGGAGGGGGCCTGGGCCCTCTTACCTCCTCTGGCTGGCACACTGGTGAGTGAGTGGCTGTCCAGTGGTTTTCAGTATGCTCTAGGAGGAAGAGGCAGCAGGTTGGCCTCCTAGCAGCCAGAGTGGGGAGAATTAAGGGGGTGGCCTCTAATATAGTTTTTCCTTTCCCTATGCCTCCCTAATAAGCCTTTGCCTTCTCTGTCCTGGTTGGTCCTGTCAGGTCTGGGCCACGCCCCCTGTCCCCCCCCCCTTTACCTGATCCATACAGGGCTCCAAACCAGCCAGGAAGGCCCCCCACCATGTGCACCCACTCCCAAGTTACTTGCTCCTCTCCGGAATGGAGCTGCTTTTCTCCCAGCCTTCCCTAGGGCTGGGTGAGGCCCTTGTTTGCAATTTAAATGTGGCCTCCTTTAAGGAAGAATCCCTGCTCCTCCGAAAAGCAGCCCAGGCCTCAGCCAGGAGAAGAAAGTGATCTAATAGGCCTTTCTCCCGCTAATTGTAGCAATTAGCATCAGAGAATAGGGACTCACTGGGGGGCCAGTGGCTGGCAAACAAGCTTGTCCCCGGAGCTCGGGCCCAGGCCCAGCTACTCAGACTGCTGTTCAGGCCCTCACCAGGCTCTGGAAGGGCCTCAGAGGTGGGTGCAAGTGAGGGAGAGAGGGTCTCAGCCTGCTGGGTGCCAAGGACAGTTTATGGCAGGTGTATGTCAAGCTGTTCAGCCCAGTGGCCACACAGGTAACTCTGAACTTCGCCATGTTACCCTCCCAGTAGAGGACCAGACTGCAGCACAGAGCCAGACAGATCTGTGTGAATGTGATGAATGTGTGTCCAAGGAGGGCAGGCTTGAGGAATGTCCAGTGGTATGACAGGAAGTAGTCTGAACCAAGTGACTTTGTTACAAACAGCCTTTCCCAGAATGGCTGACTGGAAGCTCCTGACAGGGCACACGCTCTGAGCTTACTCTGGTCCTGCCACAGCAGACATCTAACCAGCATGCTGCATCTGCATCATACAGCACTTTCCCAGGCAGTGGATTATGTCTGGGAGGCAGGATAGTGATCATTGCCCCATTTTACACATTAAGTCAGTCAACAAACATTTGTTGAAAACTCCCCATCATCAGAACCTGGCTGAAGCATGCCCTGGTGGGCTTGTAGACAAGAAACAGGAGAAAAATCGACTCCTGTCTGAAAAGGGGTTGGGGGTCCCAGGAACTGCGTGAGAGAAAACGAGGAGGCAGGATAAGGACTGCAGGCCGCAGGCTGTGGAGGCAGAAAGAAACCAGGCCTCTGAACCTTGAAAGGGAGTTACAGGATGAAGTCAGTGGATAGGCCTTGCTCCTGCCAGGGACCTTGGCTTGTTCTGAAGCCAACAGGAGCCACCAAAGGTCCTGTACAGGGATCCAAATTTTGATTTTTTCTGTTGAGTGCAGAATGATGTGTTTGTCAGGTAGGAGGCCACTGCAGCACAGAAAGACAGTGAGGATGGAGCGAGGTATTGAGGGGTGAGGTCAGCCTGGCTTGGTGACATACTAGATGGGGCAGCCAGAGGGGGAGGGGTTGGGAATGATTCAGAGCACTGCTGGAGGAGTGGGTGACCGTTAGGGGCCTTTGTTGGTGGAGAAGCCAAGTAGGGTGGAGTGTAAAATGATGGAGGCTGTGGAGAGGAGCTGGGGGTGGGGCTGACTGGACGTGGGTTCTTCTGGGCTGGAGAGCTATTTGGTGGTCTCTGGTGCTGAGGGGGCGCTGCTCAGGGCAGCTATTTGGAGGGCTGAGCCTGCAAAAGAGGCTGGGGACAAAGAGGCAAGAGGCAAGACCAGAACAGGAGGAGCAGAAAAAAAGGCTTGAGGACTTAGAGGAAAATTGCCTGCTCCAGGTACCGCTGTTCCTAATCCTCTGAGCACTGGCCTAAAAATGGCCCAGCTGGAATGTGCCTCCTGCCCTTGGGGCCCCCTGTGGCTGCCTTTCCTTAGGTCAGATGGGAGAAGCCCTTCTCTGAGTGTCCCGCCTTGTCCCTCTCCCTTTACCCCAAGGCCCTAGGTAGCAAAGAGGACCTTGTGCAGCATGTGCAGGGAGGAAGCCAGGGCAGCTCCCTCAGGAAGGCCTCAGACTTGCTGAAGTATTTCATAATCTTGGAAGGACGGAAAATCCCCCCAGTTTTAACACAAAGCCAGGCAGGCTGAAAAATGGCCTTGAATATGCAGAGATGAAAAAACAAAGAGTCTGTCAACATCAGAGATGGGAGGGAGCAGGGAGCTTTGGCGGATCCACAGAAAGTAGTAGTTCCTCAGTTTCACCATTCAAACCCAGAGGCCAGGCAGAGGAGGGCAAGATGGGGGATTCAAGGCAAGGCCCAGTGGCTTTGTGATGGGAGATGGCTTCTTTTTTTTAATCATCTCTCCCTCCTGATTAACTGTGCTAGTGGCTTTCAAAGTCTCAAAAGGGGTTAACTGCAGATCCTCTAACTCCTCCACTTGCTAATTTTTGAACGCAGCAGCTGAGCTTTGAGTGCCCCTCCTGGAAGGCTGAGAAAGGCCAGAGGCCGGCTTCTGCAGTGGGCCTGACTCTGTACTGGGTCTGCTGAGCCTCCGCCCCCAGTGCAGCAAGGAATGCGAATGCATTTTGAGAAGGGCACCTCCATTCCCTCCCTCAACCAACACATTCAGGCGCCTGAACCAAGACTTCATCCCCAAACTTCTGTCCTCCATCCAGGGCTCAGTGGCTTTGTTAACAGATGAACTAGTGGCTCCCAAATGAACCTTTGAGGCTGGCTTAATGGAGCTGGCAAAACCTGGATAAGACTAGTGGCTCGGGCCCCAGTGCCCCTAAAGACATATTTTAGCTCCCATCAGTGGGAGGGCAGCAGTCAGGGAGCCAGAGAGCCAAGGAGAGAGCTCCTGTGGACCCTCCTGTCAGGCTACACCCAGCTCAGGGCTCAACCCCCACCCTCAGCCACTCACAACTTCTGAGAGACAGCACCTACACCTACGTGCACTGACAGGAACACACACAACCAGATGCACACTGCACATGCATCCTGCTGCCTGCCAGAGCCAGGGTTTTGTTTCATCTTCACGTTGCTTCTTGTCTTCCTCCCAGCCCAGCAGCACCTTCTGTGATGGATGCCGAGATCCTATTGAGCTTAAAGACTGTTCATAAGGTCCCAGAATCTGGCCTCTGGTCTCATCCTACCCCAGTCCAGTCCCTTGGGATCCCGGCTTTTCTTAGGGAGGGAGACAGCCCTGCTGTTCAGGTACTTTTCCTGTGGCAGAGAGTCCACATAGCCCAGCATTCACAGTGTTCCCTAAGTGCTGCTGGGTTTCAGACTTCAAATTCAATGGATGGGTGGTGTTGAACCCTCTTAACACTCCCACAGGGAAGGAGGCACTGTAGCCAAGAGCAGCTCAGCTACAGGAATGACATGCCTGAGGCCACTGGGCCTTGGGCACTTGACATGACAGAACCCAGCCCTCTACCTCCATGTCTGGGAAAGGGTATTCTGTCTCCTGCCCTAAATTTGGCAGAGTCCTTGTCGTGTTTTCACTCCCACAGAAGCAGGCTGGATGGGAAAGAGAGGCAGGGCCCTTGTGGTGCTTATCTGCCTTTTCAGCCCTCTGCTTGGGCATAGTTCTTTCAAGCAGCCAGGTTCTGAGGCCAGTAGTCACAGTCATGGATTGGGGGAGTGCCTGAGCTTGGAGTGTTGGGAGCCATCCCTGGGAAGAAGCTGAACATATGGGTGTGGGTGCTCAGAGATGTCATAGCTGGGTTCTTGGGAGGGCCATGGGCCACCCTGATAAGGTATGCTTCTTCTTTTTGCCTGGGCACCAAATAATCCCCAGAAGCTTTTTATACATCCATGGTTCTGAGTCCCTGGCATTGTGCTTTGCCCAGGGCAAATGGCAAGCTACTTCTAGCAGCCACTCACCCTGCCCTGTCTTCCTCAGCAAGCCACATGCCCCTCAGCTTTTGCTAGCTTGTTTTGTCACTAAAATACCTGGACCACTACTAACTGGTTTCTACTTCACTGCGTTTTCATTCTGTCCTTCCTGTGCAGGCCTCATGCTGGGAAAAGGGGTTGGGAGGACTGTAAGGCAGGGGGCCCACTGGGGCTCCCCAGAGACTGCAGAGGGGAGGGCCAAGATCAGAGGTCTCTGGGGTCATCACTTCAGATATTGTCACCCTCCTCCCCAGTTCTCCCTATTTCCCAAGGGTGGGCTTCTTCCTGTCCCTCGGGCATCTTTTCCCAAGGTTGCTTAAACAGCCTCAAGCTTTGGAGGGTGAGGAGCATCCTGAGGGTGGCATTGAGTCCCAGGGTCAGGGTGGAGATTATCTGTGCAGAGGCTGATAGGAACGTCCCCAGGGCTGACTTCAAAGCTGCTGCTGAGCCAGAATCTCAGCTTCAAAGTCAGCCAGCTGAGCTGTTTGCCTGTAAAAGGGGGAAGGGGAAGAGCCTGCCTCCCCACCAAGCCACCTGAGAGCTCAGGGTCTCAAAGGCCTTCCTGTGCTGGCAGACAGGGGCTGGAGGGTACCCTAGGCTCTGAAGCCACTGGGGGAGGGGGGTGGGTAACAGACTCTCAAAACCCTATGGAAGTCACCACTATGGCCCAGGGTTTGAGCTTGCAATCCAGGACCTGGTGGGGACAGGGGGACAGGCTGTGTAGGGTAGCTCTAGCTCCAGCCCAGCTCCCCATCTTGTGGCCTAACCTTCAGCCCAGCTTCTCCTTCAATATTTGTTTGGGAGCAGGCCTGGCTGCACGTGTGCAGGTCGGGAATATATAGGTTGGTCTGGTGCGACAGCATGGTAGGCTAAACAGTAGTTCAGAGCCAGGCTGCTTGATATGGATCCCAGCTCCAGCTTGGTTTAGGTGTATGTTATATTGAAGTGAACAAGAGCAAGCTCCCCTAGGGTGAGGCCCCACATTCAGGTGAGTGCCCGGTCTATCAGCAGGCAGCAAGCCTGGCCTATCAGCAGGCAGCAAGCCTGGCCGCAGTGCCACTGTCGTGTGGAACCATGACGCTGTGACCACTTGGCCAGTGTAGGGCAGCAAGAGGGAGCAAGGCCAGTGTTCTCCTATGAGGGGAAGCTGGGGCCCATTGCCTGCATGGAGGGCCAGCAAAGGGTGGCAGTTGTTGGGGAAGTTCACCATGCGTGACAGGAAGACGCCCCCACCCCACCCCCCACCCGGAGGCTGCACATGTGACATACTTGGATTTTCCAGAGCCTTCATTTTCCTTTTCTAAACAGAGGCCTGTCACGGCACCTCCCTCCAGATCAAACAGCCCTATGTGAGTGGGCTCTGGGAAGACCTTCTTCCACCCTCTCTACTGGGTCCCCTGCCTGACCCCAGCACGCCCAGGTCCCAGAAGCTGGGACGCCTCAATCAGGTACCGCTGAGCTAAGAAGGGTGCTGGTCCCTCCCACACATAAGAGACATCAAAGGAAAGCCTCAGACTGACCCCCACTTGGGGGAGAAGTACAGCTTACAGCCCAGCCTGCCTGGCTGCTGGGGATTTTCCATCCCACCAGGACTCTGGCCTTTGAGGCGCCTTGGGAACTGGAGTTGGGGCTAGAGCATGTGAATGCAGCAAAGGGTGACTCGAGAGCATAGCCAGGCTCTTTAGGAAGCCCCGTCCTCAGGTTCATTGTGGTTTGTGGGCTACTGCCCTGAAATCCCAGGTCGATGCACAGCAGAACAGTGCACACCTGGGCTCCCTGAGAACTCACTGGCCAGTGGCAGTTAGGGTTTTTGTAGGAGCCTGGGAAGAATGGAGAAGGGATGCTTGCCTCTCCATCAACCATACCTCTTTGAGTGGGTGACCACAGTGGGCTGAGTTCAGTGCCTCAGTGAGAGGATTGCAAAGAGAGGACCAGTCCCAAATCCCACATGCCCAGGACAGCACTCCTGAACAATCTATATCCTTCTGCAGAGTGCCGTACCATAGCCCTCAACTAAAGCTCTGTGAGGCCTTGGAATTCAGCACCTCTCAAAGCTGAGGAATAGGAGGCCCAAAAATGGTGGTGATGGTGGCCAATTGAAAGCACATCTGTCCAAGCCCACCTAGACTTTTGGCACTCCTCTGTGCCTTGTGATGGGAGCTGACTCTCAGATCTCTCCACATGCAGTATGTAGCTGAAGGTTACTTGATACATAGTACTTGGGACATCTAATTTCACTCCTTGGTGTCCCTGTCCCTCCTAGGACTGCCAGGTTTTGGCTCCAAGCTCTTACTTCTGCCTCAGCACCCCTGGGTGCTGGGCCTGGTCTAGTCCTTGCCTTTGTTCACTAGATGATGACACAATGCACTGTGGGCCACAGAGGCCCTCACAGACCCAGTCTGGGCTGCCTTCGCCTCCAGGCTGTTCGCTGAGCAGACGCACATCAAGACACCTATCAAAATATGGCAGCTGTGAATCCCTTTTATTGTTCTGGGGCATAGGCGGGGTGTGTGTGTGCGCGTGCGTGCGTGCGTGCGTGCGTGTGTGTGTGTGTGTGTGTGTGTGTGTGTCTAATCTCCAGGGAATGGCATGGGGTGTAGGTTTGCAATTGGAAGCCACTGGTTTGGAATTGATGATGGAGCTAAGATATAGGATTTTCCAACCTCAAACGTGAGTCTGTCACCCAAGTGGGGACACATGTTTGGCCCAGAAGGGCAGACAGGTTCATATAGAAGGTGCTGGGTGACCACAGCTGTCCCTCCAGGAAGCACTGCACAGGGCTGGGGTCTTTTGTTCTGGGGCTGCAGGTGAGACTGCACTGGTGGAGGGTGGGGTGTCTGTTTCTGGGAATTGTTTCAAAACAGTAATGGAAACTCGGCAGTACAGGGCATAGGTGTCTAAGACTCCTGGTCATGGGTTGGGGTGCCCTGGCTCTACCAATAAACCCAAGTGAGCATGCTTCTCCCCCAACCTGGAGCTGGTAAGACTGGCCAGGAGCATACAGAATTGTCTGTGGTCTGGCAGAGGCGGGACAGTGAGGGAGGTTTCTGCTGCACAGTGAAGGGCTAGCCTGGATGGAGCTGCATTTGAAATGAGCGGGCAGCTTAGGGCAGTGTTTGTGGTGCTGGCCAGGAGGTAGGGGCTTCTCCTTCTACTTTGTCTTGTTCTCTGTCATAAATCTCTGTTTCTCCTCAGCAGTTTGAAATGTTTATTCTGAATTTAAGTCCTATGCTTTAGCAAGTCATGTTTTAATAGGAAAACCATCATGGATGGAATCATATGCAATTCCTACTTTTTTCCAGTTACCCATTCCTAAGAAAAGCTTAACCATTAGGTGACCAGCCAGAGCCCCAGGAACTGGCATTTGCAGACAGCAATAGAAGCAAAGGAGCCTTGAGTTTGCAGGGAAAACTGGGCCTCTATGTGTCTGGTCATGCAGACTAAAATGCTGTTGCCTGTACTCAGGCTGACAGGTTCTGGTGGCTGGGGACCCTCATTCCACCATCACCTCCAGCCCTATCACATGCTGTGTACAAACCTACACCAGGAAACTTTCATCAGGTGCTGGTACATTCCTAACATTGGCCTGCCCCCTCTCCACTCACCTCTTGAATTGTGAGATATCTGTCCCAGGAATGAGAAAACCTGGGAGGCTGATGGGAGCCTAACCATTAAGCAGTGGGAGAAGCCTGCTTTGCTCTGGAAGGTAGAACCAGGACTACCCAGTGAGGGAGAATATCTGAACACAGCCTGGTGGTAGGAGGACTCCTGGCCCTAACTGCAACACAGTGACCTAAATACCTCCGTATGGGCCACCATTTTCTGTCTGGGAACATTGGTCCCCAACTCTTTGTTTCTTGAGCTTTGAAAATTAAGTTTCCTTCCATACAAGGCCCCAGAAGGATCACACAAGTTGCTGAATTTCATGGTTACCTGGATTTCCCTAAATTTCTAGAGTGACAACAGAAACAATAAGCTTTAGGGGGTGAGACTTGTAACCAGATAGATACGTCCTGGTAGACTTTGGACCCACTGCTGTAGGGATGGGAATGGGGCTGGGAGCCTTGACAGAGCTCTAAAACACAGGCCCCTCAGGCCTGCCTAAGGCTGCCTGGAACCAGCAGAGCCTTTATGCAACCCTGGCCCAGGCCTGACTTCTGGTGACCCTAGCATGAGTCCTTATTCACTGGTTCATGTGTTTCTTCATCAAACATTCACGGAGGGCTGGTGATGGGCTCTATAGGGATTAAGCAGTGAAGATAAAACACTGAATTGAAATGGCCAGGCTCTGCCCTTGCAGACTTTGAGTGTGACTGAAGGAGACAGGTAGTAAGCCTTTCTCCACAAACAAACACACAGTTATACATTAAGGATGGAAGAGAGGTATGTATTCTTCATGGCCCTCTCTGAAGCTTAGAAGTTGGCTACTCAAAGGAAGGGACATTTCAGCTGAGACTGGCAGGATAAGTCAGCCCCTACCTAGGAAGGGGAGAAAGAGTCAGGAGAGAGCTTTCCATGCTTACAAGTGATACTGAGACTATTTGAGAGCTGGGGCATCTTCAGCAGCTTTATTGCTCCTTGGCTTTATGACCCTGGGCCCTAAACTTAATCCCTTAAGTCTCAGGCTGATATCTCTAAAACTGAAATGATAATATCGATGTCAAAGGCTGCTGTGAAGATTAGCAAAATGATGTTTATAGCTACTCAGCACAACGTCTGGGAAACAGAATGTAAGCAATATTATCTCAGGATTATTCTTTAGACTAAAAGTATGTTCAGGGCCCGTGTGTTTTTCCTTCACCTGAGCCACAGAGCTGTGCCTCCTTAGGAATACCTAGATGCCAAGGAGCATTGATGAAAGGACCTTAACCTCTGAGGGAGTAGAGTAGGGAGTATATCTTCCCCGTTTCTTCTGTCCCTGGAGGCTGCTCCAGCCTGGTGTGTAGGTGGTCGTAACACTGAGCAAAATGAACCTTGACAACATTGGCAGATGCCGGGTCATCAAGGGTGAGGGAGCAGCCTCTCCACCTGTGTTCAGGGCACTGCACTGAATTTTCTAGTTCTGTTAAGCACTGAGTGCCTGGGTCCATCATATATCAGCTCTGCTTAGTCTGGCACCAGCTGGTGGGACCAGCGGTGTGGGATAGGGGTTATTGTAAGGTTTTAAACCAGAGCTTCCCTTTCCTGATCTGAGTTCACTATGTGTGTGCACACACCGAGGTTTCTGCTAGAAACCTCCAGAAAAGCCAGTTCTTCTAGAAAAGGACAAGCTCCAGGCTCTGTGGGCCAGCCCAGAATGGACTAGTTTGTCTTTACTAAGCCCCACTTTCCATCTAGGGAGGCTGAGGCCATTAAGGCCACCTGGTCTCACTGTCCCCCAGAATACTCACTGAGATCCCCAATCTCTGTCTTCAATCACCTTTGCTCCAAGATCCTCTTCTACACGGGGTGTGCAGGCAGCCATAAGGAGAAGATGAGGGGCCCAGATTTGGAGAGACTGGGAGAAAGCAAATCTCCTTCTAGGAGAGGAATGAATGCCCCAGGCTGGCCCCATGTCCCTCAAGCCCTTCCTCAGGTAGTTCCCTGAATCTAAGCATCTGTCCTGTATTGAGCTCCCGGGCCCATCCCCATAAAATATTAACAACAACACATTAATGACTTTTTCTGAATTTCTTAGCATTCAGAAATAGAACCTAAGAATTTTGTCAAAGGTCCTTTTTTCCCTCCTTTTCTTTTTGACTATCTATTTTAAACTAATCATGCCATTAACGAAATCTTCCAAAAATCTGTTTTTGGGCCCTAATTCTACTGGTGTCCTCATTTAACAAAGCTAGCATAATGAAACACATACCTATTTCACCTATGATGTCCACTGCAAAAAATCTCAAATCCAGCATCTTTAAAAATACAGTCCCACATAGAGTCATACCAGTAGTGCAAGGGTCCACACAACAACCTGGACAGTCTCCAGGGAATTGCAGTGTGAACCAGCCAGTCCCAAAAGATGACATGCTGTATGATTGCATTTACATAACATTCTTGGCATGACAAAATTGTGTAAGTGAGGAACAGACTAGTGACTGCCAGGTGCTCAGGACATTGGGATAGGAAGGCACTGGAAGTACTGCAGAAGGGCAGCATGGTGGATTTTCAGTGCCTGTGTCCTGCTCATGATGTGTCCAATAGCTTTGCAAGATGTTGTCACTAGGGAAACTGAGAAAGGGTGTGAATGATCTGAGTTATTTCTTATAACTTCATGTGAATCTGCAGCTACCTACAACTTAAGAGTTGAGTTAAAAAATCATAATACCCAAGTTAAAAAAAATTAGCAGTCCTCCTCAAAAACCCAGAAATTAATTTAAAAAGGTACATAAGTAGAGGAAGACCTAAAAATATATGGAAGGACACTATAATTTATATGAACACATGGATTAACTGGCTCAGACTTGTGGCTAGAAAGATAATTTTTTTTTTTGGTACTGGGGATCGAACTCAGGACCTTGCGCTTATGAGGCAGGCGGCAGAACCACTGAGCTAAATCCCCAGCCGACTTTTATATTTTTAAATAAGTAATTCTTCCTAAATTAATCTAAATTGAATGAAGTTTCAGTAGAAGATATCAACAGCATATGGATGGATGCCCACCCTTTTTTTTTTTTTAAATTAGGCAAGTTGATTCTGAAGTTCATATGAAAACAATTCACGTGTCCTGTAAAGGTCCAAAAATATTTCAGCCTGGCCCCATACCCTGGGGTCTGTCATGACAGGCCCCATCACACAGTTGGGGCTGTTTTCCTCTCACTGTTCACAGCTTCATACAGATATTGTGAGAAAGGGAGCAGGTTTCAGATTATCCATCCATCCTGAATAATCTTATAAAGATGCATTTGCAATTTTTTTTTTCTGATGCTGATGCTACTTACTGAAATTTGCCTCCCCTCTGGCTCTTAAGTAACAGACCAGAGAAACCCTGCCACACAGATAAGGGCATTATAAAGTTGCCTAATGAAATAGCTGAGCTCTGGCCTGTTCACAGGCCTATTCCCAGGCCAAGACAGAGTTTAGAAATGGACACAAATTAAATGAGAATTTGAGATATGATAAAGGTAGCAGTTGAAATCAGTGGAGAGAAGATGATGTACTCAAATAAATAGTGTTGGGACAACTACATAAACATATGGAAAATAAATTGGATTTAGTGACTCTTTATGCCAAAATCCAGATAAAACAATGATTTAAATGTCAAGCATGAGATAAAAAAATGATGGAAGAAAATGTGGGAAAATTTATTAAAACAACTTTAGAATGAGGAAGCTATTTCAGAATTTAAGACAAGGATCCCATATCATAAAAGACTGATAGAGTTGACTCTGTGAAATTTAAACATTTCCACTAGTAAAAATGTAGAAAAAGCTAACACACCAAAGAAAAAGTAAGATACAGTGTTTTGAAAACATGTGACAGAGAATTCCTGTAAATCAGTAAGAAGTAAACAGTCCAAAGGATATGAAGGGATAGCTCATAAAAAAGAAAAAGCAAATGTTTTTAATCTTTTGAAAAGATAAGAACTTTGCTTTGAACAAAACAGATGTAAATTAAAGCTCCAGTATACCATTTTTTTATCTATCTAATTAGTAAAGATAAAAGCCTTGATTATATACTTATTGGTGAGGGTGTGGGGCAACAGGTATGTCTGTATAATGTTCACAATGGTGTAAGTGGGCACAACCTTTACTGTATTTGCAATACTCATCTCAAATTGTACAAATAATTTAATCCCTCTAGAAAGGAGGGAGAAAGGACCTCTTAAAATGAATCCACTTAAAATGGGAGACCAAAATGTTACAATAAGCACATGATGGGATGAAAAAGAATACTTATGAAATTACTTTATATTATAGTAGTAGTTGTAATTGCAAATATGTATCATTTTAGGAAAGTAACAAGATAAAGAGGGTTTGGTTTGTTTTATAAAATATAATATGGTAATGTGCCAGGGCCTCTATGACTTGATAAGGGACTCTGGCAGCCCTTGTGCAGAGAGGACAACTTGTTGCAGAATATGACAGGGCTTCCTAGCTTCTCCAAGGGCTGATGCTGCATCTTCCATGATCTCATTTGTTCTCCCCGGAAATGCTTATCTAGGCATCAGCCTTGGTTTTTTTTTTTTTTTTTTTCTTCAATAACTGGTCTGTGTTCAATATCCATCAGAGAAATCTTCAGTATCACTTCCCATACCTGGCTGAAACCTCCTATTTCAGCAAGTTTACCATTCCTCTTTATAAGTGGTTCACATTGTGTGTGGACAAGAGACAGCCTAGAAAAAGATCAGTCAACAGAGATGCAAGTGGGGATGGATAAGATGATTGGGGAGGAACAGTGCTCTGTGGAGAGGGGTGTTTCAGAGGGAACTAATGTCATAAACGGTCGGCTCATTAGTGAATGTATTTGAATGGTTAATGGCTATTTTTAGCTGCCCTATATACATCCATCAATAGGGGTGTTGTTCCATAAATCATGGCACAATAGAAACCTCTGCAGCTGTTAATGAAAAGATTTGCTAGATGTCTTAATATAGACCCTTCTCCAAAGCACACCAGCATCTTCGCTTCTCAATAGTGCACACTGGTGCTGAATGCTTACCCAGAGGCAGGAGGCCTCCCTAGTCAAATCCAAAAGGTTTCATTACCATGTGGAGACAGTTCCCAGCCTAGCACATTGGCAGTCACTTAATTCTCAAGTATTCTGGGGTTGCTTCATGCCACAAACTATCATACCCCTGGTCCCTATGCGTAGAGCTGTTGGCCATCTCCTGCCAAGCTATGCGTCAGTGCTGCTGTTTGAGATGCCCAAGGCCTTCACGAACTGCTCCTCTGAGTCTGAGCAGCCCCACCCATTTCCTAAAGGCCCTTCAGAAAAGGGGCTGTTCAACACGCAGGTGATATTCTTGAGCCTGTTTAGAGCCCTCCCACACTACCACCTACATGCCTTTTGCTAGGCAATGGAGGCCCAAGTTTTGCTAGAAATGGGGTGGGTGCCAGGACGAAGACTACGGCTAACAATGTGAGTAGTGAGCATGTCCTGTGTGGGAAAAGTCCAGCCTTGTGGGCTACACATCTGGCCGAGAGCAGAGGCCATGTTTCCCATGGAGTATATCGGAAACCCAACCACGGGAATGTAGCACTTTAGCTACACTATTCAGAGTTGTTACCTATCCTTATTAGTGGGCATCTGTATGCACGTGCCCACGTAACATTTGGGAAGAAAAATGCTTCTCAGATATACTGCATCACAGTGAATCGGGATTGTACGGGCAGCTCAAAAAGAATACAGCATACCTACGTGTGAAGTCACAAAGGCGGGTACAAAGAAATATACATATATGTATCATGTTGCTATTTGTATAAAAGGAGATAAATATAAGTATATGCACACAAAGATACACGTATAGTGTTCAAATAAAACCCCTCTAGAAAGATCTGGTATGAAACTGCTAACAGTGTTAACTTTTAGGGAAGGAAACTTGGGAATCAGGATTGAGGTGGGACAGTCTGGATTTTCACTGTATTCCCTTTTGTACTCTGAATTTGTGTCATCAGTGCTTATTGCATGTAGAGCCTATTCTATTATGATTTTTGAGCACTGCACGAGTACATTAAGAATGGCTTACTTCCCAGTGTGACTGGAGTTTGCCAGGGTCTGGACGGATAGTGGGCAGCCCACAGCCCTGTGAACAGTGTGGATGGCATGGTTTGTAAGCAGTGCTCCCCATGCACAGAGCTGAATCTCTGGTTCCTGTCACTTGCTGGAGCAGGGGGCTGCTCCAGCACAAAGAGGTTTTTGAAAGGGAAAGGCAGACCCAGTGTCAGGGCAGGCCCTGGGTGGGTCCCAGAGAGCCCTGTCACCCTGTGCTGGAGGGCAGTGCCCCCACCCCATCTGTAGAGGATGGGAGGCTCTGGCAAAATGAGCCCTGTTACTAGGCCTCCTTGCTATAGGATTTTGAGGGGGAATTATTCTGAAAGACACAAATGAGCACAGCATGTTCTAACTACTGTGTCTCATTAAATATTTAAGCTTTTATGTAATTTTTTCCATTTCAGGTAATCTTTGATTTTGATTAATATGAAATGACAGCAAACACAATGTTTTTGTTTGTTTGTTTTTGTACTGGGGATCAAACTTGGGTCCTTGAGTTTGCGCAGCAGGTGGCGACACTGAGCTAAATCCCCGGCCCCACAATGTATTTTTTAATTGATTTGCCTAATGTCTATATTAGTTTAAATGTTTTCTAATGCTTATCCATGTTTTAAACTCATTTCTTTGTAAGCATTAACTTAGATTCTATTCTACATTCATGTTTTATATTGCCCAAATGCTTTTGGGAGGGGTGAGTTATCTTCACTACTGAAACAGCTCCCTTGGGAGCTGGTTTGGCTCTGGCTCCTCTAGGGAAATGACACAAAGTTGGTCTAAGAGGGGCCCTCACCTCTCCCGACTGCAACACTAGCCCCAGTGCGGGGAGGGGAAGAAGAGGCGCTGAGCCTCCCTCCAGGCCCGCCCACTCAGGACATACTCACACTCAGCCTCTCCAGGGCTCTGCCCTTGGCATCCCCGTCCCCCACCTGGACTCTGGCAGAGAAGCTGGGCGGGAAGAAGCCAGCCGAATGCCCGCCACTGTAAGAGGAAACGAAGAGAAACAGCTTCAGGCAGCCCCAGAAGCGAGGCCTGGAAAAACTCTGCAGCTGGAGCTAACACAAAGGACTTTTCAGACCCTACAGCCAAGGTGCCCAGTGAGCATTTTTTTTTAAACAGCTATTAGGGTGACAAGCCTTTCCAAAGGCCAGCAGTTGGCAAGAGTTTCCAGGAAGCTGGTCTGGCACCGGCCTGGGCTCGGAGCAACTTTAATGAGTGAAGTGCAGAAGGAAGGAGTCATCAGGAAAGGTTTAAGGTTCAACAAACTTTTTGAATTATTTTGCAAAAAGTTCTGGCTTTCCAATTCAAAGGCATGCTTTTCAGTGGCTGTTTCAAACGAGAGCCTATTTCAAAGGCAGTGCCACCTGCCCATTTCTGATGTAGTCACTGGAGGTATTTGTCTAACTCCCAGGGACGGCTTTGCAAATGCCATCCAGCGTGCCTAGGAACACTAGGGCCATCTTCTCATCTTGTCAAACAGCCTCCACCCACATGCCTCCCCCTTGCCAGTCTCCATGGTTGTGTGCGCATACAGATGCACACCTTCCCCAGGCAGGAAGCTGCTCTCTGCCAAGAGCGAATGGAATTCAGATTTCCAGAGGGTGCCCTTGGCCTCCAGCTCCATGGCTGTACAAGAAAGAAAGGTCCTAGTGTGTGTGCTGGGGGCTGGGAGAGGGGGGCCTCCATCTCCGTTCACATCTCTCTAGGCCCCAAGACAAACCCGCAACTGGCTGTGCTCTCCCCAGCCACACCCAGCCTCAGTCACATTCCTTCCCTTCCTGAGCCCACACTGGGTGGCCCAGCAAAGCAGCTTGCACACCTCCCTTCTCACCAAGGGGAGACCTGCCCAGGCCCCCATGGGATACCAGGACAAGTGACAGGCTCACACCACAGGTCCACAGCAGCAGCAAAGCACGGATGAGTCCTCCAAAGCAGGGTATCCTCTGATGCCCATGGGAGAAGACACACTTGCTCCCTGCCCGGCAGACTCTGGGCCTCCAGGCCTTCCCAGGCCTGCTTTCAGGAAGTCTCTCTTTAAACCCAACCTTCACTTGACTGACTGCAACACTGGTGGACCTGGGAATGAAGGGCCAGCTTTAAAGACTAACATAGCCTTTCTCCACCAGAGGCGCCCAACATACCAACAAGAAGGTCCGGCATCCTTGGGAGTTAAATATTGATAGGAAAAGGCTTACCTAGACCAGGTAAATGAGTCAAGAGTGATCAGCAGCGGCATAGTGGACAAGGCTGCTCATACTTCTCTTTAGCCCCAAGTAATTGGACTTTGTACTTTGAGGCAGGTAGAGGATAGGTAGAGAATTACCATTCTGCAGGTTGTTAGAATGGACAAGCAGTTGTGATAAGCAGGAACATTTATGCTCTGTGTTTAGTGAAGCTTGGCACCAAGTTAGAACCAACAGGGCCTGGTGCCCAGGCAGAGGATTGGCTAAACAAAGGCCAATCTGAGCTCCTTTCCAACTGTTCCCTTGGTTTGCTAATAAGACTATTTTTTCTTTTCTTCTTCTTTTTTCTTTTTTTTTTTGCTTAAATTCTTTTATTGGTACATTTTAGGTATACAATATGTTTACATTAATCATTAGGATAAGACTATTTTCAAATGCTGCACCCTCTTAGTAGCCAAGATGATTTCTCCTGAGATTTACTCTGGGGGAGAAGCTTACGGTTGGCAGCCTGGGCCTTGACATTTCACCTGTTCACAAAGTCTGCACAGGACTCTACATGTTAAGTCACAGTTGGGCTTCTGTCCTTGGCTCTGGGGCTCATTCTGATCCTCCTGCCTGGGTCAGGAATAGCTTTTTTCCATGGAGTCTTCTGGCTATACCATGAAGTGCTATTGTGGCCTGAGGAGCCAACTTCATGTCCCTTTTGGCCAACCCTAGACTTCATCTTTAAGTATTTATGTCATGGTTCAACTCTGCCAACTGGCAAAAGCTTGGAGTGGACTTCGTTGGGAATCACTATTTCTTATAACCTGGAGAGGCCCTGCATGGCCAGGCCTAAATCCTTAAGTGGCAAGTATGGCTTAACCAGAAGTCAGCTGGCCAGGGTGGTACTCAAGGAAGTACCTCAGGAAGCTGCCAAGATTGGGGCCACTTGTGCCAGCCCTGGTGAAGGGACTGGCAGAGCCAGGTATAGGAGATAGGCCCCACCAGAACAGCAAAAGAACATGGGACTAGGAATCAGATGCCTTGCCTCTGGCCTTGTCATTAGCTGGCCTTGTCCTCTGGGCAAGGTCCTCTTATCTCTGGTCTTTGGCTCCCCTTCCCCTGTTTGTCCATCTCTTGATGCCTACAGGAATGCTTTCTTGACCAAAACCTAGGCCGTGCAGTCTGATGAAGTAGTTTGATAGGTCACTTCTCATTGCAGGATATAGGTTGGTGACAGAGGGGCCCGGCAGCACAGAGCTCCTAGGTACTGCCATGAGATGTGGGGAGAATTTCTCACCTGAAGCTCATCTGAGCCCCTGGGGTGGACAGCCTTACCCCTGCTCCTATGCATACACTAGCCTAAGCTCAACCAAGCAAGGAGCTTTTTACCAAGCACTACTCCACTGAAGACTAACTTCACTGTAAAGCCCCTACTTCTGCCACTGGCCCTGCCCAGCCATGCCAGGTCCCCTCAAGCTTCCACCTGGAGCCCACACACTCAGCTGGTGGGGTTTGTGGGACAGTTCAAAAAGAAAAGCAGAAAAATAAAGCATTCAAGTGTTTTGGACTGGAAGGGATTCAGTTTAACTTAACAAATCCAGACATGAACCTAAAGAAAACAGTGAAAAATAAGCCCATCTCCAAAAGGTCCAAGGGGAAGGATTAGGCAGGAGAAGAAAGATCTTCTTGGGGCAGAGGACAGCTGTCCAATCTGGAACAGGGAGCAGGAGAAGACACTGGGCCTGAATGCAGGCAAGGGCAAGGGGATAAGCCCAGAATGCACCTGAGGGCTTAGGTCAGAGGTTCCAATTTGACCTTGTCCCTACTCTTTCTACCCCAGATAGACCAGATACCAGAGGAATGATGGTGGGGCCCAGTGGCTAGCCTCCTGATACTATCAACCTCCCTGCTGGTCTTGGCTCCCTCAGAGTAGCACCACAGGCCCATAACCACACTGAGGCTATATGAATCCATCTGCGGAAGAACTCAGATAGTGTGTGAATGTGTGTGTCACTCCATTCTCTGGGTACAGCCCTGCCTATCACACCACTTCCCAAGTACTCTCTACAACTTATAAACAAACGCCTTTGTGTTCTGCCTCAGTTTCTCCAGCAGGGCACTATATAGGCCAATGTTATGGCAAAGTTACACTTTGGGTACAGCTCAGTCTGATCTAATGTGAGGGCTTTGTGCCAAAATCTTAAAAAAAAGTTAGGTAGAGTAAAAATGATCCTTGAAACACCCTTGAATTGAACCCCAAATAATCCTTTTCTCAGAGCCCTTTTTCCCCTTCGTTTCTCATGCCTACTGAAGTAGGAAAGGCTGTGTGGATGTCCTGGGTTCCCAGGGAGAGGCCTGCTAAATGTCCTTGCACCTCCTGCCATCCTCAGAGGGAGCCTCTGGGGCTGTAGCCACATGTGTGGAGAGATAACTTAGAGAGAAGATCAAAGCAGATGTGGGGCCAGAGCTGAGAAGGCAGAGATGCCTGGCTTTCAGGCTGATCCTGGATTCCCATCTATCTCTGTCTCTTTTTATTTCTCTTCCTCTTCCCACTGCTTTCAAGATGGCACCCTGGGTTTCCCATGGAGCTAATCAGACCTGACAGACTCACAGTCGGACCTCCTCTGCTAGCTAGTCATTGCCAGAGCTCCCAAGGACACGCACCACAGGTGTGGCCCCTGCCTAGGATGCTGTACTTGCATTGTCCCTAGGTTTGTTTCTAGAAAGCTTAGTGAGGGACTTTGGGGTACTGTGAGAAGCCACAAAGCTGCGCCACTCTGCATCCTCAGAGGACAGGTCAACTTTGCCCAAGTGGCCTGCAGGTCTGTGAAGGCTCTTGGCTTCCTTCCTACTGGTACCATGTCTATGGTATCACAGAGGCTGAACTCACAGCATTCCTATTGCAGAAAGTAGCTACAAAATGCCGCATGATCAGTACCCAGGCCATTCTACCATGCACAGCTCCCTCCTGTGCCAAGGATCACAGAAACTCTTTGTTTCAATACTGTCCCATTGCTGATCTCCCTACCTTCAGAACCCCAGCCTTTCCTCTGTCAGAGACTGAGGCTCTCTAAGTGAGAATTATGTCTGCAAAGGAGCTCTGATTCTGCTACCATCTCCTGGGTGACAGTAGTTCTTTTTCTTTGTGAGGCTTCAATTTCCTTTTCATTTGGGGTTATCTTTTCATTAGTTACTTACAGGTTTCTCAGAGACAGAGGGAAGCCACATTGATCCCCTGTCACATGCAGGGTCAAGGGGAGGCAGGACATGTATCCCATCCTGCTTCTTACTCTGCCTAAAGATGGGTGCCAGCGTTGGCAGGTAGGCTGAACTGTGATGAGGACAAATGACAAGCATTCTGGACATCTGTGACTACCACAGGGCATAGGCTCCTCTTCATTTCCTCTTCACTGTGTGGCTTCCCTGCCAACTTCCCCTGCCACCACTTGCCTGAGACTTGAGCTGTAGGCCTCTAGAGGTACATCTTGTTAAGGATAGCACTTGATAGCCCAATCTTATTTGTATCTCTTGGAAATTCATGACCTGGAAGTTTTAAGTAATTGTATTTTACTTTTGTTTTTTGAGACAGGGTCTTTCTATGTAGTTCAGGCTGGCCTTGAACTCATAGCAATCCCCTGGCTCAGCCTCCTGAGTGCTGGGATTATAGGTGTGTGGTACCACACCTGTATGACCTGGCAGTTGTAAAAGCTCTCATGCCAAAAAAGAGATGTCCGCACGGGGTCTGCCAGCACAGCGTGCCATTTTCTACTGACTAACATTCATCAGGCCTTTCCTCAAGTCAAGCATATGGCTGGATACCTGACCCCATCTCCTTGAGTCCTCACGCTGTGTGATAATATATTCCCAATGTATGCAAAAGGAAACTGCAGTTTTTAGAGGGTAGGCAAGAACCCTGAGGTTTTGTGGGTAAGATGGAACGACCTAAGTTGGCCAGAGTTTCCTGGGGACACTGTTCCCTGCCCTGGTGAATATTTACCAAACCAAACTATCAACTAATAAAAAATAAGTCTGACAAGCTGTTTTCTATCCCTATACTGAAAACTACAGCACACAATAAGAAAAATAAAAGCTGACCTAACTAAACAAGGGACGTATCAGGTCATAGTTCAGGAGCCTTAATACAATACAGATATCTGTTCTCCTGTGCCAGGCTAGAGGGCTGGTGCAACTCTAGGGGACATTTTCCATGGAAACTGGCAAGTGTATGGTGAGACAGAGGCCCTTAAAGGCCAGCCATTCATGAAGAAGACCAGCCAGAGCCTGCATGCCCAGCTGTCAAGACCTGTTAGCAAACTACAGTGATAATGAAGTATGGTACTGGCCAAAAAGAACGACTCAGATCTGATCAGTGGACCTGAGTAGGGTCCAGAAACAGAGCCCCATGTCAACAGTGAGCTGATTTACAGGGATGCTGATACTACAGGGCAGTGGGGACAGGATGGTCTTTTCAATAAAGGGTGCTGAGTCAAACTGGATATCCAAGTGCAGGAAAAGCATACTTTGACCTCAGCCTCACATCGGACACAAAAATCTATTCCAGATGGACTGCAGATCTACATGTGAAAGGTGAGCTAATAAAGCTTTGGAACAAACCAGAGTATCTTTATGACCTTGGAGTAGTCAGAGTTTCTTAAGTAGGACATAAACAGGGCTATCCAGAGAGGAAATGTTTGATTAACTGGACCACATTAAAATTAAGACCTTCTGTTCTTAAGACACCATCAAGAGGAGAAAAAAAGGCAACATGCAGAGGGGGAGCCAAATTTGAAAAATACACACACACAAACACACACACACACACACACACACACACAAGCACGTGCGCTCACCCCCCCCACCCCCATGACTCATATCCAGGATATCCAGAGTATGTAAAGATACAAAGAACTACAACTTGGTTAAAAAAAAAAAAAAGACATGCCTCATGGATGATATATGGGATGAAATAAGAACATGGAAAGGAGCTCAACTTTATTAGCCATCAGGATCACTACAAATTAAAATGACCATTTGATGCCAGTATATATCCACCAGCATGGCTAAGAAGGAAACAATGAAAAATACCAAGTAACTATGAGGACATGGAACACCTGAATGTTCAGATGGTGCATTGCCAATAGGAGTGCAAATTTGGATGACTGCTTCAAGAAACTGGCATTTACTGAAAGTTAATATTACTGAAATAATTACTGAAAGTAAATATCTGGCCATTCAATGATCGTCAGTCCCACATCTAGGCATTTATTCACCAGAAACACAGCCATAGTTCACATACAAAATATTCTTAGCAGCCCCACACCAGAAACTGTCCAGTAGCTATAGATAGTAGAATGAATAAACAAAGTGCAGGTCAGCCACACAGTGGAGTGCCAGACAGCAAGGAGCCTAATGGGGCCACTGCTCTCTCCAGCCCCAGGGGTCAGACACAAAGATGTACACATTGTGTGATTCTATCTATGTAAAATTCAGAGACAGGCAAGGCCAGCTCTTGCTGCTGGAAGCTGAGCTTGCGGTTACTCTTGGGGTATCAGTGACAGAAAGTGGGAGCCTGAAGGGCTTCCTGGAAATTCTGTTGCTTCTTCTGGGTGCTATTTACAGGGGGAGAAATGCATCAAGCTTGTACTTAAGATTTGTGTACTTTATCCTTTCAGTGTGTTCTACCCTACAATTACATGTTTAAAAAACCAGTGCCTGTACAAGGACAGTCTTCTTTGATCCTAACTAGAGACACAGACAGGTGAGGGCTGGGCTTTGCCCCTTGCCCTCCTCAAGAGGATGCATCCCTCAAGCCCCCAGACCAGGTCACTCTGGAGCTCTATCTTTGGCTGGCTCTGTGACTCAGTCTTTCCTCTGGGCAGAGCACCCAGGGCAGATGTTTGGGATCCCTTCCCAACCAACACTGGAGTGTCTCTTATGTCAGCCAGTACATTGTGTGAAGTCACTTTGTTCTCCTGCCACCTCTATGGTGTGGACATTCTCTTTGCCATATCCTCTCATATTGCCTGTCTGACCGAGGACCTAAGCACTGTCATAGCATGGAGGCCGAAATGGTGAGGACTGAGCCTGGCCAACGAAGTGAGAAACCTTGCTGCTTTCCTTCTAGACAGCGTAGTTCCCTCCATAGAGCAGTAGTCCCATGAGGCCACCACATCCTTCTCACATGTTCAGATGGAGAAAGCAAAGCTCAGAAAGGTTAGGGGGCCAACGGGGGCTTCCCGCAGCTGGGGCAGTACAGGCTAGAAGCCAGATTGAGGGCATCCAATTCCCAGTCCTGTCTCATTCCCACTGAGCCACTCTGCCTCGCTTTTAATTTAATTAGGAGAACATTTAATCCCCTCGTGCATTTCAGAGACGGGTTTGAGCCTGGCTGGGGCTGCATGGGGCTCTGCCGGGGATCCTGTGACTCACACAGCCTTGGGCAGCCCTCCCAGTGAGGCTCCCAGGGGGCTTCTTTGGCACCTTTTGCAGACAGAGGTGGTCTGGAGCCTCAGAGAAGACAGGACACTGGTCAGGAAAGATAAACTGGTCTTATGTGTTCTTGGCACACTCCTTTTCTGTCCCCCTGGCCACTGGACCGAGCAGAACCTTTCAGTCCTCTCCCACCAATGTCTGCAGGTTGAGAAACCAAGTGAGGAATGTGGGTGATTACAGAGGTCCATTGCCTAGGGCCACAGCAGGCCCTAGTGTCTCAAAAATGTCCCAGGCAAAGCTGGTCCCATCGTAAGAGCTGGCCCCTGAGTCTGTGGAACTGAGTTCAGGGCTAGACTTGTGACATCTTCCTCCATTTCCAGAAGGCACGGGCTGGCCCTGGCCTCACGGACAAATGCAGAATTCAAGAGACATTAGTAGTGATGTGGATGAAAGCCAGGCCACAGTGGCCTCACTGGAAAAGAGAAACTTGAACGTCTTGGCGTGAGATTCTGCAGGGTCCAGGAGAAAGTTGAAGACATGGAAATTCTAATTAATGCACATGGGGCTGGTTTTGCTCAAGGATTTTCGAAGCTGTCATGTCTCAAGAGACGGGGCAAGCACATGCTCACCAGGGAGGTACTCACAGTCACCTGGTAGGTTCTCTGCAGTGCCTTAGCCTGTAAGCTCACTTTCCTTCTGCCTTCTTCCCATCCCTCTGGTTGGCCATACCATCTCAGTGGATAGGGTGCCTTCTGAATGTCACTCACGGGGAGGGGAGCTGGTAACCATGAGTGGAGGCTTGGCTAAGTGCCATAACAGAAAAGATGGAAATGCCCGGGACCAACTCAAAGACCCTCCAGGGAAACCATATGATGGAACAGGGCTGAGCCACAAGCTGCCGGGTGCATGGCGGGCTTGGCCCCTTGGGACATCCATCTTGGGTCTCCATATGCAGCTAATAGGCTGATGCGTGGTTTCAGGCCAGTCCTGGCTGGCTTAGCAGCTGCAAGGAGAGAGGGAAGGAGGCTTTCACAAATGTGGCTGTGGGAGAAGTACACCCAGGCCATACCCGCACAGTCCTCAAGCTCAAGAGGTGCAGATCTTTGTGCCCTGAGCCCTGTGACAGCATGCATAGGAGGCACCCAAATCCCTCTCTTCATATCCTCAGGCAGGGCTGAGGAGGTGCTCTTTGCATGGGGTAAGGGGTGTGGCAGCCCTAGGGCTCCCTTGTGCCAGCAGATTTGGGGGTAATGCCCTGCTTCCTTCTAGCCCTGAGCAAAGTGCTCAGGTTACTGGTACTTAGGACCTTGAGAGCCAGAAGGCTGTAGCTGTCCAGCCTGCGAGCACCTAGGAATGGGGGTAGGGTCCTGGAGTCAGGGACAGTGGAGCAGGTGCTGAAAAGATGCTAGGATTCTTGATGGCCTGATGAGTGACAAGGTCATTACAGATGACAGAATACCATATATAAGGCAGAGACACACACAGGAGTGACTGTGTTTCTCTCCCACTGTCCTGCCAGTGACCCTTGATGGGCAGAGGACAGTAAGTAGGGCAGGATCCTGGGAACTCATTTTGGTTATTGTTGGGGTATAGGGTTCCCCTTCTGTCATGGAAGTCTCCCACATGCTCCCCACAATGGCTTCCAGTCTCTATTCACTCTCAAATGCCCAATGCAGGACTTTCGGTGGAGGACTTGGGCTCAGCACTTAGGATCAAAGGGGCTCCCTCAGCCCTGTCAGACCCAGGAGGACAGCATCTGGTACAGAAGTGTGTGTGTGAGGCTGAGGGCACCCGAGGTGGCAGGGGCCTGGGGGCTACATGTGAGCTGCTGGGGCTTTCTATGGGCTGGGGCTGGCAAAGCCATAGTCTTCCCAGCACCCTGTGCTCCAGTCCCTACTTGCCAGTGACCCCCTGGTTTTTACCAGGCCTGCTGGCTGGCTCCTTAACCCCCATACCACCAATGGCCAACAGGCCCCAGAAAGAGGAGCTTCGTCCAGACCCAGGGACCTTCCCGTAATCAAGGCTGTGGTGACCTCACCTCCCTGGGGCCCTGAAGGCAGGGAGAGCTTGAGATGGAAACAAAATGTGTCTTTATTTATGCTTTTAATTTGAATTCTGGAACTGGCCCAGCGTGGTAATACATTTAACATCAGTAAAATGCTGAAGAAAAATAGATCTGGCTTTCAGCAACCACCTCCCACCCACTTTGCCCCCTGTGAGACCCCTGCACACACCCCTGTCCTTTGCACACTCATCAGGGCACGTTCCTCTCTTCCTAGTGCAGGTACATGGGGCCAGCTGCCCATAAGAGCCTTGTTGCATCCCTGAGCAGCTAGAGTCTAGATTAACTATGGGCATCCATCACCAGGCATAGTGGGTGGGAGATATAGGAATGCAGCCCCCGTGTGGGAACAAGGGCCTGGCTACCCCTGCCCCACTCCGGGCAGTTGGGCCCTGGGTAAATACAGTGCCCACTGTGGTTCACCTGCTCCCCCAGGATGGGGTGGGGGCTTACTCTGGGGGCAACTGGGGTGCGAGTACTCAGATACTTTACTGTACCTGTGTCCTGTCCTTCCTTCCAGGACTTCTCAAAGGGATAGGTGTCTAGACTCCTTGATGCCTCAACCCTGACTCTGATCAGATCATAATCCTTTGCTAAAAACTTGTTCTTCCCTCTCCCACCCTTCCCTTCCCTGCAGGGGAGCCCAGCATGATGCCTGGGGTCCTCTCTGCCTTTCCAGCACATCTAGCTCCTACTTTTGGAAGGTACTTCCCTGACAAAAGGCCTGACAGGTTCCAGGGCAGGAACTTCATTGGGTAAGGACTGGGGTCATGGCTGTGCCAGGGCCCAGCTAACAGTGGAAGTCCAGGAGGCCCAGCAGTAGAGCTTGAGAAAGGCTTGTAATGTGCCAGGACCACAGAAGGCAGAGGGCTTTGGTTCTGTTGTTAGAGGGGACAAAAGAAACTACCTGGTGACCTGGACCATGAAGCCACACTGGTTTGAGGTTGCCTCTAGATCAGAAGGGCAGGCTTTGGTTCTAGCGGGCTCAGAATTTGCTAGTGGCAGCATAAGTCGTCTTTGCCCCAAAAGGGGCAATTGCAGGGGAGCTGTAGGCTTGACTATGGGCCACATAGATCCCCAATCATTCTCCCCTAGACCTCCCTGCATCCTCTGCACAGGGCCCAAGAGCTGGCAAGGCCTGAGTATCCTGGTGGTGAGAATAAAGGACAATGTTTTCTAACAGGAGGGGAGTGGCCAGAAGGATAAGAAAGGACAGGTTGCGTGGCCCCGTGAGACTTAGGTGACATGTTGGGGCCCACTGAGTTCCCAGCGTACTCTTGGCTGACTCCACTCCTGAGTTGACACTCCATCTACCTTGCATATACCAGCAGCCACAGAACTCCGGTCTTCACCACTTAGGGATCTCCCATGCCTTGGACTTGACTGGGAACCTTAGCCATAGTCAACTATCCTGTGAGCCTGGATGCCTTGGGAGAGAGTGGGCAGGTTCTGTTTGGTTATAATCACACCTTAGGACGACCAGTCCTTTCCTGCAGAGTGGCCTCATTTTGGCCCCCTTACTCTGCCAGTTCCCAGCACTGTGGGTTCCAGCTTCCTTAGTCACCTATAAGACTAAGTTCACATCTGGTTGACAGCAAAAAGAGATCCAGGGTCTTACTATGACAAAGGTGCATACGGTTCATTCGGGACAATCTCCTGACCCTCAGAGAGTTGAAAGAACAGAACACACTAGAGAAGCACCAGTAGAGAGATGGAAAGAGTCGCAGCAAGTGGCCCTCAGAAGTGTGGCTCTCACATCCTGAAACAAAGATACTTCACAAGGGAACTCCCCATAAGGGAGTGGCCAGAATGGGCCCAAGTGCCCCACTGACCCCAGTGCATTGCTGTCACCGCTAGTTGCTTGGTTTAGAGCAGTGAGTCACACATCACAGGGGAATCACACCATGGCCGGGCACCAGAGATTGGCCTGGTGATGCTGTGACGGTGGGGGAGGATGGCATGTAGCCCAGGCCAGCTGTGCCTCGGGGGAGGCCAACTGGAAGGCGTGGAGAATCAGCCATTTCCTCCACCTGAAGGAGCCCCTGAGGACAGCAGCGGCAACTGGCAGACGGCACCCGGCATCTGCCCCAGAGCTTTGGCCAGGGTTCCATGGGGAGATGCTAAAAAACAAAGTCGACTCTTTTTGGAGTTGGGGGAGGGGGCAAGGGGAGAGAAAAACAATCTTCTCAGACGCTCAGAGCATGAAAACAAGTGGAAAATGATCAGTCTGGTTTTCCATAAGTCAAAACAGGAGGATCATGTTCCCAGACTCCACGGGAAATGCCCTTGCTCTCCTCTCCTGCCTGGTGCCTGGCACTGGGGCCAGGCCTGGCAGCTGATGGCTCCGGGTTCCTGACAGTAGGCAGTAGGTGCTGGGTGAGTAGACAGCATCCTGGCGCAAGAGCAAGCCTTCCCTCCCCCTGTGCCAAAGTGTCCCGTCTGAGGCCCATGCCCCTCTAGCCCAGGCTCTGTGGGCGAGTGGGCACTCACTGTGACACGTGGGTTATGGGGGCCAGCAGCGTCTCCCCTTCCAAGTCCAGGTCCTCAGCGAAGCTGTTGGTCCTCAGGAAGTGGGCAGGGCTTACTTCCAGCAGCGTGGGGCTCTTCCTTACTGTAGAAAGGGTGAGTGACAGCACATTAGGCCTCTACTTGGGGCTTGATAGTGAAGGAGCCCCAGAACTGGGCTCAGATGCCCACCCTTGCCTCCTACTGGTGTGGGAAAGACCTGTGAACTCTCAGGCTCAGGTGAGAAGTAGAGATGGTGCCCAGAAGCTTCAACCTTAGGCGTGGGTGTGAGGTGGGGTAAGTGAGGGTTTAAGATGGCCTCAAGTGCTTGAGACCTCAATGTCCAAGAATGGTAAGGGCCAGTGAATCCTCTTCAGTGTGATAACTACCTGAGGCTGAGCTCAGGAGTCTGGGACTCATCCTAACTTGTATTCTGGTCTCTCCCCAGCTTTGTATCTGGGTCAAGGATAAAACATGGATAATAGGGACAGGTCTGGTTCAGACAGTGGCTCCCACTGTCAATGCAGTTATAAAATGATAGGGCTACAGACCAGGGCAGTAGGACTCCTGCATCTAGAAGTCACAGCCCTGACTCCTCACTGGCCATGATGCCCTGTCAACCACCTAATATAAAGTATTACAAAAGAATTCAGTACTCCTAAGAAGTGGACTGATTGAAAGATTCACAATGGCTCTCCTTTTTCAATGTCATCGCTGTTAACTTCAGCTGGATGTCTAGTTCCTGCCCCACTCTGCTCGTGAGAGTACACAGGCTAGGCAGGAATTGCTTTTTTATACAAGTTGGACAGCTCTGCTTTTGTCCGTTTGTTACTGCAACACCCTCATGTCTTCCTCTAGGTATATCCAGGTGGACCTGATGATCATTTTAATAGTTACACAGTAATCCATAGCTTAGTTCTACTATAATCAGTTCATCCACTGTGTATTGTATGGACATTTGTGTTCTTTTAGATTTAAGCCACTTCTTCAGGCAGTGATGCCAGCAATATCCTTCTTTATTCCTAAAAGGTGATGTACTGGAGCAAGGCAAGATGATGCATCCTTGGTTTTTAATAGATGTTGTGGATTGCTTTTCTAGTAAGTTATAGAAACTAACCCCCCGCCCCCACCAAAGTCCCCACACCCATACTGGCTGTCAGCACCCTCTATAGGTCTAGGTCTTACCAAACATGAATAAAAACTGAAATCTCTTCTCATTTTCATCTACACTAAATGTCATTAACGGGATTGGCAGGTGTTTGAATTTCCTCTTGCAGAATTGCCTTTTTATATATCTGTTGCTCATTTTGCTTGTGACTTTTTAGGACATTTTTATATATTAGAGACAGTAACCCTTTGTTATATAAGGCATAACTATGTCAGTCCATCTTTGGTCTTTTAACTTTTACTGTAATTATGTTGTTTTTATTGTTGAAAATGTCTTTTTTTTCTTTTACAGTGATACATCTTTGCTTTATGAAAAAGGAAGATTTTCCCACACCTAAGTAATACCACTATCCCTTCAATTTATTCCTTATATAAATGCGTGTGTGTATTCATAAGTATGTGTAAATTTTAATACATTTAACATTGATGTCTAATTTGAGAGATGGCCAACAATCAAAATAAAAATTTAAAAGGTAATATATACAATCTTACTAAAAAACTCAAGTAAAATGGAAAACTATACAATATTTTGAAGAAAACAGAAAATCACTGGGACCTTGGATTTGGCAGAAAGATTTGAAATACAGTAGCAATTGCTCAACCAGAAGAGAAAAAGGATCAACGAATTGTATTTTATCACAATTAGAAACTTTTTCTCTGTGACAGACTTTCAGTGGAATGAAAAGACAAACCACAGATTTGGAGAAAACATTTTCACTTCACTTATGTCAATGACTATGCCTAGGATCTGTAAAGAATGCTTATAATTTTATAATAATAAAGCAAACGGCCCAATTTTTAAAATGGATTACAAATAAGCATATGAAAAGGTGCTCAACCAGCAACAATAATCATTAGAGAAATACAAGTTAAAACCACAATGAGTTACCACTATACCCTTGTAAGAATGGCAAAATTCTTAAAAATCAAAACCTAACAATAAAAAGCAATCACCAGGATGTAGAGCATCTGGAACTCTCACATGTTGGTGGGAACACAAAATGGCATAGCCACTTTAGAAAACACTTTGGCAGTTTCTTAAGCCCTTTCTCAGACATTACCCGATTTAAATATTTATGTTTGTAAAAACATGTATATAAGAATGTGTAACAATTTCATTTACAATTGCCGAAAACTAGAAACAACCAAGATGTCCTTTGATAGGCGAACAGATAAACAAACCATGTTGCATCTGTTTGATCCATGCAGTGGAATACCACTGAGCAATATAAAGAAATGATTTATGTAACAACATGGATGAAACTCAAGTACATCTTGCTAAGCAATGAAAGATGCAAAAGCATGTGTTATATGATTCAATTTCTAGGACATTCTAGAAAAAGTAGAAACTACAGGACCAAAAATAAATTAATGCTAGTGGTTTGGGCAGGAGTACTTCAAAAGAAGTTCTTCTGTATGATACTGTGGTGGTGGATGCATGACTTAAGGCATTGTCAAAGCTCACAGTACTGTAACTCTCCAAGTGAATTTTCCTATATATGAATGAAGAATCAACCAGAAAGTTGGAGGTTCCTAGGAGGAAAGCAGATCATGATGAGTAGAATATAATTGTGTTACAAATGTATGAGATAGCCCTGAAAAGACAGGTGGAAAAAAAGCTGGCCTACTGTTGATTTCACAAACAATATTTTGACCGGACACTGAGTAGCTAAAGGCAAAAAAAGTTACTGACATAAACACTATATACTTTAAGGTAAGTTTGTTTCATACAAGGGTACTTCCTGTACAACAAGGTTATATAAATGAGTAAATATACTAGATAATGGAGGTGAGAGCCGGGGCTGGGGGAGCAACGATGTATGCTATAGTTAGAAACATTGCTATAAACTCAGGGTTAGCTGCAAACATTTACTGAGAGACACAGAGAAATATGAACAGCATTGTATACTCAATATATATATATATATACACACACACAAAATATATATATACACTATATATATACACACACGCACCATATATTTCCTAATTCTATACACTGAGATGAGTTAGAAACTGACACTCTCATAGCAATGAGCCTAACAAGTGCCCACCTCATGGTTACTAAATATCAGTACTATTATGTTCTCCAGTATAAAGAACCAAGACTCTGGATGAATGGGTGATTCTAAGGCCTAATACCCGGAAAATATAAAATGGATCTGAAGTATTGTTTAGTGCCAGAAAGGAAGGAAACACAAAAATAAACATTAAAGAAAGATGGGGCATGTCAAAAGGACACATGCAAAACAGTGGACAAAGCTAGAATAAGTTGAACGACAAAATAACAGTAGTATTGGATTATAACAAAAATACCTACTCCTTAGTCCATATTGATAAATAATTGAAAAGAGAGGCAAATCTTCCTTACTGAAGAACTCCAAATAGCAAGTGTAGAAAGACTGAAGAAAATAGAAATACACCATAGTAGTATCTGCTGCAGGAAAGATCTATGAATGAATATTGAAATTAGTAGGTGAAACTTTAAGGAGGAACTTCAGAGTAACTCCCCCAAAATATGTTTTAACTGGTGCAGTGGTTTCAACACATTCACATATTTTCTGATACCCTCGTGCAGGAGCCAGAGCTGAACTCACCACCCCTTGAATATGGGCTGAAGTTAAAATGATTTGCTTCTAATGACTAAAACTACAGAAAGGGAAAAATAGCTCAGTTACAATGGAGGAACCTGACCCCCACCACCTTCACCACATGGATGTGATACAATGAGAAAAACATCCTGCCTGTGAGGCAGTCTTCTCCGGACCTATAACCTTAGAATAATCCTGGGAAAATTTAGACAAACCCAAACTGAGCAACACTGATAACTGACCAGCATTCTTCAAAAGTGTCAGCCTCATAAAAAATAAGACTGAGAAGCTGTCATAGGTCAGAGAAGATTAAGATCTGCTACCATAAAAGTAATGATGGATCTGGATGGGATCCTGGATCAGAAAAAGGACATTAGTAGTTAAACTGAGGAAATAACTGTTGCTTGATAGAGTTGTATTAATGTTAATTTCCTAGTCTTGGTCAATATACCAAGGTTACGTAAGATGCTAATGTTAGGGGAAGCTGGTGAACACAAAAGAATCTTAAGTATTTAAAGATATGTAAGAACTATGAAGAAAAGTATAAAAAAAACTTCACTCAGAGACATTGAAGAAGACAAATAATTAGAGAACTATGCCTTCATTCCACTGACTAGAAGACTCAATACTGAAAACGTTCTCCTTAAATCTTAAAAAAAATTCCCAAAGTTTGTTTGTGAGCACCTTTGCAAGCTGATTATAAAATTTAGAAGTGTAAAAGGCCAACAATTGGTATTATTCAAGAACAGAGTGGAGAACTTGTTTTACTAAACATCAGTACTTCTTCCAAAGCAATGGTCATGGAATGTGGTGCTGATGCAAGGAGAGACTAACAGGCCAGTTGGACATGACTGAGCATCAGGAGATAGTCCCCACATATGGACACTTGCAGTGTATCAGTGGTTGCCTGTATATCATTGAAAGAGGATGGACTTTTCAATAAAATACTCAGGAGCAATTGCATATGCACATGGGAAAAACATTAAAATTGGACCCTTAATTTCCTAACATTATACCCCAAAAACTCATTCTTGGCATTCCAGGGGATTGAAGGCCTAGTTATGAAAAGCAAAGCTATAAAACTTATATAATTGAATATAGAATATCTTCATAACCTTGGGATTAGGAAGAATTTTTTAAAATCCAAAAGTAATAACCATAAAGGAAAAGATTAATTTGATTACATTAGAGTCAAGACCTAATCATCAAATTACATTTTAAAGAGTGAAAAGACAACTACAAAAGAAAAATACCCACAAAATATAAAGAACTCCTGCAAATCAATAAGAAAAATATAAGGGACCTAATTAAGAATGAGCAACAGACAAAATAGCACATCATAAAAGAGGAATCTAAAAGGCTGATGAGCATGTGGAAAGGTGTTGTGGCTGACTAGCAATCAAGGAAATGTAAATAAACTCAGGAGCTCATGGTCCATGGGGGCCAATGGCAGACTTCCAGCAGGAAACTGCACAGACATTACTTAGTTGCAGCCGGGAGAAGGGCTCTGAGTGAAGGGCTCTGTGCCCATGACATCCTTGGAGAGACCAGGCAAGGACTGGTAAGCCTTGAGGAATGTGTGCAACATTCAGAGGCCCACAGGTCTGGAACCTGGTGTGAGCATTTTACCGCCCCCATTTTAGAGACTCAGGGCTGAGATTCAAGTACCCTGGGTTATATTATACAGTTGTCAAGTGAAAGAGCTAAAACTTCATCCAGGATTCAAATGTTCTTTTGGAAAATAAGAAAAAGAACACAAATACATATTTCAATGTCTGCATCACTTGTATACAGAATGAAGGAGCGGCTGCAAGAGGGGCCTGCTTTACAAACACCCAGGATGATAAGTGCCATCTCCAAAGCCTGAGGGCCAAGGCTGAGCCACTCGACCCCTGAGAAAGGCCCTGTGCTGGTGTTTTAGGAAATTAAAATGTGCACATCAGTTGGCTGCTCAGAGCGGGTGGGGCTTGCACCTGCCAGAGAGGAATGTGTGCTCTTTGGTTTAATCCTGGGAACAGCACAAGGGGCCCTGCAAGTGAGAGGGGCTCCACAGGGTTGTTTTTCCAAATCAAAAGGAGAGACTGCTATCTGCCAGGCATGTGTGTCGGTGACTGTTGGGTGTGCTTCTTCCTCCACAGGGACACAAAAGACCAGGGCTGCCACCTCCTCTTCAATTTGACCTGGAGCCCCAGCCAGTGCAGAATTCTAGAAGATTGTGGAGGGGTGGGGGGCAGGGACTCAACTCCTCCTAGATATGGTGGTGCTGTTTCTTTTAGTCAAGGACTTGGGACAAGTGCTGTACACTAACAGGCCCTGCTGGCCACTCCCACTTCTGAGGAGCCCAGTGTTGGTCTATCACAATGATGTGAAAAGATTGCCCAGCTGCAGAGCAAGCAGAATCCATGGTGAATGTGACAAGGCAGCTCATCTGGACACCCAGACCCTGCAGAGGGCAATGGAGCAGTGCCAGGTGTTCTCTGCTGAACCAGCCAGAGTGCCTGGCCCTGGGGAACAAGCACTATTTCCTGGTGACAATGAAGTCACACTTTTCTAAGGCAGTCCCAGTTTTTGATGCTTTCATTCCTTGGCTGTCTTTGCCTTTTCAAGGCCAGAATTTGGGCCTAAGTTTTCAGGGCAGAACAAAACAATTTTGTTTTCTAGGAAAATGGGAGGTCTGGGATGGCGAATGCAGCATCAGGCGTGGTGACTGCCCCAGCTGGGGCCGCCAGCTGCCAAGTCTCACCCTGTCTCAAGAGAACCGGAACCAGACTCGGCACAGCATCTTCCTTTCCAGCCAGTAGACCTGCTCAGTAGGGTTATTTGAATTTTATTTTACAAAATATAACCACAGAAAAAAGACTGGAAGGAAACAGATCAAAATGTTAATTGTGTTTGTCCTTGTGTCAAGGGACTTTGGGTGATTTTTATTTCCTTCCTTATCATGTTTGTGTTTTCAATTTTGAATGCTATTTTCATAAGTCAGAAAACAATAATTCTTGAAAGTCTCTCTTATCTGTGCCTTGCTCTCAGGCCCATGGCCCTGCTACATGTCATCCTGGAGTTAACAGAATGTATGAGTGTCCCACATCCCTTCCCTCTTCCTTAAGTTGTTCATTTGGCTAGACTCTACAGAACTCTTCTGCCATGAAGTTCTCCAAGTATTTCCATTCCAACAGCATGCGGCCTCACTTTCTCTGCATTGAGCGCTTACTCCTCCTTGCTTATACCAGGTCAGCATTCAAGTGCCAGGTAATGGTCCAGCTCACCCCTGCTGCCCGCTGCCCTCTGCTGAGTGTTGTTGGCATCTGTGCTCTTCTCGGTACCTTCACCCAGCTGCTCAGCCTCTGCCCTCCTCCTAATTAAAATCCTGCTTAATCTCCCAGGTGTAACCCAAGACTTTTTCCCCCACGAGCTTCCCAAGATTGCTGCCTCCTCTGGATGACTGTGGGGCTTATATGTGCCTGGCCCTCAGCACAGGAACCTTGCATTCTGCCTCCCCCACATCCCTCCTGTGCCTGGCATAAGCAAGATTGCTGAGCCAGCTCATCCCTCTGGATAAACAGAAGCTGCCCCTTTCCTCCCCAAGGTGTGGCCCCTTTTCTGGCTTTCTCAAGAAATCTCCCCCTCTTGGTGGATTCACCAGAGCCTTGTGGATACTGCACTGTGAAGAGAACTGTTCCCTAGGGCATCTGGACAGCTGCAGCCAGGCCCTGCGTGACATTGCTGAGCTGAAGCCCCACAGCCTGTGCCAGCTGCCATGCCCAACTCATAGACCCTGAGCCAGAGCAGCCCCGTCACCACCTGTGTCTCCTCTCAGAGGCGAGAAGTAAGGGACACGGACAGAAAGAGTAAAAGCCATTCCCACAACAGCTGCCAGGAACAAGGCGAGGAGTGGAGTGAAAATGTATATTCACAGTTGGCACCCAGTTCCGCTTAGGAAAATACCTTGCTTGAGTGGACACCTGTTGTTTTTGCCTGCCCAGCAGCCAAGCCTGGCTTTTGGAAACAGCTTCTTGAATCTTCTTTAAAGGGATTCCCTCCTTTTCTATGCCTAGGGTTCAAGGTGCAGGTACCCACTGGCCAACTTCAGAGGGGTTGTTGTGGCTCCCACCTTGGACACCAGAAGCAGAGTTGCACATCAGAGGATGGTTTGTATCCTGTTTGGGGTCAACGACAGCCTGGCTCAGACTATGGCAGGAATTATGAGAAAAAGAGATGACCTTTTTTGCTGGTTTGCCGATTTTGGCGTATACAAGCTAATTAATGGCTATCTTGTCTATTCGAAAGTGGTTGCCTAAGGATATAGCTATGTCATGGGGCCAATGGATAGAGAAAGTGAGAGAGAAAACAAAAGAATGAACCGGGTGGAGGGGGGAGGAGAGCAAGATCATCACAGCCCAGGGGTCCAGCTGTGTCTGGAACAGCTGGGTCCAGATGTGTGAGCCAAAAAATGTCCCTTTTGTCCTTAAGCTAGTTTGAGTTGGGGTTCCATCATTTGTTACCCAGAGAGTCTTCAGGAATGTGTGTGACAAACTTGAGGGTGACACGTGTGTTTAAGATGTGGCTGGGAGGGGGAGGTCAAGGTTACAAAAGAGCTAAACTCCTCCAGATAGTCCTTGCTGGGCTTTGCAGGGCAGAAGGCAGGGAGGAAAAGGCTGGTGGGAAAGAAGTTGGCCTGAGGCCTGAGCCCCAACCCTGCAAAGCCAGGGAGCTCTGGGAAAGGGGCTCCCTAAGGCTGGTTTTTGACTTTCTACTATTGTAATGCAAATCCCCATAACTTCAGGGAGCCCCTTTCCACACTCTTGTGTAAGAGGGTGTGTGGAGCAAATTGTGGAGCATGTTGGGGCTCATTTAGTCAAAGGTGATCCAGAATAGATTGGACATGACAGTGATACAAGAGTTGAAGACCTGTGGAATCCGGAGAAATCCCTGTAAGGATGCTGGCCTCTGTACAATCCTTGAGTTTCGATTTATGGGTCCCCTTGTCCTCCAAATGCTTCCCTTCACAATGGAGACACGGATATCAGCATATACAAATCCTGGAATCAGTGGAAATAGTTTTGTGGGCCCAACAGTGGAGTCTGAATAGTGGAGATGCTGAGCAGGACAGACAACAGAGGCAGGACAGGGTCAGCCCTGAGTGAGCCCAGGAAATGGAAAGAGAGCAACACAGCTACCCACAAAACAAAATCAACCCACCCGAGTCTCCATGCTGCAGGAAGTCACTGTCCAGGTCTCCCAAGACACTTTCAGGGGAAGGTTCCAGGCAACAAGAGCAGCCCCGGGAAACTTTAATATACAATGGAATCTGGGTTAAGCACTATCTTCTCCAAGAGTTGAGCTCACAGGACATTCCCCAGAAACCTCTGGAGAGGTGGGGAGGAAAGTTTCTGGAGGTCTTTGGATGAAGAAAACAAAAAAGTGGCCTTGATTTTCAAGGCAAAATTACACAGGAAGAAAAAAATGTTTTTAATCTAATTAAGAGCGATCTTTTCACCTTCATCACAACATCACGGAAATGTGCCAGTTCTTAACTTCACACAATAATCAAAGCAATTAGTGAGGGAGAAGCCTTGGAAACTGGTGCAGATGTTCTCAGAATGTTTAATGGGGAAATGAGTTGCAGGCCTCGGTCTCAGCATCCGGCTCCAGGCCCTGGCTACCAAATCCAGACATCTGCTGAAGCCCCACCCCCAGGCCCCGAGGGCGCAGGCTTGAGAAACACAGGTCCCTTCCCAGGCTGCCTCCAGCCAGGCCAGATCTGGGACTGAAAGGCTCCCCGTGGCTTCTCAAGCCAGAGCCTGGACACAGTCAGAGCCACCCCAGAGCTGGGGGGAGACTTAACGTCAAAATTATGTTAACAACTGATGTCAAAAGTAATCAACTCAGCCTGGTTCCCCCATTCCTGCTGCCTGTAGGAGGACTGTGAACAAGAGGAGGGCAAGAGGTCCCAGAGGTACCTCTGCAAAGAACCCCTCATCATGAACACCATTTCATGTAAAGATATAGTAGCATCTGCTCAGTGTGCCTTGTGGGCCTCATTTGAATGCTGCTGGACCTACTAGGTCCAGGAATCAAACTGGGCAATCCTTGAGAAATTTCCAGTAATCAGAAAACGTGTACAAGTGAGGATCATCCTTAGGAAATAGCCTGTTCCAAGAAGGAGAAGGATGCATGGCTAATGTTAAATGGCTGTAGGAGAGATAGAATCCCTGGGCAGGCAGTTTAGTAAACCTGGATTCCCTACTCGAATGGCATGCACTAGGAACATGGAGGTAAGAAAATATTGATCCTGTTCTCAGGGACACAGGCATTGTGGGGCCCCACCTGCGTACCACCTTCAGCATGCACATCTTTCACACTGAAGGCTTCTCAATGTATGCCTCCCAGATACACTAATGAGCACCAACCCTGATATCAGGGCTGCTTAATTGTGCATTTGGCAAGAGGGATGGGAAATGAATCCTTGGGAAGTATTCAGTAGTGACAAATAACCAGTTTCCTTCTTCACTGGTAGAACTGTAAAGCATGTTCTCTACAGAGATACCCAGCTGCCTACCTTGGAGCTCTTTCTTGGTGACTGGCATAGCATTCCTGAGTTAGGCTTTACATCCATGGAAACTGACCCAAGACAATGTGAGAGGAAGCTGCTGAAGCATTTATGAAAGGAAGCAGCAAGACACACTGTATATTTAAAGAATCCTCTGGGGATACTGTGGAAGTTGAGAGACCATTGAAGAGGAAAGAGCAACAACCCAGGAAGAGAAATGATAGTGACATTTACAAGACAGGTCTGTGGAGAGGTTATGAAAGGGCAAATCCAAAGAATTGACAAAACTCGCTGAGGTATTTGACGGGGGCAATAAATTTTTCTTAAATGCAAAATTTGAAAGAGACTTTGACGGAGGTTGGAGAACAATAGCATGCTGCTTCCCTCCCTCTGACTTCAAATCTCCCCATATACCTTCCTAAAACAAAACCAAACAAAATTGCATTTAAAGCAATACATGACCCATGCATTCTGCAGTACTAGAAAGCAATACTATGAACTATGAAAGGAGAAAACCGAATTCTGACCACATTCTAGCCCTCTGCCCATCATTGCAAGCCTGTAGGTGCAAAATGTCCAACAAAGCTTAAGATGTTTTGTCAGAAAAATTGACTATGGTGAGCAACATTGCAAAAATATTTCCAAGGACACTTCCCTTCACAGATACATTTTTAAAGAGGCAGAACCTCAGAATCAACCTTGTCAAAACTCTGAAAAGCAGTTGATGGTTTACAGCAATTAAGTGAAAAAGTTATAATACAATTTAAAAATGGTAGGAAATGAAGTGTTATGGCACACACCTGTAATCCCAGCATTTGGGAGGCTGAGGCATGAGGATAGCCTCGAGTTCAAGGCCAATCTGAACTACAAAGCGAGATCCTGTCTCAAAACAACGACAACAACAAACAAAATGGTAGGAAAGTGTTGTGGCATTTTTATTTGCCCTTTCAGCAGCACCCCCCCCCCCCAGCTTGGTCAATCTTGCAGATGGAAGCTTGTAGTGTATTTCAAGTGTTGTATACTAGTCCCTGGTTTTAGAAGGAGCAGAAATCTTACTTTAAAAGAATTGGGTCTTTTCTATATTGATTGAGGGCTGCCTGAAGGACTGATGTAAAGTGATCGCCTTTGTTTCACCTAACTTACAACTGATTCAGGGAGGAAAATTTTGAATGTTGCTTGCAAACATGGTAAGACGCTTGAACAAATCACGATGACCTGGAGAACAGGAACCAGAGGAAAAGATTCGAGGTTGAGGCATGTTAGGCTACTGAAAACCTTTGACGACCATCTACTGAGAGTTTCTCTGGGAAAATGGAGCATTGCAAAGCTTCTGTGTATCCTGAGGAAATCTGTAAATCAATGTATGTTCACAGGGTTGGATGGATGCTAAGAAAAGCCCTCAGAACACCATTAAATTTACTGCTGGATGATTTCTATGCTCACCTCAAACTGTAAATGAAGGCTAAGAGGGTTGTAAACAGCCTGGCTAAATGTTGAAGGAATACTCTAGCAGAGCTAATTTGCAAAAGCTGCAATAATTTTTGTTTCCTTTTCATGATCTCTCTCTGACTCGTGGCACTCAAGGGTATCTGTTATAATGAACTGAACATAGGTTAAAGGAAAAGGAATTACAAAGACCACCCCTGACAATACACACTTCACAAAAAATAGTTTAGAAGTCACTAAACAAACAGCTATAGACTGTGGGATTTAAAAAGGTCCTGATTTCCAAAGTTATCATACATATTCTTAAAATATTTAGTGTTAAACAGAAATATGAGAAAATATATGGCCATTTATAGAAGAAACTATCTAAGGAAACACACTGAGCTTATTGGACAAAGACTGCAAGTCTAAAATATTCTCAGAGATCTAAACAAATTATGAGCAGAGAACTAAAGGAAACCAGGACAATAGACAATGTCAATAAATACATAAACTACACAAAAAAATTTAAAGTTCTGGGGCTGGGGATTTAGCTCAGTGGTTCTGCCGCCTGCCTCGAAAGTGCAAGGTCCAGAGTTCAATCCCCAATACCAAAAAAATTTTAAAAAATTAAAAGAAAATAAAGTTATGGAACTCAAAAATATAACAAATGAAGAAACTCAATAAACCAGAGACTAGCAGGTTAAATTAGCAGATTAGGTAAAAGAGTGAGTCAGTGAATTCAAGAAAGCTTGAGTAAAATTATCAATTCTGAGCATCAGAGGGAAGAGAATGAAGAAAAATGAGCCAAACCTGATAGCCCTATAGTATACCATCAAGAACACAGGAAGAATATTTCAACTTCCCCAATTTGATGAAGCACATGAATCTATATGTCCATGAGCCTATAGAAACTCCACAAAGGATAAAAAGTCACTCAACATAAACCGTTAAAAGAGAATTGTGAAGGGAGCAAGAGACATGACTCATCATGTAGTGATTTCAATAACAATAACATTTCTCATCAGCAAGTATGGAGGCCAGAAGGGAATGTGATGGCTTTAAGTGTTGAGAGAAAAAAGCAGTTTAACAGCAAATAATTTTGTATCTAGCAAAATTATTCTTCAAAAATGAAGAATTCAGAGCCTTTCCAAATGAACAAAGGACAAGAGTGCTCATCACTAGTTGATTTTCTGCACAAAATGTGATAAAGAGACTCATGATTAAATAAAAGGACACTAGAAAATAATTTGAGACGGCACATAAAAATATGAAATTCTACAATAGGTATCTACACAAACAAAATTCAGCATTATTCTATTTTTAGTTCATAATTCAATTCCTATCTGATGTAAAAATGCATAAAACAAATCTAGATAATGATACTTAAATGTATCTTACATAAAATACATTTTGAAACTACAGGCACATATAAGAGAATGGAGGTCTATGGGATTTTAACTTTTGTGTGTTATTGAAACTATATTAGTAGAAGTCCAAACTAGAGTTTTATAAATTTATAATGTTAGTTGTAACTCCCATCTAAACTATGCAGAAAATGTCTTAAAATATATGCTTACATTTCTACACGTAAGAGGCTTAGAATGCACTACTGTGTCTTAACAATTAAGTTAAAAGTTGAACAAACTGAAAAATCAACTCTTTTAAAATATGTAGCAGAACTGAGATTAGAGGGCAAACCACCACTCTCAAAACTGAAGAGAGACAGGTGGATACAGAGAATCAACATATTAGAGCTGAAACCTGCTGTAATCAGTGCTGGGTAAGAAAATCTGAAGCACAGTTTATAAATTGCTGGCAGTCAGGCATGGACAAGTCTGTAAATTCAAAAATCCAAGGAGACGGAGTTCTGTGTGTATTTGGAGGGGAAGAGAGTTCAAGTTTTCATGAGTTATCACCTCAAGAGCTTGACCAGGTTTTCATGGTAAACATGAGAAAAATTCCCTTGTAACTTTCATCATGGAAAGGGTAAAATATTTTGAATATATCAAAGTACTTTCATCATAAAAAGGCCTGCCTTCAGTGGAAATTAGTTAACTAGAGCCAAATCTGCTGGAGTTTCATCAGAGCCTAAATGACCTGGGGCAAGGCAACTATTCAACTGTGGCCAGCTCTAACCTTCCATGTCGAAGAATGGAACTATCTAGCTCCCACTCTGTCCACCCTGTGCCAAACAAGAGGTGAGAAAACCCCCAATGAATGGTAAGTTTGTAATCAAGAGGCCTATAGTTAGTAAGGTGAGACCTCAACATAAAACTATACAAGACCTCTCAGTCCCTCAACTTACCATTTTATTACAAATATCCATTTATTAGCTGTTCCCTTTACCAACTTCATTATGTCCAGTTATTAAAAAAAAAGTCACAAGGCATACAAGTAGGGGAAAACACTTTTAAAAGATAGCAAGCATCAGAACCAGAGATGGCAAAAATGTTGGAATTAGACTGGGAATTTAAAACAACTATTGTTAATGTGCTAAGGAATCTCATGAATAAAGACAGCATTTAGGAACATGGATAATGTAAACAGCGATGGAATTCATTGGGAAAAAAATGTTAGAAATATTAACAGAAATGAAAAATGTCCTTAATGGGCTTATTAGCAAACTGAACATAACTAAGAAAAGAATCTGTGAACTTGATCATACTTCAATAGTAATATCCAAAATTATACAGCAAAAATAGAAGTAACTCTTGGAAGAAGTAAGAATATGCAGAAAGTATTCAAGGGATATGGAACAACTACAGAAGGTGTAATGTGTAATGAAAATGCTAGGCATAGAAGTAAAGAAAGTACAAGAGAAACATTTGAAACAATAATGGTGAGAATTTCCTCTGACTAATGACATACACCAAACTACAGGTCCGGGAAGCTTGTAGAACAATGAGCAGGATACATGGAAAACAAACGAAAAACAACTAACCAACTCCCCCTCACACATCAATTACAACTAGGCATATACTTTTTGAACTACAGAACTCAAAGATAAAAATTCCTACAAGAAGTTAAAGGGCAAGAACTCTTGAATTTAAAAGAAGCAAATATAAGAACTACACATCCAGATTTGCAGTTCAATGTGAGCAAAAAAGTAGAGTGAAAAAACAAAAAATCCTAACAAGTTACTAGTCTAGCATTCTTTACTTTGGGTAATCATTCTTCCACACAAAGGAGAAATGCTTTCTCAGAGAATAAAACTTGAGAGAATTTATTGCCAGTAGACCTTCCCTGCAAAAAATATTAAAAGTTTTCTAGACAGAAGGAAAATAGTATGTCAGAGACACAGATATACCTAAAGAAAAAGAAAGTAAATATAAGATGAGTTTTTTCCTTTAATTGATCTAAGTAAGCCACAAGGACTTGCCCAAAACAATACTAGCAATGATGTATTTAGTTTTGATGTTTGTGTATACATGTCACATATATACATGATATATCTATACATATTTTTATAAGTGAAAGAAATGGCAGCAGTGATAAAAGGGAAAATGTGGAAGAATAGGATTAAGTTACACCACATGTGAACTAATGAAATTAGACCACATGTTATTTGAAAGTTGGCTTTGGGGCTGGGTATGTAGCTCAGTGGAACAGTGTCTGCCCAGCAAGTGCAAGGTCCTGAGTTCAATCCCCTTTACCATAAATACCCCAAAAGTTGGCTTGGATGCATTGAAAATAGCTACTATGAAATATACAACCACATTAAAGACAAAAAAATAAGTATAATGAAGCTGAGAAAGGAAAGAAGATGAAATCATAATAAATGATGAGCTAAAATCACAAAGGACCAAAGACACTTCAAGACACAGGAGTTGTGGAAAACATATTTCACCAACAGCAATACCACATCTCTTATGCAAGTGATGGCCCAGCAGTCTTTCCAGGATTCATGGTTACAGAATGCTCTCTCATCCTCCCTGTTCCTGAGGCACTCTTCAGAGATGGAAGTTTGTTTTTCATATTCATTGGCATGCGGTGAGTATCCTGTCTTTCTAATGCCTACTATACCTATCTGAAGGTCCATATTCCTAATGTCTTATCATACAGCATAGTTCTGGAACTGTAATGGAATGGCCTTGGTAAAACAATGCCAAAATGATACGCCAATACTGAGCTGGCTGCAAACAAGATATCCACCAAGAAGCTGCCACCTGTCACATGAGTGGTATAATCCATATTTCTAACTAATTCCATTGACAAAAAAAACATTTCTGAAGATGGTGGTAGGTAGGAGAGAGGCAGGCTTTATTATCTTTGGTTACTCAAGAGAGGGGGCTACATTATAAGAAACCTAATACTCTGTATGGAAACACATCTTTCAAAAACTGTGCTTCAGAGAAGGAGAACACAAAGGGACACAGGATTCCCAACAGTACAAATCTGTAAGAATTTAAGGAAAGCATTCATTTGTATTGCCTGACATATAATAAAGTCATGGCAGAGGACACTACCAAGCACAGGCTAATTTTAGAGTTCTTGTGAAACGGGGTGAGGTGGAGTATTCTATAGCCCTCCTGAGGATAAGGATGACATTACAAAGAAAGCTGAGCAAAGACCTGCAATGCTATCATTGAACGTGCTAGAGACAGAGATTTTGAAGTCCAGCATTGATACTAAGATGCACATGGGTAAAGAAAAGGAGTTATGTGGCTGTGCCCAAAATTGTGCTTCCTCCAGATAAAAATGACAAAGATGAATTTCAACTGGATAAAAACCAGAATATCTGATGTTAAAATTGTGTGCCTGTCTGTGATATGAAACAGCTCCAGGAAGAAAGCTAAAGACATGCTTAAGCGTGGCAGATAAAGAACTGGGCTTGAAACTTAAATCCCCAGAAGCACCTCAGTGGTGAGAAAAGAAAGGCAGGCTGCACAGAGAACACTCATGCCTGCTTGGCTAAAGTCAGGTTACACGGAGAACATTGTCATGTGCTTGCTTGGGTGACTGAGCCCAATAAAGTCATCAAATATAATATGAGCTCTGCTGAAGAGGAATACCTACTGCCACTTCAGTGATTACTGTTGAAGAACAGCCAGCCATGTAAGAAAGGTCTAAGTATACACACAAAGAATATTTTCCTCAATTTACACTACAAAACTCCAGGATATCAACAAATAGGAAAACATGTCATATTAAACTTTTTGCATTAGAAGTTTTAAAACAGCAAATAGATGGAATGTCATGTGTGAAACCAAAAAGACAGAAATAGTGAAAGAAAAAAATCACACAGACAACAAAGAGAAGGCTGTAACAGTATTTCAAATAAATCAATACTATGAGCTTTAATGGTTTAAGTACACTAATTAGAAAACTGTCAGAGTGGATAAAGGAAATCAGAAACCAACTTTGTGAAAACATAAATTCAAAAAATCAATGGGGAAAATGAGTAATTTCACATGGAGACTTTAAAGCAATTAAATTATTAGTGAAATCTATTTTTGAAGAAGTCATAACTTCATTGGGTATTTATAAGAGTACAAACAAAATATACATGAAAAATCTGAACTTTAAAAATAGGTGAATCCTCTTATAATTGGAGATTATGTCAGAAATGAATAGATCCACACTGAAAACAATTTTTGGATATTGTTGAAATGAGCACCATCATTAAGGAACTGGTTATATTGATTTGTATAGTTTTCTTCATCTTACAGAATACATGCTCCTCTCAAGTTCACATGGATTTAATCAAGACAGAATACATTTTAGGCCTTAAAATACCTTAACATATTTAAAAGAACAGAAAACATGCAGTGTCTGCTCTCGTACTATGACACTAATCTGTAATGACAAAAATACTTAAAAATTCCAAAGCACATGAAGTTTTACTTACAATATTTAATACGTGGATCAAAGAAATATGGAAATATTACACATAAAACATGACAACAAAAATGATAAAATTTAGGTAATGCAGTGAGGAGTGATTAGAGGCAAATTTATAGCATATATATATACATATATACATGAATGAAAAAGAAGAAAATATCTAAATTTATTCTTTTAGCTCAGGAAACAAAATGAGTAAATGCAAAGCAAAGAAGTCATAAAATTGCAGCAGCGGCCAATGAGATTGAAACCAAGAAATAGAGAAATATTGACCCTAAGAATAACCCAACCCCTAATTGATACTAACATTGGAAACCCTATAACCAGGCTAAGTAAAGTGAAAAAGTTTGCATCACTAATGTAAGAAATAGAAGTTTGGACTATGAACAGTTCTATTTAAACAAGATTGATAACCTAGATGAAGTGGACTAATGTCTTTAAAAAATAGTCTGCCAAAATTAGCCAAAGAAATAGAGAAATTGAATTGGACTATGACCATGAAAATTGAAGCAATTAATAAATATATCAAACAAAAAACATTATGCCCAGGTGAGTTCATTGGTGAAGTCTCACAAACATTTGAGAGAGAAATTTTACCAATTAGCCATAGTCCCTTTCAAAAGATAGTAGTGGCAGTACTTTGTATCTCATTCTATGAGGACAGTATCAACCTAATTCCAAAATCAGGCAGAATTTTACAATGATTGTTTTAGGGGAGCACGGTGAGTTTTTAAAGAAAAGACAATTTAATGTATTTAGACAAAATACATGAACAAAATGAGTTTAACAAAGAGAACCCCCCCCACACATACACTGAATAGGAAAGTACAGAAAACGTTTTTCTCTAAAATCAGGACAGAGATAAGGGTGTTCTGTCTTGCCACTCCTATTCAATATTGTACTAGAAATTTTAGCCAGAGCAGATAGGCAAGAGAAAAAAAATAAATACAAATAGGAAAGGAAAGAGTCAAATTATCTATACCCTGTACTTAGAATGTTCTAAGATTTCACCAAAAGACATTCAAAGCTAATAAATTCAGCAAAGTAGGATACAAAATCATTTTTAGAAGTCAATATCTTTTCTATTCACCAATACTGAAATAGCTGAGAAATCAGTAAGACAATTCAATTCACAATACCATTAAAAAAATACTCAGGAATATAACCAAAGAAGTGAAACACCACTACCATGAAAATTATAGAAGACTGAAGAAAAACTGAAGACACTAGAACATGGCAAAATCTCCCATGTACATTTATCAGCAGAAGTAATATTGTCAAAATGGCCACATTACTGAAAACAATTATAAATTCAGCTCAGTCTTCATCAAATTTTTAATGACATTCTGTATAGAACTAGAAGAAACAATTGTAAAGTTCATATGAAAACACAAAAGACCAGGAATATCCAAAATAATCCTAAGCAGAAATAGCAAGGCTGGAGGCATCACATGATCTGATTTCAAATTATGATACTAAGCTTTAAGAAAAATGGCATAGTACTGACATAAAAATAGACATGTAGATCAATGGACAGCAGTAGAGGACACTGAAATAATTCCATGCAACTATAGCTGTCTGATTCTTGACAAACTGTAAAAAAGATTCACTGGAGAAAAGACATCCTTTTTAATAAATGGTGATGAGAAACTAGATATCCATATGCAGAAGATTGAAACTAGATCCTGTTTCTCACCCTGTTTAAAAAAAGCAATTTAAAATGCATCAAAGATCTGGCTGTAAGTTTCAATCTAAACATTGAAACTGCTAGTATAACATATAAATACTAGATGTAAGCCATGGGCACAGGCAAAGAGTTTCTGAATAGCACTCCCAATAGCACAAGAATTAATACCAAGAATCAATAAATGGGACTACCTCAAATTTTCTTCATGCACAGGAAAGGAAAAACCAAAAATGAAGAGGCAGCGTACAGAATGACAGAAAATCTTTCCAGCTACTTTTCCCACAAATAATAATAATAATTATTATTTTGGCACCTGGGATCAAACTTGGGACTTTGCTCTTGCGAGGCAGGTGGCGGCACTGAGTTAAATCCCCAGCCCCCCACAAATTATTAATATTCACAATGTATAAAGATTTTTTAAAAAGTAACACCAAAGAAAAAAATCAATACCAAATAGCTCTATCAGTAAATGGGCAAATTAATTGAAGAGACACTTCTCAAAAGAAGTAGTACATTTCACCAACATATGAAAATATTCAATATCTTTAGCCACTAGAGCAATGGAAATCAAAACTATACTAAGATTCCATCTCACCAGAGTCAGAATGAATATCATAGGAATACAATAATTCCTATTGAGGATATAGGAGGATAGGAGGGAGGAACCCTCCTATGCTGTTGCTGGGATTGCAAATTATTATAGCCACTATTGAAATAACTATAGAGGTTTCTTTAAAAAAAAAAACCCTAAAAATAGAGCTAGCATATGACTCAGAGGTGAGGGGTAAGGGTAAAAGAGTTCTAGCAAACTATCAGTGTAGATGCTGGCAATCCTAGCTTCTGGAAAGTTTCACAATCTTGTCAGACTGACAGCCCACTTAGATAAGTCACCTGAAATCTGCACAATAGCCTGGCTTTGGAAAAGGATCTCATATCACCTCCTAGTGAATACACAGGATACTGTAACCAGAACCAATCTTGAGAAGTGAGCTATTTTCTGAAATTAGACTGCTCTAAGGGGTCAGAAAACTGTGTATTTCTATCTCTGGCATCCCACACATTCTACTCCAAAGGGCTGATGAGCAGCTGCCTTGTGAAACCAACTTGGTCCCTCAGAAAGATTGTGACCTAAGCCCACTGGGAAGCCTGCTTACTAGAGGACAGATGTTACATGGAGGGTACTGATCTACTGTACCAGAAAATCAGGGTATTACCCTATGAGAACGAGTTTGTGACTGGTCATTTATGTACTTCGGCCAGTGCCAGGACTGAAGAAAAGTGCCCATATGATTCCTGTGCCCCTATACTCCTCTATACACAGGTGGATTTTCTCCCAGTGCTGCATTTTCTTCCCAGACATGTTGAATGGACCTTCAACAATGATATGGCTGAAGTTGTCACCTCTTCCTTGGCGACATACACCCAAACAGGGCAGAGAGGATGTTTTCCTGGTGCCAGCAGCATTCAAATTCCCAGGAGTTTGCCACTGATATAGAAGAAAACCATGATTCCTCCTGCCTCATAGCCACACTATATGTGACCATGCACAGCTGTCAAGATGGCATGAACATTACATGGAGGTGCTGTGTTTACCAACAGTTCCTTTACCTGTGGTGCATCAGAAGTTGTGCAAAGAACTGTCCCCAGTGAAGTCCTGGGATAGCCACAGCTATCATCAATGTTGTGGGAACACCCATCACACAACAGGGGTCATTACTCTCATTTTATGGGGAGCAACACAGCACCCTGTACCCTATGCTAACCCTAACCTCCCTAAATTGTAGAGTGCCCCATTCTTGTCTCAGTGAGTTTACCAGAATCTACCATGGTATTCACTGTGCCTCAAGTCAATCACAGCCAATGAAGACATAAGAAGAGTATTCTGTGGTGCCCAGTTGGAAATAAATCCAACATTGCATAACCAACATCTCAGGACACATCTTCAGTAAAAAGCTGCTTACTAAAAAGGCCATCCCATGAAAGTGGTAGAGTTACCAAAACTACCAGATATAAAAATCTCAACATAGCACAAGAAATATTAAAAGACAAGGTAATGCAGCACTTCAAGAACATAACTATGTAACAAAATATAAGAAAGTGATATGATGAAGTACCTAATAAGATTTTTAAAGAAAGATGATAAAAAAGTTCAATGATATCTATGCAGGATAATAAAGATACTTAAGGTTGGAAAACATGCAGGATATGAATGAGAAATCGAGTAAAGCAATCCTGAAACAAATCACAGAAATGAAGAGTTCAATAAATTGAAAAATGGAGTTGAGTTTTGTGTGGTGGTATACACCTATAATCCCATCACTCAGGATGCTGAAGCAGGAGGATTGCAGCAAGTTCCAGGCCAATCTAGGCTATATAGTGAGCTCAAGGCCAGACTGTGCTACATAGTAAGATCATGTCTCAAAAAGAATACACCTAAAAGCCTTGGCACATTAAATCAAATGGAAAAAATATTTGAACTCGAAGTCAAATCTTTTGATCTCAGTCAAGTAAAACCATACAAACAAAAGAAAAAAGGAATGAAGAGCTCATTAACAAAATGTCCATGAAATTTTTCTGTGAATAAATATCCACATATTCAGAATACCTGAAGGCAAATGAAAAAAAGTTAATAGTGTAGAGAACCTATTTGATGAAATAATAATGGAAAACTTTACTGATGTTGGGGCAGGCATGGCCACCCATATACAGGAGGTTATATGACCCCAAATAGAAAAGACCTTCATTTCAGTTTATGATTGCCAAACTATCAAAAGTATGAGATAAAAAATTCTAAAACCTGCAAAAGTGGGAAGTCACACTTAAGCATATCTTCATTAGACTAACAGGTTTCAAAGGTGAAACCCTACAGGTTTGCAAGGAATGGATTGAAGTATAACCAGTACTGAAACAAAATTATCAATTAGTAATACCATAACCAGAAAGATTACCCTTCAGAAATGGAAGAGAAATAAAATTCCTCTAAGACAAGTAAAAACTGGACAGAATTTATGACCAGTAGGTGAGCCTTATAAAAGATTTTTCACAGAATCCTATGACAAAAAGTAAGAGTTAACTATTATCATGAAAACATTTGAAAGTATAAATCCCACTCAGAGAGTATACCCTTAAGAGAGAAATAGAAAATAATAAAACACTGATACAGGAAACCACCAAACCACAAAGATGAATAAGAGAGGAAGAAAAGAATGAAGAATTTTCAAAACCAGAGGAAAATTAATAAAATCACAGTAGTACATCAATACCCATTAATAATAACCTTAATTATAAATGACCTAAATTTTTCAATTAAAACATATGGTCTGTCTGAATGGATTTAAAAATGGAAAATTAAAGAATGGAAATCTAAGGAAACAAAATCAGCTATCCAGACAATCCTCATTTAACAGCAAATTCAGCTCTAGTATGTTAAGTGAATTGGTCATTTAATGAGGAATCATATATAACATGTATATTACAATACTCAGAACAAAGAAATAAGCAAAGAAAACTGCAACTTGATTACTTTGCTTTTATTTGCATAACTCATACAGTACTGTAATGTAAAACAACACAAAAGTACTGTACAGTATATTGAACAAAAATTACAGTACTATATAAATGAGGTACACTGTACAAAAAAGACATTGAGGCTCTATAAACAAGATGTACAGAACTATACAAAATAAAAGATAGTTGTAAGTTTAAGCAGCAGTTCATAAGTCTGAGCAGTGGGCTTTGCTTATATGTCCAAACAGTTAAGTACAGATATTCCTCATTTAACAACCTATTTCTGAGAAAATAGATATTAAGTCAAGAATTACAACAGTTATAAATTTATATTCTTCTAATGTCAGAGCACCCAATCGTATAAACTACTAGACTAAAAGGGTGAAATAGGTTCCAATAAAGTAATAGAGGATAACTTCAATCTACTCTCACCAGTTATCCAGCCAAAAAATTTAAAGAAACATCAGAGTTAAACTGTAATGGATCAAATGAACTTAACAGACACAGAACATTCCATCTTAACACCTGCAGAACACCTATTCATTCCATCAGCATGTGAAAGTATGTACTCTAGATCATGAATTGCCCTGCAAAGCCTTACCAAAAATTTTTTTAAAAATGAAAGCATATCCTGTGTTTTCTGATAATGGAATAAAACTAGAAGTCAACAACAATAGAAATTACACCAAATATGCAAATTGAGCAACACTTTTGAATTAAAAAGGGGCTGACTGAAGACCTAGAAATAAATTCAGTGATACCACTGTTCATGAACTTCATTTGTTTTATGATTTTGGAAAAAATGGCCACGTTTGTGTTCTGTGGAAAAGATGGCTGCAGAAATATTTGTCACCTGATGCAGAGTTCACAAAAAAAATTTCTCAAACACTTGTTTGCAAACCAAATTATTTGCAAATTACATACAGAAGACTAATACTTCAGTTCAATAAAAATTATGTAAGACAAATGCACAGCCAGTACATTTTCAGTGGAGAAAAATTTAAAGCAGGATCAAAAACATAGCTCATCTCACCATTGCTATTAAATATAGATACTAGAGACAGCTCCCAGTGCAGAGGAGGAGGCTTCCAGACTGCCATAGCACTACTAAATGCACAAAAGAGGAGGCTTCTGGGCCACGGTACCACTGCCCCTCTCCCCCATCAAAATGAGAAGACACATAAACAAGCCTCAAAACCACACTTCAAGATCACCTACAGCAACCCCAAAGGGAAACGAGATGGAACACTCTGATACTCAACCACCTGGACTTCCTGAACTGGCAACAAAAGAAAAAAAAGATGAATAAAAAAAGCATTTGTGAAAAATTAATATCCATTTAATATCCATTTGTCAGATGGAGGGACCTCCCCTTGCTGGCAGTACAGAGTGACAAGCAAGAACTGACCCTTACTCAGTCCCCATGCCCAGCACCATCTGTCCCAGAACCTCCCCAGCAGACCTCAGAGAGCCATCAGGGGGAAGAGACATGGTCCCAGCTACAGATATTTAAAATGAAACAAAGATGCCCCCCTTGCTTCAGGTCCTCCCACCAAATGCTGCTTTGACTACATTGTTATTTGCAGCACAGGGTGCCCAGAAACTGACCAAGTCATCTCCCACCAGAAGGGTGGCCTGCATCTGCAGCACACAGCTGACATTGTCTTTTATCCAGGTAGCCTATACTGCAGTTTCTAGATTAATTGTGCAGAGGGAGAACTTACCACTGCTCCCAGGGGAGAGGAGGAGGGTTCTGGGCCAACGTGCCACTGCTCCCAGCACAGAGGAGGAGGCTTCTGGGCCAACGTGCCACTGCTCCTAGTGCAGAGGAGGAGCCTTCTGGGTCGACATGCCACCACTCCCAGCACAGAGGAGGTGAGGCACACGGGCGACAGCAACACACCCCCCGCCCTGTCGGAATCAGAAGAGACACAAACAAGCCTCAAAACCACACTTCAAGATCACCTACAGCAACCCCAAAGGGAAACAAGATGGAACACTCTGAAACTCAACAACCTGGACTCCCTGAACTGGTAACAAAAGAGGATCTGGAAAAAATGAAATCAGAAATAATTTCTCAGATAACAGCAGAGATTGTGCTCATAGTGCAAGACATGATTAATAAATCTAGAGAGGAGCTGAGGAACATGATGGAATCCCAACATAGGAAATAAATGGAATCCATAAAAAAGATGCAAACAGACTTCCAGGAGATTAAAAACTCCATTGAAAGTCTATGCAGCAGAATAAGCCAAAGTGATGACAGAATTTCAGATATAGAAGATAAGATTGCAATTGGTGACCAGGAAAAGAAAAATTGCTTTAAAATTGTAAGGGACCATGAGAAATCAATCCAACTGCTGCTAGATGATGCAAAGAAGAATAACATAAGACTGATCAGAGTCAATGAAGAAATGGCAGAAAATGCAGATGACATATAAAAACTGTTCACAGAATGGATGGCAGAAAACTTCCCAAGCGGGGGAAAAGAAATTGACATAACAATAAGTGAGGCATATAGGACTCCAAATAGCCTTGTCAAAAAAAATCTACACATAGGCATATAATTGTTAAGATTCCAGAAACACAACAGAAGAACAAAGTTCTACATGCAGCAAGAGAAAAGAAATAAATCACATACAAAGGAAAAGCCCATCAGAATCACAGCAGACATCTCAATGTAAAACCTTAAGGCAAGAAGAGCTTGGAATGACATATTCCAAGCTCTAAAGGAAAACAGCCTCCAACCCAGATTGATGCACCTTGCAAAACTATCTTTCAAAATTGATGGAGAAATAAGATACTTTCATGACAAAGAGCACCTTAGGAACTTCATGAATACCAAACCAGCACTCCAAAAAATATTTTACACAATATCCTAGGAAAAGACAATGAGGATCACAACCCCAGGAAGCCCAGCAGAATGAATTCATTGGGCATTACAAGAAATTAAATGGAAGGGGGAGAATCCAACAAAAAGAAAAAGTCATGACAATAATAAGTCAATATGTATCAGTTATAACCATCAATGTTAATGGTCTCACCTCACCAGTCAAAAGAAATCGACTGACAGAATGGGTCAAGAAACAAGACCCAACACTATGCTGCATACAAGAAACACATTTAATTCCAAAAGAAACTCACAGTTTGAAAGTTAAAGGGTGGAAAACAATACTCCATGCAACAGGAACCTGAAAAAAAGCAGGAGTAGTTATCCTTTTTGCAGATCATGTGGACTTCAAACCAACACTGATTAAGAGAGACAAAGAAGGACACTACATCCTTGTAAAGGGAACAATCTAAGAGGAAGAGAAGACAATCATAAACATATATGCACCAAACTCTAGTGTGCTCACCTATATTAAAAAAATGCTAAGGCATGAAAAGTTATATATGCACTAATACAATAGTAGTGGGGGAACCTCAATACCCCACTGTCACAAATAGATAGATCAACTAGACAAAAAATAAGTAATGAAGCACTAGAACTCAATCAAAGTCTTGAACAAATTAACTTAACAGATGTTTCCAGAGTATTCCTCCCCACAAAATCAGAATACACATTCTTTTTAGCTGCATACGAGTCATTCTCCCAAATGGACCACATACTCACTCATAGAACATGTTTAAGTAAGTGCAAAGGAATTGAAGGTATCCGCTGTGTATTATCAGACCATAGTGCAATGAAATCGGAGATCAATAGCAAAAGAAAGCACAAAAGTTTCACAAACACGTGGGAATTGAACTGTACACTTCTGAATAACCAATGGGTCACAGAGGAAATTAAAGAAGGAATCTGACAGTTCCTTCAATTGAATGACAATGACAATATAACATATTGGAATCTATGGGACACAATGAAAGAGTTTTACGAGGGAAATTCATAGCAATGAATACTCATATTAGGAAAACAGAGTGAGCCCAATTAAACAACCTGATGTTTAACCTCAAGCTTCTAGAAAAACAAGGGCAGGACAAACCCAAAAGTCATGCAAGGGAGGAAATTACAAAGATCAGAGCAGAAATCAATGTGATGGAGACTAAGAGAATGATACAAAAAATCGATGAAGCCAGGAGTTGGTTCTTCGAAAGAATAAACAAAATTGACAAACCCATAGCCAACCTTATCAGAAAAAGGAAAGAAAAGGCCCAAATCCATGCAATTAAGAATGAAAAGGGTGAAATTACAATGGACCCAGCAGAAATCCAGAGGATCATCATTACCTACTTCAAGAACCTATATGCCAAAAAGATGGAAAACACAGAAGAAATGAACAGATTTCTAGATATGTATGAATTACCAAAGTTGAACGAAGATGACCTAAAAATTATAAACAACCCAATATCAATCAATGAAATCGAAAACATAATTAAAAACTTACCAGGTAAGAAAAGCCCACATCCTGATGGCTTCATTGCTCAATTCTATAAGACATTTAGAGAGGAACTACTGCCACTACTGTTTAAACTCTTCAATGAAATTGGAAGGGAAGCAATAGTCCCACATTCATTCCTGGAAGCAAGCATCACCTTGATCCCCAAAG
>NW_004624767.1:15385215-15397634 GCF_000247695.1 Heterocephalus glaber | reverse complement strand
AGATGCATTATGTAAAGGTACAATTCCCAATGAGAAATGTAATTGTGTTGTATACCTACAATGTACCAATAAAAGAATTTAATACAAAACAAAATGGAAACAAAGTCTTTGTAAATAAGGAAAGGAGGAGGGGAGGGGGTGAAGGGAGGGCAGGGGAAGGGGGAAAAATAAGAACCAAGATACATCATGGAAAGGTACAAGATCCCAATGATGAATGTAACTGTATTGTATACCTAAAATGTACCAATAAACATAATGAAAAAAAAACCCACAGTGAATACTGTATTATGCTTAATGGTGAAAAACTGAATATTTTTCCTTAAGATTAAGAATAGGTCAAGGAGGCCTGTCTTGACACTTCCGTTTAGCATTGTGTAGAGGTTCTGTCCACAACAAGTAGGCAGGAAAGAGACAAAAAGGGAACTAGATTGGAAAGAAAGAAGTTAAGTGCTATTTGTGAATGACATGAAAATCCCAAGAAGTTCCCCAAAAATCCATTATAACTAATAAACAAGTTTAGCATGTTTTCAGGATACAAGATCAATACACAAAAATCAATTATATTTCTATTTTTCCTCAGAACAGCCTAAAATTTAAGAAAATAATTCATTTTACAATGTTATCAAAAAGAATAAATCACAAGTATAAAGATGTACCTAATGCTACAAAACTGTATACTTAAAATGATTTACATGATAAAGTGTATTTTGTGGATATTTTACCATAATAAAAACCACACTTAGAAATGAAATTTAATAAAAGCAGTGCAAAATTTATACTCTGAGAATTACAAAACATTTTTGGAAGAAAAGATTTAAATAAACCGAAAGTGATTTCAGGTTCATGAATTGGAAGACTTAATATTAAGATGGCAATAGTCTTTAAATTGATCTAGACAGATTCAACACAATCCTTATCAGAATCTTAGTCAACTTCTTTGTAGAATGACAGCTGATGTCAAAATTAGTATGCAAATTGAAATGACCCAGAATAGTCAAAACAATCTTGAAAAAGAATGAGCCTGGAGGAGTCACACTTTCTGGTTTCCAAACTTTCTACAAAGTGACAATATTCAAGGCAATGTGATCATGGCATCAGACAGACATAAACTACGGGGAAAGAATTTAAAGTCTGAAAATAAAGCCATGTATCTACGGTCAGCTGAATTTTTTACAAGGGTGCCAAGATAATCCATTAGAGGAAAGAATATTCTTTTGCACAGATAGTTCTGGAAAATCCACATGAAGAAATGAATTTGAGCCACTCCTTCACTCCATAGAGAAAAACTCAAAATGGATTGAAGATCTAAATATAACAGATAAAACCACAGAATTCTTAGAAGACTTAGGAGCAATCATGGATTTGGCAAAGTCTTCTTAGATATATCACCAAAAACACAAGAAACAAAAGGAAAAAAATAGATTTATTAGACTTCAATGAAATTTAAAGTTTTTGTGTTTTGAAGAACATTATAAAGAAAGTAAAAAGGCAATACACAGATAAGATAAAATATCACAAATCATTTGATAGGAAACTTGTAGGTAAAATATATAAAGAACTCTTATAATTCAAAAATGAAAACATTCCAATTTAAAAAATGGATGAAAAATCTGAATAGACATTGTTTCAATGAAAACATAAAAATGTTCACTAGACACACAAAAGATGCTCAACATCATTAGTTATAGGGAAATACAAATCAAAACCACAATGAGATACCATTTAATACCTCCTAAGATGATTATTTAAGAAAAAGATGGGGTGGGGATTTAGCTCAGTGGTTCCGGCGCCTGCCCTGCAAGCGCAAGGATCCATGTTCAATCCCCGGTACCAAAAAGAAAAAGATAACAAGTGTTGGTGAAGATATGGAGAAATACCACACATTGCTAGTAGTAATGTCAAATGGTGCTCACATGTTGGAAAACAATTTGTCAGTTCCTCCAAAAAATAAAAATAGAATTATTATTGGCCTCACCTTTCCACATCCATGCATTTATCCAAGAAAAATGAAAACAGATGTTCTTGCAAAAACTTATACACAAATATTCACATTAGCATTATTTATAATATTCAAAAGGTGGAAACAACCAAAATGCTCATCAATTAATGAATGGATAAACAAAATGTGTTATATTTATACAATGGAGTATTGCTCAGCCATAAAAGAAATGGAGTACTGATATTATATTGTTGTGGTATCCTACAACATCAATGAACCTTAAAAACATGCTAAGAGAAATAAGCCAGACACAAAAGAGCAGGTATCATATGATTAAACCTAAAATGTATAGAACATGCCATTCCAAAGAGACAAAGTAGATTAGTGACTGCTTAGAGGTTGGGGAGACTGAAAGGGAGATTTGTGATACTTAAAGGATACTGAGTTTACTTTTACGGTGATGAAAATATTCTAAGGCTAGTGTCTTAGTTACTTTCTTGTTGCTGAGACACAACAACTAACACACCCAAAGGAGGAGAGGTTTATTTTGGCTTACAGTTTGTACAGTTTTTGGTCCTTAGTCTGCTGGCCCCAAGGCAAGAGAGCCTACCAGAGAAGAAACAACTCATGGCATGGCAGCAGAAGCAGAGAGAGATCAAGGGCTGAGGGAGAGAGATATATCCATCCAGGCTACGCTCCCAGTGACCCACCTCCCACTAGGCTTTACCTCCCAAATCAGATTTAGCTATAGACTCATCAGTAGACTAGTTGATTGATGAATATCACACTGACATGATCCAATTACCTCCCAAAGCCCCACCTATAAGCACCTAAGGGTTTGGGCGTACATATAGATATAAATCATAACAGCCAGTTATCATTACATAGATTTCAGGATATGCTAAATACTACTGAATTGCATTCTTTAATGGGTGAACTGAATGTTATATGAATTATTTTTCAATAAAATGATTAGAAAAAATGATAGAAGAAAATATTCAGGGTCTAGAACTAGGCAAAGATTTCTTAGACCTAATATCAAAGGTATAACCCTTAAAAAGATTTCACCAAAATTAAAAATGTTTGCTCTGGGAAGGACCCTATGAAGTTGATGGAAAGGAAAGTTATTGAGTGGGTAAAATATTTGTAAATCACACATCTCATTTAGAATCAGAATTTGGAATATGTAAATAACATATAAAGAATCCTCAAAACAGTTTTAAGAAAAGTCCAACTGGAAGATAGGCTAATGATATGAACAAACATGTCTTGAACAGAAGCATATGAAAAAATGTTCACTATTATCAGCCATTAGGAAAATATAAGTTTAAACCACAATGAGCTATCACTACAAACTTATTAGAATGAGTAAAATGGGATATCATGTACACCACCTGAATGGGTAAAATAAAAAGTAATGCCAACTTCAAATGCCAGTGAGGATGCAGAGAAAGTGGGTCCCTCACACATTGCTGGTGGAAATGGGAAATGATGGGCCACTGTAGAAAACAGTTCTGTAGTTTCTTATAAAACTTGATATGTGGGGCTGGGGATTTAGCTCAGTGGTTTCACCACCTGCTGCGTAAGCGCAAGGACCCGAGTTTGGTCCCCGGTACAAAAAAAAACAACAACTTGATATGCAATTACTGCACCACACAGCAATTGCACTATGTGGCTTTTATCCCAGAGAAGTGAAAACTTATGTTCACACAAAAACCTGTATATAAATGTTCACAGCACCTTTATCTACATTATTAGTTTATCATTGCTGTTGTAATCAATTATCACAAATGGAGTGGCTTAAACCAACACATATTTATTCTTTTGCTGTTACAGAAGTGAGTGTCTAAAAAAGTCTTATGGAACCAAAAAGTGTCAGCAGGCTGGTTTCTTCTGGAGGCTCTAGGGCAGTGGTGGCAAACATATGGCATGTGGGTTGTTTTTCTTTTAAGACAAAGATGTTAATGTATGAGTTATTTCTAAACAAAAACCTCAGTATTCAGGTTTAGTTACAGTGTTGGCACTTTGTGATAAATACGTGGGTTTTGGGTTGCAGTTTGGGCACTTGTCTCTAGAAGGTTCGCAATCACTGCTCTAGGGGAACATCTATTTCCTTGCCTTTTCTTACTTCTGGACACTATCTGTGTTCTTTGGCTTGTGACCCCTTCCACAAATCACATCATATTTTCTCCCCGTTTCTGGGTTGACACAACTGTCTTTTTTTCCTATAGTCAAATCTTCCTTTACTTCCACTTATAAGGATGCTTGTGATTATATTGTACCAGCCCAGAATATCCAGGATTATTTCCTCTTCTTAAATTCCTTAGATACATCTGCATGGTCCCCTTTGTCATAAACACAGGTTGTATGCATTAGAACCTGGATGCTTTGGGAGCTATTATTCAATCTACCACAGTCTATAACAGACCTAAATTGGGAATGACCAAATGTCCTGAGATGAATGAGTGGTTTAATCAGTCATGGTATACCCATACCATAACAACTCTAACCAGCCATAAAACTGAATAAACTGTTGATATAGACTTGAATGTGTGTGCAAAGCATTGTGCGGAGTCAAAAGAGCCAACTTTGAAAATATCATGTGTATGATTCCATTTATATACCATCCTTTAAAAGGCAAAACTATAGAATCAAAGAAGAGATTAACAGTCCACAGGGATAAAGAGGAGGGAAGTGGGTGTAGCTATAGAAGGGCAACACTAGAGATCATTTTGGCAAAGAAATGTTCTTTATCTGTGTCATTATTCTGGTTATCATACATTGCTACAGTTTTGTTCCAGCTAGGGGAAACTAAGTAAAGCCTGCATGGAGTCTCTCTGTATTATTTCTTAAAATTGCATGTGAACATCTAAAGATAAAAAAGTTTTAAAGATGTTAAAATGGAAGCAAAAGACTGAATAGACACTTTTGCTTAAAGAGGATATATAATTGGCCCATAAGCACATGAAAAAATTATGAAAATGCAAATCAAGTCCATAATTAGATAATACCACTAGCTGTACAGTACAGTATTTTTTTTCTTTCAGTCAAAGGGGTGCTTTGATTGGAAAATCACTATTTTGTGACAACCATAACAAAGACTTAAAGAAAACCTTTATATCTGGAGAGACATTTTTGACAAGGAATAGGATATTTGGATAACCTTAAAAATTGCCCAGATTGTTCATGTACGGCAAAGTAAAATATAGTAACTGTACAGTGGCAAAGTAGACAGTGTTTCAACTAAGTGATCAAGTAGAATCACCATTCAGGAGCCAATGGCATGTGCCTTAGGACGAGGGGTACCCTAAGAAAGACAACAAATCACTTACGGAATGTTGTAGCTGCAAAGACACAGTCTGGATCTAATGAAGAAGCATCAGACCAAAAAACAAAAACAACAACAAAAAAACCCATCATGTGGTAGGACTGCATTTTCCAAAACTCCTATGTCATGAAAGACAACGAGACACTGGAAATGCCTAGCTTCAAAAAGCAATACTAAATGTAGACTGGATCTTGCAGTGGAGGAGAAAAATCCAAAAAAACAATTGCACCAAAAGACACTGTCAACAGACAAAAGCGAAAAATAAGCATTATGCCAAAGGATTGTATGGATGTTTAACGGCAGAGGTTGATAACTGTACTACCACTTTCAAAGGGAATATCTTTATTTTTAGGAAATACACAGCAAAATGTTCAGGGGTAACAGGCTATAGAGTATACAACTCATTCAGGTGTTACAGAAAAATGTGCTATGTGAGTGAGCACTTAGAAAACAGTTTAGAGAATAAAGCAAATGAGGCAAAATGTTCAAAATGAGTGAATCAGTAAATTTTTGTGAAGGGTATCAAGATGTCATATTTCACCATTGCAGTTTTTCTATACTTCAAAATTACTTCCAAATAGTGCTTCTTGTATAAAATGAACAACAAACTTGAGGTGGCTTTAGTCTAGGGTTCATAACTGGGGACAATTTTGTCCACCAGGGAGCATCTGGGAATATGTAGAGGTATTTCTGGTTGTCATAAGTGAGGGCATCATGCTGCTGGGACCCAGCAGAGGCCAGGGACGCTGCTAAATATCCTGCACACTCCCTTGACAAAGAATTATCTGGTGCCAAGTGTCAATGGTTTCACAGTGGAGAAGCCCTGCCCCACTTGGCTAACAAGATGGAAAATTGGCCTGCCAATACCAGCTGGCAGGGATGGTGGGAAGGGGAACCCTGCCTGTGGAAATGTGAGGTCAGACAGCACTTGAACAAAAAACAAACAAACAAAAAAAACACCCTGGCTATAATCATTGAAACTAATAATGCACCCATTCCTGAGCTATGGCCTGAATTATGTTGACTCAAAACTTGTAAGCTGAAGCCCTAGCTCCAAATGAATACCTCAGAATATAATCAAAAGGAGACCAGGCATTTAAAGATATGATTAAGTTAAAATGGGTCCAACCTGATGAGAGCCCTTATAAGAAGAGGAAAATTTGGACACATATAGTCACCAGTTGTGTATAAAAAAAAAAAAGAAAAGGGAGAAAGGAGAGAAGAAAAGAGAAGAGAGGAGGTCACAGGGCTAAGTAGCCATCTGTGACCCAAGGAAAGAGGCCTTAGGAGAAACTAACACTGCTAACACTGTGAACTCAGAATTGTGACCTCCAGATTTGTGACAAATAAACTTTTGTTGTTTAAGCTACTCAGTTTGATATTTTCTTATGGGAGACCTAGAAAACAAATACATCCTTGAGATTCATCACATAGAAATAACCAAAAGAGTTAAAGTCATCATATTATAGTGATACATGAATCACCATGCTTATAGCAGCACAATTTATAATAGCTAAATCTTGAAAATAGCTTATATGCCCATCAACAGTTGAATGGCTAAAGAAAATGCAGCACTTTTACACAACAGAGTACTACTCTCCCATAAAGGATAAAGTTGAGACATCTATAGTTAAATGGATGCACCTTAAGACCATAATATTAAGTGAAATAAATCAGACACATAAGCTTAAATATGCATGGTTTCTCCTGTATAAGAAACCCAAAATATAAATAAAGAGCAAAACAAAAGATAATAGGAAGTAGAGAGATCTTCAAATGGGAAAAGAATCAAGAGATGGAGGGAGAAGAGGGCAAGGGACAAAAATAATTAAAAGAAAAAATGGAAATAGACTTTTGCAAATGGAAAGGAGTGATGGAAGAAGCCGGTTGGGGTGGGAAAAGTAGGGGAGAAAAAAATTAAGATGTGTTGTGTACATGTAACAATTCCCCATAATAAATATAATCATTAGTTACTGCAAACAAGTACTGATAATAAATAGCCAAAGAATAATAAATAAAATTACCTGTACACAAGAATGTAGGTTCATGGTACATTTTTAGAAAACTGGTCTAAACCTGAAATAAAGTGTGTTTTAAGCAATCAGGAACACCATGGTACATGCACATCAGGAGAGTTAATCAGATAATATATTTTTAGAATGAAATAAAACTGAAAGATAAATAAAATTGAAACAGCAGCCTTGGAGGGAGTCTTAGCATAATTTACTGCACAAGCAAGGTGCAGAAAAACAGGTATGACATGATCCCATGAGCTTGAAAACTAATGATAATCCCCCATTATATCATGTGTATTTATTTTATTTTATATTATGTGAGGACTAGAAAACATGTAAAAGAATAAATTCTAGTTTATCAGTATTGGTAACAGAAGGTGGGAGAGAAGAAAACAACATAACAGAGGACTATACCAATATAAATATACTATACTCATCTGCAAATTAGAATTGTAAATACTGAAAAATAATAAAAATTTCAGAATGCTCAAAAGAACAGCCCCTAAATTTGTGGCATGAAAAGTGAAGAGGAGTAAGGTGGAATATGGATCTGGTTGGCAGGGGAAGAGTAAGTCTCGTGTTGAAGGAGAGTAGGTCAAGTTCCCATGCTCTAGCTCATTTGGGCCACCCAGCAATCCCAGGAGTGGACAGTTTGAATCCCAACTTCACAGATATGAAAACAGAGGCACAGGGGGACAGTAGCCAGACACTTTTGATCACAAAGGAATAAATGGCAAAGCTAGTCCGTGACCCTAAGAAGCTTGACTCTAGGTGATGCTCTGAATGCTCCATGAATTTGCCACTCAACTTTTTTTTTTTCTTTTTTTGGTACTGGGAATTGAACTCACGGCCTCATGCTTCCCAGACAGGCACTGCGACTACTCAACTATTAGAAATGTAATTTTAAAAAGAATTTAATTTTCCTATTTCAGAATTGGCAGATATGCTAGACTGAAAAACAATATTAGGACCAAAGCCTAATAATGCAATAAACAGGTACTACTGTATGTTCAATCTATTTCCATATACATTTTATCTGTATATATAAATCAAGTGGTGTGTCCTACAAAGAGAGTTATCTCCTTAACTTAGGTCTGTGGAATAGTCTGTATTCCATATTATAAATTGTATATTACAAAAATAATGATCTTTTTATACTTGGACACAAAGGAAATCTTCATTAAAAAACGGGAGATTTCACAGGCTACATCCTTTCATTGTAAGCCTATTAAATTAGAAATAACAGTGATACAAATTTACTGCTTAAAAATTAAGAAAGCATTTCTTAAAAGAATTCTAGATTAAAGAGAAAAATCAAACCACAAACTACAAACTATCAAAATAGCAATGAAATGGGACATATTTCATACTGTTTTATATGTCACAGCTAAAGCTGCAACCAGATGAAAATTTATAGCCTTTAAATGCCTTTTGGTAGAAAGAGTTTAAATTAATTAAGTATTACTCTTAATTAAATAAAAAAGCAAAATAAAGATAACAAGGAAAAGGAAATTAATAGATATAAAACAAAAAGTGATTAAATAGAAAACAAAATAGCATAAAGGTAGAAGATAAGGCAATAGAATAGAATAGATAAATCTCTTATGAGCTTCACTAAGAAAAAGGAGAAAAACTATAAAAGTTCAGGCAAGAAAAAAGATAGAGAATATAAAATTGCTAAAGGGAAAAATTAGTTGCTATCAAGTGGCAACACAGTGGAAACTCTTGAGGAAATTAAAAAGCAATGACTAAATTACTGCAAAATATGCAATAAACTAATTTAGAACAAATTACCGTAGAACAGACCAAAAAGAGATTGATGTTCTGTGTCAGGCCCATATGATTTTATAACTTGGTTCATTTAACCTTTTAAGCAAAGGTAACTTTAGTGTCCTTCAAACTATTTCAGAACATAGGACAAGGTAGACAGGTCTTTTATTGCAAAGCATTGTATTACCACAGGTATGGTGGCAGATTTCATACTCTGCTGACCCAGAGGTGCTATTATTTCCAAGATCAGATCTCAGGGATGTTCTCTCTGGTTCCGAGGAGGCAGCTACACAATTTTCATGGCTGATTTATACATACACTGTATTTTCCTTAAGCAGAGTTTCATTGATGGGTATGCCAGTGGTTTGCAATATTTTGCTATTTAACAGTTGCAGATATCAGTATCCTGATGATGAATCATTTTGAAAATGTATATGTGTTGAAGAAATTTCTAGAGGAACTGTCATATGCATCTTCAGTTTTTATTGAAATGTTCTTACTGACATCTGCTGAGGTTGTATGCTTTTATTCTTCCAACATCCATGGATTGGGCTGAGAGTTTTCCTCCACATTTACCTATAGAGTATTACCAACCTTTTCTATATTTAATAATCAGGTAAGTAAAAAATCATTGCTTTAATTTGGATGTCTCTTTTCGTAATTGAGATTGGTCAGCATCTTTTCATCCTGAAGAATCACTGGCATTTTCCTTTTTCACAAATTGTTTGTATAACTTTTCACTGTCTTAATGTAGAAGAACTTTAAAAAATATTGATGAAATTAGCCCTATGTCTAAAATATGAGTGACAACTATTTCCCCATGTTATCATATTTAAAAGTTATTTTTAGGGTTTTTTTCTATGCAAAATATTTTTATGTATATTTAATGGTTTTATTGAGGTATAATCAACATATAATAAACTACATGTTTAAATTATACAATGTTTAAATTGTACAACCTTTGACATATGGTGAAATCACTCCCACAATTAAGATGAGCAAATCCATTTCCCCTAAAAGTTTTCTTTGACCCTTCTGGACTTCCTCTCCTATCACTGTCCCCAATCCAAGTTAATTGCCTACTTTTTTGTCAATCTAGATTAGTCTTCCTTTTCTAGAATTTTATATCAATAGATTAAGACAGTCTACTCTTTTTTGTCTGGCTTCTTTCACTCACCATAATTATACTCCGGTTCATCCATGTTGTAGGCATATTAATGGTTCACTCCTTTGTATTTCAGGAGCAGTATTCCATTGTTAGGGGTACATCAGAACTTTTTAAAAAAAATCTATTCAAATGCTGATGTCATTTGGGTTGCTTCCACTTTTTGGTTCCTAGTTATCATACCATTTATAAGTGTTGGTATGTGCATATGTCCTTATTTCTCTTGGTTAAATACCTAGGAAGAGAACAGCTGGATAATATGAAAATGCTGAACTATTTTTTCCAGAGCAGCTACACTGATTTGGGGTTTACACTTCCAACATGATTGTGTGAGAATTCCACCTCCTCTGTGTCCTTGATAACACTTGGTCTCATCAAATCCCTTAATTTTAGACACTAATAATTGTGTGGTCATATCATATTGCCATTTTATTTGCATTTCTCTAGTAACTAATGAAGTTGAGCATGTTTTTATGTAAGCAGCTCTTCTACATATATGTTCTCTGCTGAAGTGTCTATTTAAATCTTTTGTTCTTTTTTTTTTTTTTTTTGGTACTGGAGATTGAACTCGGGACCTTGTGCTTGTGAGGGAGGCGGTGGAATTTTGTTCCTTTTTATAACTTGCTATTTATATTATTATTCAGTTTTAAGTGCCCCTTACATGTTCTGGATATAAATCCTTTACAGATGTATGCTGTTAAAATATTTTCTCAGTCCCCAGTTAGTATTTTCATTTTCTTAATGGTTCCTTTCAAAGAGAATGTTTTAATTCTGATAAGTCCAATGAATTGATCAATTTGTTCCTATTATGGCTTGTGACTTTTACGTCATAGACATCCTTTAACTATCCTGTTTTCTCCTATAAGTTCTATAGCTTTAGGCTTTGAATTTAATTCTGTGACAAATTTTGATTTCATTTTTTTGTAGGATATGGATCAAAGTTCATTTTTTGTCATGTTTATCAAATTGTTCCAACACTATTGGTAAAAAAAAAACTATTTCCACCAAATTGCCTTTATGTCTGTATTAAAAATCAGCTGTCCGTAACTGTATAGGTCTGTCCGGACTCTGTTCTGCTCCATTGATCTCTTTGCTTATCTTTATGCTAATACCACACTGGTAGTGTTACTCTGCCAACATTGTGATCATTTTCAAAGGTGCTTTGGGTATTCTAGGTCATTTGAATGCTGGAATTTTGACTGGTATTACATTCAATTTAGAGCTCAATATTGGATCTTGTGATTTGTGAACATGGTATGTCCATTTATTTCAGTATTAATTTTCCTCAACACTGTTTTGTAGGTTTCAGCATGCAGCACTTTCATATCTTTTATCAGTTATGTATTTCACATTTCTAATGCTACTGTAAGTGCTATTTTTTTTTTGGTACCAGGGATCAGACTTGGGACCTTGCGCTTGCGAGCCAGGCACTGGAACCACTGAGCTAAATCCCCAGCCCATGTAAGTGCTATTTTTAAAAATGTCAATTCCAGGCTATCTACTGCTATAATTTAGAGTTGTATTTTGCAATTTGATATTGTATCTGCCCCTTTGCAAAAGTTCTAAAGGTCATCTTTTACATGCATCAAATTTTCTACATAGATACCAATGAAATCTAAAAAATAAAGACAGTTGTACTTCTTTTTCTACCTACTGTCTAAAATTTCTTTTCCCTGCCTTATTCTATTGGCAAGAACCTCCATTTTAATGTTAACCAGAAATGCTAAGAATAGACATTCCTGTTGTGCTCTTGATCTTATGGGAGCTTGTTTTTCTTTATTAAGTATGTTAAGTATAGGTTTTTGTCAACAACCTGTATGAGGCTAAGGAAGCTTCTATTTTTTTTTTTTTTTTTGGTATGGGAGATCGAATTCAGGCCCTTGTGCTTGTGAGGCAGGCAGCGGAACCACAGAAGCTTCTATATTTATTTGATGAGAAATGCCTGCTGGATTCTCAAATGCTTTTTTTTTTTTGCAACTAATAAAGATGATACTATGACTTTCTGTTGTCCTTCATTAATATGGTTCATTGCACTGATTAAAAAAAAAGTCAAACTAACTTTGCATTCCTGAACCCTAGTTAATCCTTTTAACATACTGTTAGACTCGATTCACTAAAATTTTGCTTAGAATTTTCACATCTGTGTTCATAAAAGATATTTACCTATAGTTTTGGGGTTTTTCCACATATAAAAAAATGAAC
>NW_004624767.1:15338835-15382746 GCF_000247695.1 Heterocephalus glaber | reverse complement strand
ATCCTTCCTACCCAGGAGCAGAGGATGTCTATTTTCTGATATCATCTTCAATCTCTCTTTTCAAAGTGCTATATTTTTCAGAGAAGAGGTCTTTGATTTCTTTTGTTAGGTTCATTCCTACGTATTTCAGTTTCTTGCATGCTACTGTGAAAGGAATTTTTTGCCTCATTTCCCTCTCAGTGAGTCTGTTGTTTGTGTAGAGGAAAGCTATTTATTTTTGTGTAATGACCCTGTATGCAGCTATTTTACTGAATTTGGTTATTAAGCCTAGAAGACTTTTGGTGGAGTTCTTGAGGTCTTCTATATAGAGTAGCCTGTCATCTGCAAATAATGACAATTTGACTTCTTCATTTACTATCTTTATTCCTTTTATTTCTTTCTCTTGTCTAATCGCTGTGGCTAATGTTTCCAAAACTATGTTGAACAGGAGTGGTGATAGTGGACATCCTTGTCTTGTTCCTGGTTTTAGTGTGAAGGATTTCAGTTTTTGACCATTTGGTTTTTCATAGATGGCTTTTATCAGACTGAGGTAGAGACCATCTATTCCAATTTTTTGTAGGGTTTTTATTATAAATGTATATTGGATTTTGTCAAATGCTTTTTCTGCATCTATTGAGGTGATCATATGGTTTTTGTCCTTGGCTCTATTGATACAGTGTATTACATTTATTGATTTGCGTATGTTGAACCATCCCTGCATCCCTGGGATGAATCCCACTTGGTCAGGGTGTAGGATCTTCTTGATGATTTTCTGCATTCTATTTGCCAGTATCTTCTTAAGGATTTTTGCATCTATGTTCATTAGTGAGATTTGCCTATAGTTCTCTTTTTTGGTTGGGTCTTTCTCTGCTTTGGGGATCAAAGTGATGCTTGCTTCCAGGAATGAATGTGGGAGTATTGCTTCCCTTTCAATTTCATTGAAGAGTTTAAACAGGAGTGGCAGTATTTTTCTAGAAGCTTGAGGTTCAGCATCAGGTTGTTTAATTGGGCTTGTTGTGTTATCCTAATATGAGTATTCACTGCTATGAATTTCCCTCGTACGACTTTCATTGTGTTCCATAGATTCCGATATGTTGTATTGTCATTGTCATTTAATTGAAGGAACTGTCTGATTTCTTCTTTAATTTCCTCTGTGACCCATTGGTTATTCAGAAGTGTGCTGTTCAATTTCCATGTGTTTATGAGATTCTTGAGGTTTATTTTGCTATTGATCTCCGATTTCATCACACTATGGCCTGATAATATACAAGGGATAACTTAAATTCCTTTGAACTTACTTAAACATGTTCTATGAGTGAGTATGTGGTCTATTTTGGTGAATGTCCCATGTGCAGCTGAAAAGAAAGTGTAGTCTGATTTTGTGGGGTGCAACATTCTGTAAACATCTGTTAAGTTCTTTTGTTCAAGAGTTTGATTGAGTTCTATATTTCATTACTTATTTTTTGTCTAGTTGATCTATGTATTTGTGACAGTGGGGTATTGAGGTTCCACACAACTACTGTATTAGTGCTTATTTGATTTTTGATTTTTAATATGTTAGTATTTGTTTTAAATAGTTGGGCACACTCGTGTTTCATGCATGTATGTTTATGATTGTCATCTCTTTGTCTTGCATTGTTCCCTTTACAAGCATGTAGCGTCCTTCTTTGTCTCTCTTAATCAGTGTTGGTTTGAAATCGACTTGATCTGCAAAAAGGATAGCTACTCCTGCTTTTTTTCAGGTTCCTGTTGCATGGAGTATTGTTTTCCACCCTTTAACTTTCAGACTGTGAGTTTCTTTTGGAATTAAATGTGTTTCTTGTATGCAGCATACTGTTGGGCCTTGTTTCTTGACCCATTCTGTCAGTCTATTTCTTTTGATTGGTGAGGTGAGACCATTAACATTGATGGTTATAACTGATACATATTGACTTATCATTGTCATGACTTTTTCTTTTTGTTGGATTCTCCCCCTTTCATTTAACTTCTTGTAATGCCCAGTGGATTCATTCTGCTGGGCTTCCTGGGGTTGTGATCCTCATTGTCTTTTCCTAGGATATTGTGTAAAATTTTTTGGAGTGCTGGTTTGGTATTCATGAAGTTCCTAAGGTGCTCTTTGTCATGAAAGTATCTTATTTCTCCATCAATTTTGAAAGATAGTTTTGTAAGGTACATCAATCTGGGTTGGAGGCTGTTTTCCTTTAAGGCTTGAAATACATCACTCCAAGCTCTTCTTGCCTTGAGGGTTTGTATTGAGATGTCTGCTGTGGTTCTGATGGGCTTTCCTTTGTATGTGATTTGTTTCTTTTTTCTAACTTCTTGTAGAACTTTGTTCTGTTGGGTTTCTGGAATCTTAACAATTATATGCGTATGTGTAGATTTTTTTTTATCAAGGCTAGTTGGAGTCCTATATGCCTCACTTATCTGTATGTCAAGTTCTTTTCCCCTCCTTGGGAAGTTTTCTGCCATCACTTCTGTAATCAGTTTTTTTTATGTCATCTGCACTCTCTCCTGTTTCTTCATTGACTCCAATCAGTCTTATGTTATTCTTCTTTGCATCATCTAGCAGCTGCTGGATTGATTTCTCATGGTCCCTGACAATTTTAAAGCAATTTTTCTTTTCCTGGTCACTAATTGCAATCTTACCTTCTATATCTGAAATGCTGTCCTCACATTGGCTCATTCTGCTGCATAGACTTTCAATGGAGATTTTAATCTCCTGGAAATCTATTTGCTTCTGTTTTATGGATTCCATTTGTTTCCTATGTTGGGATTCCATCATGTTCCTCAGCTCCTCTCTATATTCATTAATCATGTCTTTCACTATGGGCACAATCTCTGCTGTTATCTGAGAAATTATTTCTGATTTTATTTTTTCCAGATCCTCTTTTGTTGCCAGTTCAGGGAGTCCAGGTGGTTGAGTATCATAGTGTTCCATCTTGTTTCCCTTTGGGGTTGCTGTAGGTGATCTTGAAGTATGGTTTTGAGGCTTGTTTTGGTGTCTTCTCATTTCCAGGGTGGGGGGTGGTGGTGTGTGCTGCTGGTGCCTGCATGGCTCACCTCCTGTGTGCTGGAGGGGGTGGTACTATGTCCTGGAAGCCTCTTCTTGTGAGCTGGGAGCAGCTCGCCTGCTGTGTGCTGGTGGGGGTGGTACGGTGGCCTGGAAGCCTCCTCTTGTACACTGAGAGCGGTTCGCCTCCTGTGTGCTGCCTATAGTTTTCTTTTCTTGTAATATCTTTGGTTGATCTGGGTATTGAAGTAATACTGGTATCAGACCTTAGAAGAATTCCTTTCTTTTCAGTTTTCTATAAAATGTCTAGACTATTCTTATTTTTTCTTAAACATATGGCAGGATTCACCTGAGAAGCCATATAGTCCTGGAATACTCCTTGGGGGGATACTTTTAATTATAATTTCCACTTTGTTAGTAGATACAGAGCTGTTCGGGTTATATACTTGTATATATAGTTTATGTCTTCCAAGAAATTTGCCCATTTCATCTAAGTTATCAAATTAGTAGCAAACAGATGTATTCTTGTATTTCTTGTTATCATTGTAATATCTATATAATCTGTACTAATGTCACATATCTCATTTCTGATATGGATAAGGCCTGAAGGATGCTTAGCAGGACCATTACCTGCCAGACTTCCATCTGGTCATCATGGTCAGTTTGTCACTGACCCTGCAGAACAACTGGACAGAGCATATGGGGCTGAGAAGACAGTGAGGATGATTCAAAAATATTAACAATGATAGCCCAGGAGAGAAGCAAAGCCCTGGGGCAGAAGGGACAAATGTAAGAGGTTTTATAAAAAGCCAGCAAGAAGGTTCTGGTTCAGGCTCGGCATGCTTGAGGAGCCACTGTCAGGCCATTCATGCACTGCCATACCACTACACCCTCTCAATGAGTCAGGGTCTTCCACCTAAAGTCCCTGAACCCATTTCCCCAGGGCTCAAGGCTGTTGTGAGCTATGTGTAACAACTAGAAGGATCACAGAAGTTAAAATCAAGTTGTCCTGATCAAAGCCCTGAATAACATCATACCTGATGCCCAGAGCATAGTTGCAGGTGCTAGGAGGAGGCCTGGAAAGCTGTTCTTGCCCTACTAGGTATCTATTCCTTCTGTTTTGTCGACCCCAAGGCAGCACTGGTTGAAAGATTGGAAGGTTACAGAAGCCCTGCACCTGGTACTGGGCCCCACCCATGGGTTTCTCTGATACCAGTCCATGGACCACCTGTTTCACAGAAACGCTGGGGGCCTGTTACAAATACAGATTCCTGGGCTTCCCTTCAGCCATTGTGACACCAAATCTCAAGGAATGAGCCCAAGTGTCTGTGTTAAACATACCACTGCTAGATCTTCTTCCAATAGGGAGCTTCCAACTTCACATGTGAGAGAGCTCTGTCTGGCACAAAGAGGAGGGCTTCTGTCTCTGGCAATCAGAGGATCTCCTACTGAAAACCCTGTACCCTAAAAGTCCCTAAACAGGCTTGTAAAAACAAAGTGAGTGTCCTGCATGCACCCTAAAATCGTTTGACAGAAAAGGAATCCCTAAAGACCAAGAACAAAGCAGACCTCATGGTGCTTTGAACCCAGGCAGTTCTGGGAATTTGCCCACCTGAGTAATCACACATGGCCTGTGATGGCCCTCAAGGCGAAGAGGTGAAATCTGGACCTAGCACAAGGCAAGAACTGGTCAGTGAGATGCTTATATATAAAACAAGGCCCTCAAGAGGCTGAACCAACAGTAAAGAGTACAATGATATCAAAATGAATAAATAAAGCAAAACAAAATCAAGCAAACCAAGCCAACGCATGCACTGGCAGAGGTAAGGAGATAAAAGGGAATTCTTTTGTTTTGGCCTGTTTTCCTGGAACATAAACTCTCTTGACATGTGTCCTTTGGGCTTCTGTCAAGAGACTGGGCTTCCATTTACACTATAGTAAGTTATGTTCTAGAGTAGTTTTCTCTAGAAGTCTCCATATAAACCAAGACACCAAAGACCACATATTGGTTCACTGAGTTTCCCTCTACAAGCAAAGGTACAATTCTCCAGAAAAATGTGCCCTTAAACAAGACACAGAGGAACCCCACAGACACAAACCTCTACCAATCATAAGCTCAAATCCAAAAGGGAACAAGCCACCATGAGCAAGATTCTGGAGGAATCACAGTGCACAGAACAAGACTCTTCAGAGCTGTAGATAATGAAACTATCAGATAGAGGTTACACAACAGCACGTTCAAATGACTTAAAAATTCAAACTTGTAAAATATGAGAAAGGTTTAAGGTGATAAAATCAAGCAGATTGAACCACCACGCAAAGTTTTACAGAAATGAGGAAATATGTGGTGACTGAAATCAAAGTCTCAATGGGTGGATAAAGCAGTAGGTAAGACACACTTGGAGGTAGAAACATGGATAGAAATTGCTGAGGCTGGAGGGAAGGTGTGGGATAGATCAGGAGGATGAGATAAGGAGCCCTTGAGGGGTGTGGGAGTGGGAGGTAACATTTTATCATATTATGGCACTGACTTCCACATATGATAGAAGACGTAAACCCTCAGATTAGGAATCATAATCACAAACAAGTGTGGGCAGGATCAAAAAAATATTCTACCACCATAACACACTGCAGTGAAACTATTGAACACCAATGCCATAGGCAGTTTTCATAGTCAACAGGTCACTAAGAAAGGGATGATCATTACCTGACTACCTACAGAAGCCAGGAGAAACTGGAATTACATCTGCAGAATGCTCAGAGAAAATACACCTAGCAACCTGTAACTTTCCTCCAAGCAAACCATCACCTATGAGCAAGGGGAAAACCCAAAACAAAACACAGGTAGGTAAAGCTGAACATAAAGCCTCGGAAGACCTTGGGGAAGGGAGCCTGGGCCTCAGAGAGGACGAGATTAAGTGCAATTTGTGAGAAGGGAAATTGCAAATCTGTGAGCCAATGTAAGCATGTCTTAATCTTATACAGCATTGACACTAAGAATAACTAATTCAGAGAATGGTCTCAAAAGGCAAAACTAGCCCAAGAGACAGGACGGCAACATGACTCAAAGCCCACCAAAGTCCCAGTGAGGCTCAGAAGGTGGTCAGCCAGCTAGAGATGGTGGCTTGGTGGAGTGGTCCAGATAGAATCAATTATCTGGGCACGATGGTACATGCCTTTAATCGCAGCACTCAGGAGCCTGAGGCAGAAGGACTGCTATGAGTTCAAGGCCAGTCTGAACTACATAGTGAGATCTTATTTCAAAAAACAAAACAAAACAATCCTGTGGGAGCCACCAAATACAGAGTGCTGATGTATAACCTGGAGACAAGGAGCCAAAATGTGAGGCTTGGTTTGTCTGGGTGAGTGTACCAAGTGAGCAGGAGGGTTGAGCGCATACTCAACTGCGCCTCATTGGGCCAGGCTCATATGCAGAGCATACAAACACAAGTGGCGACAACCACTGGGGACTGTGCATGTGATGCGCCCACTCTGTTCCCTAGGCAGGATGTCCCACTAAGCACACAGTGAGTCTGCAGGATCCCTGGGAGCAGCAACAGCTAGGACATGAGTGTCCAGTACCCCATCTTGAGTATGAACAATAGTGCCTCATCCATGCAGATCCCTCGCCTCGCCCTCCACTTCTGCCTCTGCACAGCTAGAGACCCAGGCCCCTGGTGCTGGCAAACAAAGGGGCATATGGCCTGTTTTCCCACAGATCCTCTGTGAGTTATGGGCAATATTGTACTTTACTCCAGGGGAACCAGGCCTGGATGGTACCCTCTGCACTCTTGCTCTAGACTTCTGATGTCTCTACTCCCTGCCCTGGGCAGAAGTGGCAGAGTTCCTTGCCATAGTGGAAAGAATGGGTTCTCTGCAAGGTCCAACACCTCACCTTTGCTGCAGGTTGGTCCAGTTTCTGATGCCCCTGCTCAGGGACACTGCCCTTCACCTGTCCCCACTACATACCCACACCTGCATGGGCATCTTGGGTGAGCCCAGCTAGTGTGTCTTGAGAGGTCCCCCATGGTCCTGGGCCTCTGTTTCTCCATTTGTAAGTTGGATCCATACTGCAGTCCACTACCCTCTCCCACTGCTGCAGGAGCAGCACCTTGAACACGAGCCAGAAGGCCATGGGCAGGAGAGCAGTATGTGCTGCATAGGTGGGTGACCTACAGCAGGACTGAGGTGGCCTCTGCCCAACTTGCCCAGTTCTTGCACCCAGAAAGCATATGCCTGGTAAGGTTTGGTCCAGCAGTGGAAGTGCATATGGCTGTCTGGGCCCTGCCTCCTGGGAGCAGGGACTTTGAGACTTTCCCAGTGATGGCATTTGCCCTGGGATTAGCACTGTCTTTCCACACAAGCCTTTCCAAGAATCTCCCAAGTGAGAAAGACACAGGCATGTCCGGTAACCCACAGGGCAGGGCAACTCCTGATCTCTGGAGACCAGGCCTATGGTTCAGGCTCCAAAATCCAATGGCTCTGGTCTAGGCTGACTTATCATGTTAGCAGGATAGAAAAAACCCTGGTGTGGGAGCCTTCCACAAAAGACGCCTGCCCTCCTCTGCACTTGTACCTCATTAACATGCTGCAGACATCACTGACGACTTAATAACATGAAATGGGCTGAATGCACGGCCTCAGCTCTGGCAGCCCTGTGCTCAGCAAATACAGAGTGAGGCTTCTCCAAGGCAGGCACACAGGCTGCATCCTCAGCTGCCTCTGGTCACGCCCAACCTGCCTATTAGCATTCCCAGAAAGGCCCCATTTGCATCCAGACAATGGTCCTACTCCCCAGAAGCCAGAGCTGTGGGGGCAATGGGCATTTGTTGGCACAATTACCCTTTGTTGCCCACTCCAGTGGGCAGGCAGGGAGCATGTCCCAGTGGTGCATCGCAATGTGTCCAGGTCTAAGCCAAATCCCATGCCATGTGATGAGGCCATAGGGAGGCTGGCTCCCAGTGGAAAGGCATTCAGGCTTGGTCTTGCCCAAGATAGCCTCAAAGAGCAGGGAACAACCACAGCCCCTTTCTGGAACACTGCCTGCCCTTTCCCTAAGAGTCGGTGGTGGGGACAATGACCAAAGACAGGAGAACAGTCAGCTGTCCTGGAACAAGCTAGAGCTTGACAGGCCAGGTCTATAGTCCTATCTTGATAGGCTGTGAACACAAGATATCAGGAACAGGGCAGTCTGTCACCCTCTGCAATGGTCTAGATGGTTACACTGGCAATAAGATGGAATGTTCCAGTAGGTCCTGTAACATTCTAGCCAGTCCCAGAACATTCTGGTGGGTCCCAGGTACTGGGATGAAGTTTCAGAGGGGAAGAAAATGTCACAGAAATGACAAAAGAGCAGAGAGGAAGAGCATCAAGGCAGGGGACAGCTGTTAGATGCACACTGGTGGTTCTGAACCCCCAGCCCAACCTGCCTGGGAGGGGATCAGTGCATGGACTGCCTCCTCTCTGCGGGGCCTGGAGCCCTGGCCACATAGCATGCTGCGGCAAGGATTGGTTTCCAGGAGCTGGAAGTCTGGAGTCTGGAACAGTGATGTCTGGCCATCAATAGGATTCGGCCAAGTAGAGCTTTCCCACACTGAAGTCCCTCCAAGCGAGCATCTCCCTGGAAGGGCATGCCCTAGAAGAATAGGAGGAGGGCTAGGACTGTGATGGGTAGACAACAAACCAAAGGAACCATCACACAACCTTGGCATGCTGGCTGTCCATCAGGACACCAGCAAGTGGTTGAGGGAAGGTGGGCTCCTAAACATTTGTATCCTTGGCCTGACCTTCCGACTTCTCCCTCCAGAAATGGAGAGCTCTCTCTTGTTCTGAAGGTGAGGCCTAGATTATTTCTTCCTGGAGCTGTAATAGCCAAGTGCATCCAAAACAGGTACCCTATCCGTCCCAGGGACCATGCCCTGAGAATGGGCTTTATGAGTATTCCCCAGGATATCTCACAAGTGATGTGGACCAGCAGTCTCAGTAAATACAGCCATCCCTCCCTATCTGCAGGACATTGTTCCCAGAACCCAAGGATATCAACATCTATAGATGGTCAAGTCCCTTACATAAAATATTGTAGTGTTTGCATATAACCTATACGTATCTTTTCATATAGATTAAACCACAATACCTGATACAATGTAAATGCAGGTAAATAGCTGTTATATTGTATTATTTATGGAGTAATGACAAGAAATGGCCTGTACCTGGCCAATACAAATATAATTTTCTTTTCTAATATTTTTGGTCTACCATGGTTGAACTGGTAGACATGGATCCCACGGACACCGAAGGTATCTGTACTACTTTTGCATAGACCACAGTCCCACCGCCTGTTCCTCCCTCAGAGGAAGTGGTCCATGGGGTAGTAAAAGGGGCCTTTGCATGAGATGCTGGGTACCAATGGGCTTTGGTGTGTTTTCTCCTGGGAAAATGCAGACCACATTCCAATCCTAGTAGAAGTCCAGATATTTCAAAGACCCATGCTGGCCCCAGGAGAAAGAAAAAGCCAGAACCAATCACATTTCATTTAAAGACATCTGCTAGAGAACTCACCCATTCAGAATCAGAGTCCCCCAGAGCTGGGCACTGAAGTCACCAGAGAAGGCAGAGCTGCCAGGGAGCACTGGATCCTTTCCACCACAGCCACCCCTTCCCAATTCATATGCTACAACCCCAGGGTCCCCATAGGCTGTGGTGTCTGTATCTGGTCAGCCAGAAGCATTTCTGGCAAGGGCTGAAGTTGGTGAAAGTGTGTAGTAGTCACTACCAGCATGCCACACTGGTGCTATATGGCCTGGATGTGTGTGCTCTGGGCTCCTAGCAATCCTCTCCTCACACCCAGGAAAGAGCCTCATTGGGTAGTTTAACAGGGGTGAAACTGCAAACCCTGGGGAGCGCTGCTGTTTTGTCACCAGGTCCTACAGAGTGTAGGCTTCTCTCAGTAGAATGTGTGGAGAGCCTTATCCTCAGGAAAGACTCAGGGAAAGAAGCTAGAAAGTTTCTGGAAGTTTCTAGAAGTTTTCCCTGTCTGTCCATGCTCCATTAGCAGAGATGAGAAACCTCATTCTTGTGCTCAGGCTCCCAAGAAAAGAAGTAATTGTGCACTGTGGGATCCTTGAGAAATGCCAGGAGATGATTTGGCCCTGCCCCTCCCCACCCTGCCTCATCAGTGAGGTTCCTCACCAGAACTGTCATAGCCATCAACAGAGAAATGGTCTGGCCTCCGCTCTTCTGGGGGATCACATGTGATATGGGGGACTGTGAGCATCTTCTCTCCAGGACTCACTCCATTATCTTTGTCCAGTTTGAACTTCTTTTTCTTTACCTAAAAAAAGTCACACAAAAGGTTGGCAGTTCATGGGCATCCTCTGCCAGGCCCTCCATCGGTCCCAGAGCACCCAGAGCAGCCCTGGTCTGGCCTGTAGTATGTGTCTGCCAGGGAGCTTCTACCAGCCTCAGAGATGGGACAGGCTCTGGTGGGCCCATGCCATGCTGGTGCTACCAGTGCCTCACAGCCCACTGAGTGCAGGTAGATGGAGACCAGTAAATAGGTAATATAGTATATCACACCAGGGCAATGATGCGGCTGTGGCAGCAGAGCATGAGGCAGGCAGGACCTCTTTTGAGGAGGGAGGTCAGCTGGAGGAAGCAGGGTGCAGGCTGTGTAGAAGTCAGAGAGAATGTTCTGGCAGAGGGAACAACAGCTATAATGGCTCCAGCAACAGCTAGAACCTGGGAAGGCCAGGTCTCTGAGGAGGGTGCGGGCCTGAGCCAGGAAGGGAGTAATCTCAAGCCTTCACTCATCACCTCAGCCAAACAATAAGACCCCTGCCCAAAGCCTGTGGGAACTTTCCCACTCTGTGACCTTGAGACCCTCTTCTCTGAGCTAGTATACCAGCTCTGTCCCCCACTGGCACCTGGAAACCCAACACCAATGGCCTCTCAAGAGCCTGCTTTCTAGCAACTGACTAGAATCCAGCATTCCCTGTTGCTGAGGTAATTTCTCTGGCTTCCCATACTCCTGGCCTTGGCGTGGCCAGGCCTGCATGGCCCCAAGGGTAGGGACATTGAGATGGAAGGGACCCTCGAATATACAGCTCCAGAGCCCAGAGTGATGCTGACACCTTGACATAGACTACTCTGAGCTAAAAGACTGCAGTCAAATGTATTATGACACCCTGGCCATAAGTTGTGGCCCCAAGGCTGCCACTTGCTAAAAGGCAGCTCACTCTGGTGGCAGGTGGGGCTGGTTACCATTACCATGGCAGACTTCTTTGGCTTGGGGCTAGGGGAGAGCAGCATGTGACTCCGGGTGGGCTTCCGCACGTAGATCTTCCAAGTGGAAGAGTCGGGGTTCTCGGCAGCGTAGCACCTCCATGCAGTCTGAAATAGGGAAGGAGGAGGGGGACTGTCACCCACAGAACTAGCCAGGGTCTCTTGAGGAAGCTGCAGCCCCATCCCAACCCCAGGGCCTGGCAGGAGCCCCACTGCCACCTCCAGGCCCTCTGTCTTGACAATTGGGCTTGTGCCTCCCAGCCTGGCAGTGCACTGGCCCCCACACAGATGTCTACCACTCACAGCTCAGGTGCCACAAAGGCTTTTCCCTTGGTGCCCTGATCCACCTGCTCCCCCTCCTCTTACCTGAGCTCCTTCTATAGACCAGCCCTGAACCAAATTCTGGACACACAAAGGTACACAAATTAGGCATGCATGGTGAGGGCAGGGGACAGGGAAAGACCTGGACAACAGGACCCACTGAATGCACAAGGGTAGCTGAGGAGGGGTCACCTGGGACCTGTGTGGGTACTGGGTGGAGAGTCAGGGGCCCTGGAGCTGGAGGGGTGAGACTGAGAGGTCAGAAAGCAGAGTCCTTCTGGGGTACTACAGTGCCATTGTGCAGCTATAGGGAGTCTCTGCTTCCATGGGTGAAGCTTTTAGTTTTTGGTCTAGAGCAGTGGTGGAGAACCTATGACAGGCATGCCGCAGTGGGCACACAGAGCCCTCTCTGCGATGACATCATGAGTTGTATGAGGTTTTTTTTTTTTCTAAAGACAGACCTCAGTATTCAGGTTTAATTGCAATGTTGGCACTTTGTAGTAAGTATGGGTTTTGGGTTGCAGTTTGGGCACTCGGTCTCTAAAAGGCTTGCCATCACTGGTCTAAAAGGACCCCCACAGTGGCCACCACAGGGTATGACCTGGAGAAGACACACCGGCAGGGAAACAAGGGAAGCTGTGCAGCACCCAGGTGGGCAGGGCCCAGAGTTTCTTCTGAGGATATTGTGGTGGCCCTATCACTGCCAGTCCTGTGATCCAGAGGAAGAGAGCCACCTGGGGGAGGTGCCTACACACTGGTAGGACTCCTGGGTGCCATGGCACCCTTGAGATGGATGCCTGGCACAGACATGGCCGCCGTCCTCACTCTCACCGGGGTGATCTGGGCAGTTGGGAGGTCCCTGAGGTCTACATGTCCTATGTGCATGCTGAGCTGCCTCTGCATCCCACCATGCCAAGCAGCCTGCACTCCTCTCCAGATGCCCCTTCCTGTGTGACCCCACAGCACCCCTGCTGCCTGTTGCTGCCATCTCAGGACCCAGCAAGTCCTCCCACCATGACCATGGCTTCTGAGGGAGCCCCTTGCAGGATGTGTGACTCCCATGGAAGAAGAATCAAACCTGCCCCCTGCTACAGACACTCTGCCACAGTGAAGGTTTTATAGGCCTGATTTATGGTCTCTCCAAAAGGAGACACTATGGGGCCATAAAGCCAGGCCTGAGAGGGAGCACACAGCCATGGCCCCTCGGCTTTATGGCGGCTGCTATTTCCTTCCTGCTCAGCCCTCAGGTCCAGGCCCCAGACCGTTGGTTCTGGAAGGGCTTCAGAGAAACAGGGTGGAGACTCAGGCTGTGCTTCAACCACAAAGCCATGGCCCCTGACAGGCACCCACCCCTCACTGGGGCCCTGCCTGGGGCAGAGAGCCCTGCAAGAGGACCCCCACCAGCCTCAGCCTGACTAGGCCCCAGACCTTTGCTGAGAGGCACTCAGCCCAGGTGTCCAGGGGGCCTACTCTGTGCACCGCAGCCACCGCACTGGGAGGACAGTCATGTCTGTGACCAGACACTGGCCTACTCAGCCTGACAACGTCTGTGCCTCCAGGCCCAGCCCCTCACCCAGCCCCTCCTTGCCCCTGCCGACAAAGAGATTACAGGGATATGGTTTTTGAATGGGTCCTGTGCTCAAGTTTTCACTGACATTAAAATGTCACCCCAGCTCTCTGGTGCATTCCAGTGGGTCCTGGGTGACAGCAGCATCCACTATGTCTCCAGCCACCTCTAGGACCTCTCTTCCCCTGGCAACCTTAGGTTCTGCTTAACCTGACTCTGAGCCTGTGACTCATGGGTGGCTTGTGGTGCCTCTCACTGGGAAACAACAGCCACTGCCTAAGCTAGGCCCTGCCCCTGGTGACAGTCACCTGGGGCCCCCTTGCCGTCTCCCTCCAAAACTCCACCCTGTGCTCAGCTAGGGGGTGGGTCATGGAAGGAGGGACAACAGGGTCAAGGAGCTGGAGCCCAGTGCTGCTGGAAGGTGACAGGGCCCATAGGCTGACCACACCAGATCGTGGAGTGGCCACAGTCACATCTTGTCCCAGCCCACAGATGGTTCTGACAGGAGTTGCCATGGAAGGGGACAGCCCCTGTGCTCCGATGTCATCCGGAACCCTAAAGCAGATACTTCCCCAAGTGAGGTGCCTGTGCCATGGGAAGGGCACACAGTACAAAGACCTTGCATCCCACAGGTTGGGTCAGTGCAAGGACACAAGGGCTGGATGTGACAGTGATGATGACGATGGGAGGTGGCCAAGGCTGAGCATGTGGGACACACCTGGATGAGCGACGCCGCAGCTGGGATCTGGCGGTTGAAGTGCTTCTGCCTCTGCTTCTGCTGGACTTTCAGGGCAAACCCAGAGCCAAGGATCCCCTGGGAGGGACAGAAATGAGGCTCACCACCAAGCAGGCCGCCACTGGCCAGGGCTCAGTGACAGGACAAATATGTGGGGGACGTGGCAGGCTCAGACTTTAGTTCTAAGAAGCCAGACCTGCCCGAGGTGGGAGGCACTGGTCAGCCTGCCTCAGTTTGGAGGACAAAGCACATATCTGGGCCTGCCAGCAAGGGCCCTGAGCCATCCCAGGGACCATTTTGGGGAGCGAGGTGGGTGAGGCCATCTGCATGTACCCGGGCAGGAACTACATGCTGAGATCAGGCTGGGAGTCAGAGGCAGCCCCAGCTGAGGTGGGCTGTTGCTGTTACCATGCAGACGACTGCTGCAGCAGCCAGGGTACTCCCTATCCAGGGAAGGAACCGAGCCCTCCACACACGTGTGACACATACATACTAGTACCAAACCTGTGCCATGTGAGATACATGGACATAAGATACATTCAACACATGTAACGTGTCTACACATGAACGTGCATAGACACACACATATCTAGACACTCCCTGTATACATGTGTGTTGTACATGGATGTACATATAAATAACATGCATGACCTATACACACACAGGACACTCACACATGTACACACAACATATACACATGCCACACAAATACAATGCACAGACACCTGCATAGACACATATTGTGTGCACACACAAAACATGTATACAGCATACATATAAAACAGTGTGTACACATGTGTAGACCATATTACCACTTGCACACATACACACATATAGCACACATCCTTGCACACCTGCACTCACACAGTGGACTACATGCTCCTATCCTCAGTTTGTGACTTCTGGAAGGGGTAGGAAACAGACACTTGTGGCTATGGTGCAAGGCACCCGCTCCCCCACCAGGCAAACAGTTCCACTCTGTGGTAATATGGTGGCCACACTGGGCACCCCCATTGCCTTCCCCCACCAGAGTCAGGCCAGGCTGCTCCCACTCTGCTACAAATGACCCTGGGGATTGGGAGCAGGAGAGGGCTGTGTCCCAGGCCCAATGGCAGGTGGGCTTGGAGGACAGTGCTTTTTTGAAGTCATGTCCATCTTGGCTCTCAGTGAGCCACCTCTGAGAGTCTCCTCACAGGAAAGGACCTGCTGCCCAGAGCCCCAGTCTGCTGGGAAGCAGGGAGATGGCCCCCATGGGCACCTACCGCTGGGAGTGCAAAGAAGGAGATGGCAAAGACAGAGAAGCAGGAGGCAATGGTCTTCCCAACCCAGGTCTGGGGTACCTTGTCGCCGTAGCCGATAGTGGTGACTGTGACCTGTGAGGAGGAGGGACAGCAATGAGCAGTTGGCCAGCCTAGAACTGCAAGATGGCACCTTCCTGGCCCCTACCCCCACCCTGTGGAGACCAGGACAGCCACTCTCCTGCGGCTACTGTGCAGCTCAGTGGAACCACCAGGAGAGCACACAGCAGGGCTCAAGTCCCCAGACCCTGACCCTCACACTCAGCACAGCCCACCAGGGTCATGCAGAAAGAGCTTGCTGTGTTGGGACAGGGCAAGTAGGCTATAGAGCCCACCCACAGGAGGACAGGCCTACCCTCCCCACTGCTTGCCCTGTCCCCCAGAAGCCTGGCCCCCGGCCACCAGCGTCGCTACACATGACCCCCAGGAGCCTGGGAGCTCCCACTGAGGCTGGCCGGCCACAAAGAGCCGGGGCAGGATGACATGCCACTTCCTGCCACCACCCCAGGGCTCCAGATGTTTCATTTTTTCTCTCTTCTGAGAGAACAAGACAAGGCTCTTGTCATCTTCTTGGTGGGGGAGCTGTCTGTCCAGGGTGTGTGGCAGGACAATAGGAGTGAGGGGCTGCTCCCCCTCCTAGGTTGCCCCCCACTGGCATCTGAGGTTTGCTCCTGGGCCTCTGGTGAGGCAGAACACGCAGTCCCGTGGGGACACAGGAGCCCACCCTGGCCGAGCCCAGCTGCCAGGCTGCACCCAGAGTCTGCCTGTGGCTCTGGCTGGACCTTGAGGACTAGTCCTGAGCCTGGTTCCAATACCTGGTTCTAAGGCCAACTCGTGCCATGGACACACTCTCGCCCTGGCAGCAAGACAGTCTGCATGATGCCCTTAGCACTGCAGCTGGAACCTGCTGCCTGTGGTCTGTAGTCTTGCTCTGCATAGCCTACTTGGGGTAGCCCAGCTTATATCATCTAGGGCTCAGTGACAACTATGCCACCAGTCCCAGGAAGGCCTTTCTGGCTGAGAATAGTGCAGAGGTCTCCATTTGAGCTCTGCCCTACTAAGCCAGGGTGCATGGCAGGAGCCCACTTAATAGGTCCCAATTGTGGCCCAGAGAGGGAGTATGAGACTCTATAGCAGTGATTGCTGACCACACCAGTCCCCAGGGAGACCCTGGCCTTGGGTTGCCCTGGTGTGTCCACCTGCCACTGAGCAAGGGCAGCAGGGCTAGAGCCAGGCAGAAGCGTACACATGGATGCATGAACAGAGACAGGTGTCTATGGCTCACATTGCTGTTCAAAGCTGTCGGAGCAGGAGGACCAGAAGAGCCTAGGTGGCAGAAGTGATGATGTTCACAGGGAACTTAGTTATAGTCACAGGCACCTGAAGATTTCAGTTTCAGTCAGGCAACGTGACAGGACTGACCCCTGCTGAGCTCCTGCCACCCTGAGCTCTACTCCACTGGTGCCACGCCAGGTATTTCTGCAGCTGCCCATGCAGTGCTTTCCCTGTAGTGTCAGCCCTGCAGTGTCACCATCCTTAAAATACACATGCATCCTGCACATCAGCAGAGCACACAGGAACTGCTTAGTGCCAGCCCTTTAAATGGACCACCCGGCTTCGTGTGCATAGGGACACACTCACAAGTGCTGTACACTCCCAGGGACACCCACACACACATGCTGAAACACACAAGGACCTGATGTTTTCTGGCAACACAGAAGCACATGTACACAGGGCAAGGTCATATGCAGAAGGGCTGTGTTCATGTGTGACCTGCCATGCTCAGGGCACACTTGGGCCCATATACCTTGTACTACCATGTGGACTGCCTCCATCTCTGAACACACATACTTGCAGGCCAGAGCTAGGCCAACTGGGGCCAGGGCTGGTGGTGGGGGCAGTAAGGAGCCTACACCCCACATGTGAGGGCTGGGCTGCAGCTGCCTTCACTAGGGCCCAGGCTCATACAGGGCCATGCATGGGACACCAGCTGCAGCAGAGCTGGGCAGGGCAGTGAGACATAGCACTGCCTGCCCTGGGAGCCGGCCCACCTGGTAATGCCATGGCCCAGAGGGCTTGGGAGGGCAGGGCCCCAGCGCATTTGCTCACCCACTCATAGATATTTCCTAGGCCATTGGCAAGTCATGGAAAACACAAAAAAGGAGGCCCAGAAACCAGCCTGGAAAGGCCCGAGCCAACAGGGACTCTGGCTCACCCAGCCTTGAGCCTAAATGACCCCTGCAGCCAGACAGTTAAGGAGAGCAGACTCCAGCATCTCTAACTCAGACATCTCAGAAGGACAGTCACTTACCCCATTTGTGTGAACATGCAGTTTCTATGTGTTCATCCAGCAACCTCCTATTCATCCCTCAAAACCCTGATAGGGACCTGGGTAGCTTTTGCTGCCTGCCTGAGTCTATGCTTGGCCCCTGCATTCCTCGTGGTGCACTCACCACAGCACTTCCTGCTCTGATGGCCTCATAACGTATGTGCTCAAAGCCAGAGATGCCATCCAGGGCAGAACAAAGCTCCACTCAGCTGGGCAGCCCCTCCTGTATCAGGTCGTGGAAGAGAAGGCTGAGAGAGAGGGTTTGTTTGTGGTGGAGTGGTGGTGGTGAGCACCCCAAAGGAGGTAGGAAGAAGTAGAAGGGCTGTTCCCTGATGGATCAAATCCCTGCAGTCAGCAGGCAAGTGTGGATGGACAGTCTGCCTGGGGCTGCAAAGGGGATGGCAGCACCAGCTTCTTAAAGTGGGCCTGGGGGCCTCTAGGTGCCTTGACTGGGTGTCAGGCCTAGCCTCAGACTGGCTCACTCTGTCCCAGCACAAGGTGTGGGCTGCAGCTGTGGCGACAGAAGTGCTGGTGGGAAGACCCAATGTCTCCAGCCAGATTCATGAAGATCTGCTCATAAATGCATGTTGTTCTTTCAGTATTGTCTTTTGTTTTAGAAAATATAGTAGCTTATCATAGTTATTTTACATAAAATGGTTCTATTATTATTTTAATAAATATGGAAGCATTTAAAAGTTTCTTGGCTTTATTAACTGTTGATAGATATAAGCCACAGAAACAGCATCCTGTATGAAGAGTATGAAGAGAAGGCAGCCATGGTGTTGCATGCAGGTAACCCCAGCACCCTGGGAAGCTGAGACAGGAAAATTAAAAGTTCAATCCCAGCCTGGCAATTTAGCAACTTAGCAAGAACCTATCTCAAAATAAAAAATACCAAAAGGTCCAGGGATATAGCTTAGTGCAATAGTCCTGAGTTCAATCAGTACTACCTCCCCCTGGAAAAAGGCATGAAGGGGTCCACAAAAAGGCATGAAAAGCTTCAGAGAGTGAAATGTCAGCCAGTAGCCATCTTGCCACGGGTGCAAGGCAGGCATCAGCATCTGCAGGTGGGTGCTAGCATCGAGAGCACTGGGTGTAAGGGATACCAGCAAACTCAAACACTGAAACACGAACTCAGGGTCGGTATATTGGTAAACTTTCTTATAACGTGAATAACCTTTAAGTATTTAAAAGGTTTTAATTTTTTGGTGAAGTTGTAAAATATTTTTCATTTTTAAAGTCTAAATTAATGCTAAAATAAAATCTCTGATGAAGGAGAAAGGAGGGGTCAGGTTGTGGGAAGAGCCCTGACGGAAGGGAGCAGGTGTGCAGGATGTGGTCATGTGTACCAGGCAGGTGTAGAGGTCTGAGACCCCCTCTCCCATGCTTCTCAGCTCCTGGGCTAAGCAGGCCATCACAGAAGCCAGGAGCCCAGGCAGGGGTAGGCAACTGAGTAACTGCCCAGCACCCACTCCTCTTCTCAGGCCCCTCACCCCTCTTTGTCTTGTGAATGGGGTCCTCCACCTCCCCAGGAAACGGCCCATCCGGCAGAGCTGTTTGCTGTTCCTGGACTCACAGACGCAAGCAGCTCAGGAATGGGCTGTTTTATAGCCCTGGTGCCTGGAACTTATCCCCACAGCTGGCCATGGGGAAGGCAGATCTGCATGTCTCCCAGGCGGATGGACCAAGGCAGGCAAGGCACACAGGCTGCTCACACTCAGGCCCACAGATATGCCACATGGTGACAGGACCCGAAGGGCGAGTGGCCATGGGAACAAGCCATGGTCCTGGAGCTGGTGGGCAGGGGTGTGTCCTCCACCCTACCACTGCCTGCTGCTCTGCAGCTTCATGCCCATCAGGGACACAGGAAGCTTTGATCTGCACCCCGTTCTGCTATGAGAGGCCACACTGGTGGTGTTCTATGCCCCCTTTTCTAGGCAGCCTCTAGAAGGTGGCCTCCAAGGGAGGATGGGGACCAGCCCAGAAGCCCACCTGCGGCTGCGCCTGGGACCCTTGGCTTTCTGTGTGTTTACTGACTGAATTCTGACAAGCCATGGAAGCTGGTCCATGTCATGTTCTCATTTCACAAATAGACCCAGAGGGGTTAGACAAGCTGTCTAGTCCCACACAACAGGCACGTGGTGGAGGGGGGATGTGAATGGAGTTCCACATCAAGTTCCACCCCACCTCCTCCTGTCCCACTGTTTCCTGACACTGTCTCTGGAAAGCTCTGGGGCCTGAGATTCCCACAGGCTACTCCCCACTGGCCTAAGCTGAACCCCATCCCCCAAGAGGAAATTAGTCCTGCATATCACCCTCCCAGGGCTTGGCTGAGGCTGTGTAATCAAACCCTCAGGCGATGGTAAATGGGCAGTAAGAACAGGAAGATAGATATACCTTGTGGGCTCCTATTCATCCTTCAAAACCCAGCTGTAAAGATCACTTCTCAGGAAAGTCCTCTGGGAGGGTCTTTCAGACCCTGGACTCTCACTGTACTCCTAGGCTGCACATGGAGCTCTGGGCAGAAGAAAAACCCTGGTCTGGTGGGTCTGAGTGCTGCCACCCTGGCTTTAGCTTCAACATCCAAGGAGGTCCTGACACTGAGCCCTCCCACTGGATGGTGCTCAGGCTCTCCGGCCTCTGCTTGAGTCCCCAGGCTCCCCAGCCTTGCTCCACCAGGATGCAGCACAGTCTGGGAGGCGGGAACTTTCCGGAGCCTCCAGGTGAGGAACGAAGGGCTGTCAGACTCTGTTTTAAAAGGGGCTGACATACAGGGGAGGGGTTCCGGCCTTTCCACTCTAAATTCTAAATTTAGATGCACAGAGGTAAACAGAGCCCAGCAGCCGCCCGGTTTTAGAGACCCCCAGGCACTAACAGAGGAGCCCGTGTTTGCAAAAACTGCTTTCCCTCCCCTCAAACTTTAACACAAACAAATGCGTTTTGTTCCAAGGGCAAAGAAAAAAAAATCTTGAAATGCCTTGTAATCACGCTTGGGCTCCAGGCTCCAGGGATCCAGGAGACCTCATATCCAAGTGGGCATCCCTATCCCAGGGAGAGGCCCAGAGGGGACAGTCAGCCACGGAGCCAGCAGTTCACTGGGCAGCTGTGAAACTGAGGCCCTGTGAGTGGAGTGTGCATCCCATGAAGCCCACTGGGATGCCCATTGTCCTAACCAAACCATACCCACCCTGCCCCTCAGAAAGGATCTTATTCAGAAAGAGGTCTTCAAAGATGTGATTGAGGATCTGGAGACAAGGTCATCCGGATAATCTGGACAGGCACTAAACCCAGTGATGGTGTCCACAGAAGAGACAGAAAGGAACACAGACAAGAGCCTCACAGGATGGGCCAAGGGCCTCCTGGGGCACCGGAACTTTGAAAAGATAGAAAAGACCCTCTGGGAGCCCTGAGGGGACTGTGGCCCTGCCTGCATCTCCATTTCTCGATTCTGGCCCCTGGAACTGTCATAAATGTCTATTGTTGAAAACACAATATTATGTGGCTTTGTGTGGCAGCCACAGGAAAAAAAAAACATCCACGCACCATTCCCAGGGCCGCAAGACAGGATTTTCTGTAGGCAAATCAACTGATTCATTCATTCGCCCAACAAACCCAGTGGCTCCCAGTGGCCTCTGCAGCCCTGTGTCTGTCTTAGGCATGTGCTCACCCCCCAACCAGACAACCACTCCTCAGCTGTGGGAGCAGGTCCCAGAGTCCAGGCAAGGCCTGGCACAGTTATAATGAAGACAGAATGGCCAGGTCTCCAGAAAGTGCCCTACCAGCAGAGTGCCCTATGGCAACTCCCAACATCAAGATTCCCCCAGCTCAGTCCACCCTCTGTTCGTCCAGATAGGGAACCTGAGGGGCAAGGCTGGGCGGGGCCATGGGGAGGGTGAAGGAAGCCAAGACAATAGAGACTGAGAGGAGCCAACTGTCCAGGGCTCAGCTGTGGGTTGGCACATAGGCTGAACAGGCCCCTGTCGGGCTGCCCCGGCCTGCATTTCTCGAGTTCTGTTTGTCCGAGAAGTGCCAGGAACACAGCCCATAACTCAAGCTTTGAGGGGGCTCCCACCAGACAGCTGCAGGGGCAGCCGTAGTGATGAATGGGAGCTGTTTGCCCCCAAGGCCAAGTGGCAGGGGGCCCTGGGCAGGCAAGGGCGCAGGGCCCAATGGGAACAATGGCCAGACCAGGGTGCACAGTGGCCGAGGCGCAGGCTGCAGCTGACAGCGCGGCCGGGGCACCGGTGCCAAGCCGGGCACAAAGGGGCCGTGTTCCCAGACGGCGGGCGGATGTTTGCACAGGTGTGGGAGTAGAGCGCCGCTCTGCCGCAGGCCGAGGCCGAGGAGCAGCCCCAGCAGGCAGCCGGGAAGGCAGGCAGGGCAGCACCAGGGCTGGGCACTGCTTATCAGCTGTGCTGCAGGCTGTCACCTACATGCTTCCTGCTGCCCCTCGGCCCTGGACTGCCTGCCCCCCAGTTCTCTTGTCCCCCATGAAGGCCCTATCAATTTCCCAGGAGGTGTCTCCCCCTTTACTGTAGGCAAGCTTCCTGCCTGCCAGGGGCTGAGCTCTCCCGCCCAGACCTGCATAGGCCTGCTCCACAAGGGCCTTTGGGGACACAGGCCCCCAGGAGGGCAGGGAGAGGCCGAGCCTGGGGCTGCCCAACATGGGAGCTGTGTCAGCATGTCTGTACTTTCCCTGAGCAGCCTGGCACAGTGGAATCGTCTAGAAAACACACTGACTTAGCCAGCATGAGAAGTACCTGCTGCATGCTTAGCTCTGTGGGGGACACAGGAGTAGCAGGCCATGTGTCTGTCCTACTCTGTACCCTTCGAGTTCCATGACCTCTCTGTTGGAGGAAGGCAAGGGCTCTGAGCAAGGCCTTCCTTACTGGACTGAGCACTGAAGGGCACACAGGCCAGGCCTGATGCAGTGTCACCTCTACCACTGCCCACCCTACTCTGTACCCCTGGAGCCTGCACTTCCCCACAGGGCCAGGGTACCCACCTCCCCCAAGCTGTAGCCTCTCCTCTCCCCAACTCCAGCCCATGCCCATGGCTGCCACTGCCCTTCTTTGAAGGATGCAGGAGCCTGGAAGACAGCAGATACCACGTGCTTCTGCCTGAGAAAAGACAGGAGGCCAGTTGGGGTCTATTCTAGGCCCCTCACCTCCCACCCATGGCCTCCTAGTCCTGGCACTCTGCAGGGGTGATGGCACCTCCCTGGGCCTTGGCCTCTAGACAGCCCACTGCCCCTGCAACTGAGAGGAAATGGGATGGAGATGGATGGAATCCGAACCTCCCTATCTATTGAGCACCCTGTTCTTGCAGAAGCTAACCTAAAGCTTAGTGCCCAGGTGAAAGCCAGTTCTCCATAAGAGACTTGAGACTCTGGAACTGCCACCAGTTTCTGGAGGGACACTGGCAGCTTGGACCTTCCTAAAAACACCTTGGCTAGTACTTTCTGATGCCATAAGAGCCTGTGCCTAGAGCACCCACCTGTGACCCCGGACTCTAGAGCTCAGGCTCAGCAGGCAGGTCCTCAGTGGGACCCCTTCCTCCACTATACATTGACCCCAGAGAGTCCTCAGCTCCAGCCTGCAGCAGGAACCCACCCACAGCCTCTATGCATCATGGCCTTGCTATGGGACATGTGGAGTTCACATGCAGGTAACCGGCTACATCCTGCCTTCCCACAGCCTGGCACCTTGGGGCCTCGAGCTACTCGAGCCCAGTCTCCCAGCTGTCCTCAGAGCTCGTCCGCATAACTGCATAGTGCCACATCCCAGGGCAGCAAGAGAACCTGGGGGCCGTGTCTGGGAAGCATGGATCTCTGCATCTCCCCAGGTTTCTCCACCTGTCTTCACATCTCACTCCTCAGGCACAGGAACACTCATGGGGCCAGCACAGACCCCCAGAGGCACCAAGGAACATGCTTGACCCCAACTATCCCACACCTGTATCCAGGATCTGCTGAGGTAAAGGGCAACAGGGTGGCTAAGACAAGCCCTGTTCACCTTCCCTGTCCCCCAGACTTCCCTTCCAAAACAAGTTCAAAAGAGCTAAAATTTCCACAGGGACCCCAGAGCCCTCAGCATGAATGGAGCACAGAGTGCATTTGGCTTCAAGTACTAATCTGTGGACAAAGGATTCTGAACCTTTGGGTGAGAAGTCCCTGCCCAGGAGGCATCAAATCTTGAGAAACCAGAGCCCAATACCTGCTCTGCCTCTCCCCAGGCTCACATGGCCCCAGCCCAGGACCCCTGACTCCAGAGGCTCCAACTTACCACTCCCCACCACAGTGCATCTGCATAGCTTCCAAACTCCACAAGGCCTGATTCATTCACTGCATCCTTCTCAGCCAGATACACAAAGTAGGAGGAGAAGATGAGGCCCAGGAAGCCAATATACAAAGTGGTGATCAGCTCCTAGCCAGAAGACAAAACCAAATCAGCTCACAGCACCCCACAGATAGGGAGGAAACCCTATCTGGGCCAACATCAGAGGCAGCGAGGGGACAGCCTTGGCACTGAATTCTAGTATTTACCAGATCATTCTACAGCTACTTGGGCATGTTTTGTATACAGGTCAGGGTCCCCAAAAAGCTATTTTTCACAACTTTGCTAAATGCTAGGTATGATGGTCTCACCACCCAGAGTGAGGTTGCCTCTGGCTATTATCCAAGAGTGACCCTGGAAAGCCTCTGACCAATGGCTCTGTCTTCTGCAATGGGACAGAGCCAAGAATTGGCTGATACCCAGCAGAACTTCAGGGCAATGAAAGGACCTTGTATATTCTGACCTGGGCAGGGGCAGCTGAGCCTGTGGGGGTCAGCATTTAAGATATTCTGGGTTTTCCTTAATCTGTCTGGCTTTAGATTTCTGAGCCTCAGAGACTTTTATTTCATCTTCCATTTTTGTCTTTTAATTTACCCAGTTGACCTTTGTCCCAGTTGAAGGAAGGCGCCATTGGTCTGGCAGGTGAAGGGGCTGACACCAGGTGTGAGGTGGAGTGCCCAACCAGGGAGTCAATCTGGGATTCTGGGCACCATCCACACACTCATGTGCCCTGGTACCTGCCTGACCCTTGGCCACTCAGCTAGGGTACAGGGTACAAAGACCTGTACCTCACATTCAGGTAGGGGTGGCTACATGCCCTACCGTGCTCCCCTGGGCCACCTACTTGGAACACACACCTGGCGGTGGATGAAGACCACAGAGCCCAGGAGCCTCCAAGTGCCTCCCTGGCGGTCTACGTGTAGCATCCGCAGGATCTGTAGGAAACGGATCCCCCTGGGAAGGAGACAGTACAAGGATGTAAGGACCAGGCCAGTTGCAGGCATTTGCCGCTGTGACCAAGGAAACAGCAAATGGGATGGTGTCCCTGCCCCCACCAGGCTTCCACTCTGGGTAGGGGAGACACATACATGTCCACCATGACTGGAAAGACTTGCCTCCATGCCTGCCCTCCTGACTCTCCCTTGGTCAGGTGCTCTGAGTCCTCCCACCAAGGGCAGCCCTTCACAGCTGGCTCTGATCATACATGGTGGCCACAGGGTCAGGTTGGGGGCAGCTGCACACCTCTACATGCCTTTGGTCCCCACACTGCCTTCTGAGGGAGCCCAAGGTTGCCCCAGTTTACTGATAAGAAGACCATGTGTCCAAATAGGTTGCCACCCATGTCTCAGAAGCTAGGAAGTGCTGTGGTGGATCTCAAACCCAGGGCCACCTAATATATCGAGGCCATGATCACAGCTGCCCTAGCTCACTGCCTATGATGGAGTGGGGCAGGGGTGAGCACACCAGAATAGGTGGATGGAGAGGGAGACCACCTACTGCTTGGGATGAGGGGGCTTGGTGACAGGCCAGCCCTTCCAGCCCTACAGAGGGTCAGCCAGCAGGGAGCTTGGCACTCCGACGTACCTGATAGCTGATGTGGCAAACACCTGCCCTTTTGAGCCCACACAGAGGACAACCATGGAGGCCACAACCACGATGAGGTCTGCAGGGGAGGGACAGTGAGTTATGACCTCAGCAGCTGGGCCATAGGGACAACACACCCTCTACCCACCCCTGGGGTAGAGGCTTGCTGTGCTAGAGAGACAGGGTCCCACGAGAGGGGACCTGGGAACAGGCTAGGTGGGGACTTGGGCAACACCTAATGGAGAGGCCCAGGCCTCCAGTGTGGCACATGTGTAGCTGCCTCACCTCAGCCAGAGCTGGGCCCTGCATCTCAGGCCTGAACCCCAGCCACCAAGGGTGACTGACCCATTGTCAAGCTGTGCTGAGTAAGGAAGGTCCTCAGAATCTGAGAAGGGCCAAACCCTATTAGCAGTATCTTAGTGTGCAGGTGGCCCAGGCTGCAAGAACTGGGTGTTCACCCCTTGCTGGCCATAAGGTCAGGCCCTGTTGTGGATAGGCAGAGTGGGAGTAGGCTCTTGGTCACTGGGGGACACTCTCTGGTGGCAGTCATGATGTGGGGGTCCTTCATGGTCTAGAAACTGGTGAAGTATTCCGTGGAGTAGGTGGGACTCACCAATGATGGAAATGGGCTTCCGGGCAAAACGCAGCCGGCCCCAGATGCCCACATATTTGCTGCGGCAGCCTGCAGACCAGAGACGGACCACGTACTCTGTCCCAAAGAACACCACCAGGACAATCTCCTGTGGAAGAAAGCAGGTGAGTTCTCCCCAGGCTGTGACTCATCAGGTGGCCACAGGTGGAGAGGGACCCCCCAGGGTAGCACACTGGGTCTCCCTCTGTAGATGCCAGCATGTAAGGCTATCTTGGGCCCAGGGTCCCCAAGCATGGACACCCAGTGGGGCTGCTGCTCTTCAGACAGAGCCCAACTGGGCAGGGAATCCCACAGTAGGGCTTGAGGGCACTCAAGCAGGGCTCTGTGCCAGTGCCCTCCCTACCTACACGATGTCTTCTGGCCTGTGTTCTCCATCCAGAACCATCTTAAACCCCTGAGGCCCTACAGCACATGTTCCAAGGTGGGGGTCAGAGAGCATCTGTCTTTATGGGACTGTCCCCTTTTACCTGCATTGCCAACCATGGGGGACACAGCATCTATCACCTTGGGCTTTCCCTGAGTCCTGGGTACAAGAGCTCCTGGAGGGGTAGCTGGGCAGTAGAGGCAAGGGGGCCAGAGACAGATGTGACATCAGCCTTGAAAGAACTCCCCTGGGGTCCTTCCATACAGACCAGGCCTCCAGCCCAGATTGTTCCCTGAGTGCTCTGAAGTCAGGGCACTCTAAAGAATGAGGGGGTTGGGCAAACTAGATGGCCGCAGGCTAACATGTGGGTTACAATGGATGGACAGAAAAATGGACACAGGGCCGGGGATTTAGCTTAGTGGTACCATGCCTGCCTTGCAAGCACAAGGACCTGAGTTTGATCCCTGGTACCAAAAAAAAAAAAAAAAAAGATGGACAGAAGTGGATGAGTGGGTGGGTGGATGATGGACAAAGGTATAAAAACCAAGTTCCAAAGGAAAGCAGAGCCATTAGCTTTCTCTATGAAATCAGCAGCTAGGCAGAGGGTTCCTGGAGCCAGACTCAGTCCCCAGCTGTGAGGTGGAATTCAATTAGTGGCCATCTTGGGCCAGGTATTTAGCTTAGCGGTTCTGCTGCCTGCCTCAATTAACAGCCATCTTGAGGCCTGTCCAGCCAATAGCCAGTGCTATGGTGAAAAAGGCTGGAGGAGTCGTCACCCAAGACCTGGAGACAACAGAGGGAAGTCAGGGTACTGGTCAGGCCCTCAGCCCTGACTGGCACCCTGGAGGCCCAACACCCTGAAGACAGGTAGCCAATGCTTCACTTCAGGGTGGGCCCCAGGGATCCATCACATGAGCCCATCTGAAGGGGAAAGCAGTGGCTGGCCTACTATAGGGTAGCCAGTGGCAGCAGGGCCTGGGCTGGCCACACCATCCAGGCAGTCTGGGTTCAGTCTTGGCCATCACAGGAACCTAGGGCCCCTTAAGTGAGAAGCCCTTCCCACCTGCTCCATCCAGAGCAGCTTGAGGCTGGTCCTCAGGCCTCAGGAGCTGGGCAAATGGACCCCCTGGCCACCTCACCTTCACAAGGACCCCATGTGGCTGGCCCTGCTGTACCAAATGCCCCTCAACCCCAAGCCCAGAAAGCAACAGCTTCTAGAGGGGTAGTAGGTATAGGATGATGACATGGATTTAGGAACCTTGACATCAGTTTCCTTAGCTGTGGACAGCAGTGGCAGCCATGTTAGTGGGCAATGGTAAGGATTTAATGCCCAAATGCATAGCCCACTGTGATGCTCAGAGCATGCAGCCACCTGGGACCCCCACACCCAGCTCCTGGCCAGCCTTGGCATGCAAAAAGCCCTCAGGGAAGGCTGGGGTTAGGAGACTAAACCTACCCCAACATGTGGAAAAGGACTATGCAAAGCCACAAAGCCATGTAGCCACAGAGCATTTTGCTTCTCAGGCCTGCTTCCAGCTGGCTCCCTGCCCGTCTTCCCTTGGGAGCCCAGCCTAAAGGGGACTTCTGGTCCAATGGGTGGCACTGCCTGGCCCTGCCCCCCAACCAGTTCCCTGCCAGGGAGTCCACAATGAGAGGGTGGCTGGATACTGCCATCACTGGCTCCCAAATGCTATTAATTAGGACAAAATAACATTTATACCATCCAGCTTTTGTTTGGAGCAAGCTTGGATAATGGAAGAATATTTGGGAAAGTTTAGTGCCTTCCCCTTGCAAAGATGTTTTGGTGAGTGACACAGAATCCTTTGGGGGTAGAATGTGTGTGGTGTTTACACAGGGAGAATGAGGGTCCCAGCACTCACAAGATCTGTGGCCTCCTCGGGGACAAGGGCTTTGGCAGTGGTGGCTGAAATCACCAGGGAGAGACCATATTGGTCTTGTTCATTCCATTCTCAGGCCTAGGGCACTATTCACTCTAGTTAACATTCAGTATGGATTTGTGGAAGGGAGGAAGGGAAGGAGGGAGGAAGGAAAGAAGAAAGAAGGGAGGGAAAGTAGGGAGGAACAAGCAAGCAAATCTCAAGCTGTCCAGTAATAGGCACTTTGGTTCATCTTTGTTTCCTGAGAACCTGGCCTGGCAGGAATGCTGAACCATGGTACCACATGTGTCTTTGGCCAACATGAAGCCCAGGCTCTCAGTCCTCAATGCTGAGACATAGGTGCCCATGAGTTCTAGTGGAGTTGGGATGGGATCACTCACCCGATCACTGGTGGCTCTGATGGGGAACCGTAGCACCCCAAAAGCAGGCTCCAGTCCCTGCTCTGAGGGCCCACATACCACCAGCTGATAGGCCTGTCTTATTTTTAAATACTTGTGTTATCATTTACCTTTTCTAGTCACATTCCTAAGCAGATTTGAACTGTTAAGCAGGTCGTAGAATACACCTTGAAGTAAACAGCTGTCAGGGATGGCTTTTGGTGGCTACAGGCCCCCTCAGATGACCCTGGTCTAACACTTGGGGAGAATCTATTTGGGGGCCTCCTGCAGAGACAGGGACTCTGGAGGGCTGAAGTGGGATGAATAATTTAAAATGACAGGGGTCCTCCAGTCCCATCTGGCTTGAGGACACACTGTGAGGCCCACCTGGGAAGGGCTTGATTACTGGTCCAGCCTAGGCAGGACCAAGTCAGTCAGCATGGAGCTGTTGGTCAGCCAGGAAGGGGCAGAGGAAAATAGCCATATCCCAGACCAATGTTTGTTCAGAAATAAAACCATCTTCAGCTTGATCAGCCTCACATGCAGGGCAGGGCTGGGTGGGATGTCATTCAGGGCCAAGGCCATACTGGCATTCAGCAGGGAGGGGCCTGCAGAAAGGCTGACCTCCAAGCCACGTGGTAGCCCAACGTGACTCAGGGCCAATACCCCCAGATCCAAAGCAGAGACACCTTTGCCCAACTCTGGTCAGGGGATACCAGCCCAGCCTCAGCAGTCCAGAGCCTAGGGGTGACCCAGCTGTTCTCCACCTTGGCAGGGATGGGCCTGAGGCTCATATGTCCTTCTACATCTGGGCCAGAGACGTGGTGCCCAAGGATGGAGTGTGACCTATGCTCTGCTTCACAGATATAAGAAGGAGAGACAATCTTGGGCCAAGGGACCTGAGATCTCCACTGAAACCACATCAAGACCAAAGGGAGAGAGGTCCCTCCCTCCTTCCCTTGCCTCTGTCCCTCAGATCAAAGCAATGTTTCGTGGATGAAGCCTGAGACAGGTATGCACACCAAGCCTGTGGCACCTGGCAGACCCCTCCACAGCAGGGCCAATGGTGACCATTTTCATCATGAGGAGAGGACGGCCCAGCTGGGGGTGGATGGCTCATCCTCAGACCCTATTTTAGGACAGGAAAGGGATGAAGTCCATGGCAAAGGCTCAGGCAAGACAAAGCACAGGTGTCCTCAGGTTTGGGAGTGGACACTGGTATGTGAGGCCATCCCCACAGAGGGCTGCCACACACAGGATGATTGCAGTTGTGTGGGCATAGCGGGGGTTCTGGGAGCAGCCTGTGACTGTGAGAAAATGGTTGCAGGTCATGGCTGGAGGACACAGAAGTGGGACTGAGGGTGACCTAGAGAGGGAGACCTAGAGAGCAAGAGCCACCAGCATGTACAGGCCAGGGCAGGGAGGTGTCCCGGGTCCCCCGGAGTGAGGCGGGAAGATGGACCTGGGCCACATGGAATAATAAGTACCACCTGCCACCCTGACAGTCATCTCACAGACAACAGGAATGGGAAAGTGCTGAGCCAGTGTAGGCCAGAGCCAGACATAAGCTGGCCCCATAAGCACAGGCCTCTCCACCACCTGCTACTCTCCCGAACACTAGCCCTGCCTCACACATGGGTTAGCTCTTCTGAAGCCTGGGTCCAGACCCACACTGGCATCTCCTGACTTACACCTAGCAGCTGTTGAATGCTGGCTTTCAGTGGCATTATTTGTGGAACTTAAAAATTATTTTTAAAAACAAAGCTCCTAACAACCTAATTTTTTTAAAAAACCAAAAAGCCAAGGACCGAGACACATTTTTCTAGAGAGGCTGCACCAGGGACTAGAAGATGCTCAATGTCATGAATCACCAGAAATACACATTAAAATCCCGGTGAGATGCCACCTCACAGCCTGTCATGAGCAAAACAATGAAAAACACTGAGCACTGATGAGGCGGGCACAGACCTGCCACCAAACACTGCAAATGGGGGTGGAAAACAGCACAGCCACCGCAGGAAACCTTAGAGATTCCTCAACATGAAATGTGAAATTACCACCCACTCAGTTCTGCTGCGAACCTAGAACTGCTGTAAAGGTTTTAAAAAAAAAAAAAATCTACCCAAAACACAGTTACTGTACAACTCAGCAAATCCACTCCTGAGTCGATACCCAAAAGGACCAATGGCCAGGGCCTAATGAGAGGCAAGCGTGCCCTGTTCCCTGCAGCAGCTTCATTCATAACAGCTGAAAGGTGTTGTCCGCAGATAGATGAGAAATGAGTAAGATGCAGTCTATCAGCACCCCACTGCAGCCTTAAGAAGGAAATCCTGATGTACGCTACAACCTGGATAGACTTTGAGGATGTGATGCTCAGTGGAATCTGCCAGGCCCAGAGAGACAAATACTGTGTGAGCCCAATCACAGGAGATTCTGGGAGCAGTCAGATCCAGGATGGGGGAGCCAGGGCCTGGGGAGTCAGTGTCTACTGGGGACAGAGCTTCGGTTTGGGGAGATGAAAGTGTCCTGGAGATAGATAGTGGTGATGGCTGCATAACAGTGCAAATGTGCTTAATGCCCCTGAACTGTGTACCTAAAACTGGTTGTGATGGGAAATTTTAAATGTATTTTACCATTGTAAAAGACAGTGGGGCTGGAGAAGGGCAATGGGGAGTAACTGTTAATGGATATGGATCTCCCTTTGTGGTAGTAAAAAATTTCCAGGAATAGACTGAGGAGGTGCTTATGGAACTTGTGAATGCACTAAACACCACCAGACTGCACTGAATTTAAAAGGGTTAACATAGTGAATTTTATGGCATATGTGTTTTACCATAATAAATCTGGTGCCTCCTGCTCCCTCTGGTTAGGTCTCCCATGGGCCTGAGTCTCTGCCACACCTTGGCCTGTGGCCCTGGAATGTCCTATATACCTGCCCTCAGGCCTCTGGCTCTGAATCCTCAGCCTTCTGTTAGCTCAGCACTGAGTGAGATGACCGAGCATGTGTGACCTGCTGGCTGCAATGTGCCCCTCCAACCTTAGTATGGTCCCTCTTCAAGAAGGCAGAGGGGCTGCAGGTTGTGTGTGCAGGCAGGCAGGATGGTGAAAGTAAGAACAGGTTCTCGGGGTACTGTCTCAGTTAACACATCAACGACACATGTGTACTGAACTAGGCTCATGGCCCTTGGGTTCTGAATGCAGACAGGGATGCAGTAAGGTAGTTACTCTGCCACCAAAGACTTCGCTGTGCATATTGAAACCTTGTCACTTGGCAGACAGACATTGTGAACCTCAACCTGGATCCAAGGATGACAGCATATGACATTGAAGGAAAAGAGTGCAGAGCCACTGGAGGAACATCTCGGCCCCGGGAGTGTGCTGTCACACTCCCTGTCACATGCTGTTACATCCATACCAGCTCTATCCATGTGTGGGGCTCAGGGGCTTCAGTGGCATCAGCAGCAGAGCAGCCCGAATCCACAGGGCTGAGGTAAATGCTAGGCAGAACAGGTGCTTATCTGGGTTTCCTACTTCAAGTGTACAGAAGGGGAAAGGTTGCACATCGGCTCCCGCATTTCTAAATCTCCGTGGAACCATCGCTCACGGAGAAGGATAAAGGTCATCAGGCCACAGTTTTATCTATAGTTTTATTTTTATCAGTTGGTGAATCCACATCACTGGGAGATTTTCTGAGGCTCAAAGTGTTTTGAAGTTCCGTGCTGCTGGCACCACGTGATTTAGAGCTCCGAAGACTTCCCACACCAATGGCTCCCGCAGGGAGGGCACAGGGTACCCACAGGTCACCCAGCTCAGGGCTCTGTGCTTAGAACCCTTGGATGAAAGACTTTTGTTTGTTTGCTAAACAATCAAGAAAGCCTCACAGATACTTATCATGCTTATTTTATTGCCTCTGAAGTTACTGCTCTATTATCTTTTTAGTGAAGTAATAATTTTAAAGAGGGCTAGAAGATTAATTATGGAGGATTAATGACTGTATTTTTGGTTGGAAGCCCAGGTAGGGCAGGCAGGTGGACAGGCCTGCAGAGCTAGGGTCAAGAAGGCAACACTGGCCTCCCTGGTGGCCTGTGCGCTCTGGACAGGACAGATCAGGGACACAGGCCTAAGAGGCTCTTCACTAGAGCTCCAGGCGCACACCAGCCCCCTCACAGATCACCACCAAGCCTGGGAGTATTATAGGAGCAAGGGTTAGGGTCTCACCCTCCTGCACAGCTGGGAAACTTGTGCAGTGCCCCTGCCCTAAGCCAGAGGGTTTCCCGATGGGGGGCAGTGGTCCCCATAGCACAGACTCCAGCAGGCAGTCTTTGAGCCAGTGGGCTTTAGGGCCAGCTGTTCCAACTCCACGTGAGCCCTGATAAGCCACAGAGAGCGCATCCTCGACATTCCCAGGGCGGTCAGCTGGCCAGAGACGTGGTGCAGGCAGACAGGCTGCTCAAAGTGCCCTTTGTTCTGGGCCCTGCCTGTGGCCAGCTGCTCCCAGACGCCAGCCTGTGCTGAGAGTCCATGGGCCCCCTCTGACATGTGCTGGGCACAGCTGGAGCCCTCAGGCCACGCTTGCTGCCCACCCTGGGGAACATTTGCTCTCTACCCTGTCAGAGCAGCACCTTGGGGCCACAGACCAGGCCCAGGTAAGCTCTGGGGCTGCAGGGACTCTGAGGAGCCAGCAGAAGATACACAGAGTCAGGGTCCAGCTGCTTTCAGGCCTTCCACATCAGGGACAGAGCCAGGGCCCTGCTGGGGAAGTTATGCCTGCCTGCCACCACCCCTCAAATGGCCCTTGACTGTGGGGACTGCTCAGACACCACACTGAGCCGCATCCATCCTTGCAGCTCAGTCACTCCTTTGTGGCCCACTGGACATGCAGCCCATGGTCTAGATCGTTGGCCCCTCCACATCTTGCCCAAGGCCTGACAGCCCAAGGTGTAGAACAAGTCAGCAGGACATTTAGGCCCCTGATGTCCCCAGCAGGGACAGAGGAGCAGAGGAGGCTCTCAAGGCATAGGACAATACATTCAGGAAGCAGCCCCTCCCCCAGCAAGGCCTGAGTTTCCATGAAAGCCCATGAGCTGTAAGATAGCACTGGAGGCAGAAGCTCCTCAGGGGAGAGGGCAGCAGAGCCCATGCAGGAAGCAGGTTCCAGATGCCATGGGCTACATGTTGGCAGCTGCTCTGTGTCCCAACACATTAGGGCAGTCCTGATTTTGGGGCAACTCTGGGCAGCACAGAGCCTCTTTCCCCCGAGAACCAGCTCCACCTGCCAGCTGTCCAGGCGGCCATTCTCCACACTGAGCAAGAGAGGCTGCAAGGCTTGCTCTGTTGCCATGGGGATGGGCGTTCCCATCCATGGGGCAGCCAAGCCCTGCAAGTGGGCGACAGCTGTTGTCTGGTCCGCCCAACCCGGACACCATACTAGCAGGTGGCACAAGGCCCAGTGTCCACAGTGGGCTGCCTGGGGAAGCTTCCTTAAGGCTGAAGCCACAGAGGCTGACCATCTCCCTTACTCCCATTCCATACCCAAGCCAGGACTCCCCAGGGTACTGGGGTCTAGGTCTTCCTGCTCTTCTCTGGTCCTGAACCCACTTCCCTGGCTGCTGCTGGGGTCCACCCCCCATTCTAGAAGGAGCCTGACCAATCATCTCACTACAGCCCCCCAGGCCTAGTGGCCAGCCCAGCAAGGCCTTCGATGCCCCAGCTCAAAGGGAGACAGACCGCCTCCTGAGCCTCCCAGGAAGCTCCTCTGGGACACCCAGCAGTCTTTCAGAGAGCAACAAAAGTGTGATTTTGTTGTTTATGGGACACTACTTGAGCAAACCATGCCTGCATGCCAAGGCTCAGGTGATTCCTTCTGCCAGGTCAGAGCTCCATTCCAGGCCTCCTAGATTGGCCTCTATCTGTAGTACTGTCACTCACATGCCTAATCTGAGTGGGTCCAAGTAGGAGGTGGCTGGGGCCTCTGGCCCAGTGTGTGACTGGGCCTGGGGTTGTCTCTGGGAGGAGAGGGGAGAAGGCTAAGACAAGAGAGTTGGACCACACCCATAGGCCTAGCACATTCCTGGGTCCATTATCATCATGGCCAAATCCTTCCCAGGATTGTACGCTTCCGGGCTCAGCCTCAGAAAGTGGTTGCCCACCCACGGTGGGAGGAGAGTGGGGCCCCTCGGTAATTTTAATTTCACATGTAACTGCACTGCCAGGGTCTTATGGAGGCTGACTAGAGTTACACGCATTTCAGGTGGTTTAATGAGGTGCCTCTAGCCCTGGGACCCAGCTTGCTGCAAGCCAATGAGGTGGGGGTACCCAGGCACTACCAGTTCCCTTCCTCCCCGCCCGGGTATTCTCAAGGTCAGGAGGCGGACAAGGGGCTCGAAGGTGAACTGACACCTGGCTGGGACTAGGGAGGCAGATGGTTCCAGGAGGAAGCCCACAGGCCCGCCAATATATGCCTACCCAAGTGAAAGCCGCACAGACCTCAGGCGGCTCCAGAGTACTGAATTCAGCCATTACCTGAAAGTGCTCAATAGTGTATGTTTGCACAATGCAGGATCCACATGTCATTATTTTAAAATTTAATAGATGGATTTTAGCTTATCCATGAAGGCTCCAGAGAGTGATATGGACAAGAGCGTGAAAGTGAGAGAACCTAGGTGTCTGCAGGTGGTCCGCAGTGGGTGACGGGGAAGGGAGGAGGCAGGAGCCTGGCTGGGGCCAGGATGGGTGGGAAGCATCTTTCCACACACAGAAGGCCCCACTTTGCATCACTTCTCATGCAACTGGCTTTGCCACCCCAGCCTGCTGTCTATCTCATACTAAGGATAGTGTTCTTTAATCCCAGAATGGTGCAGTTGTTGATTTTGGTTTTTGTTTTTAACATATTAATGATTTATTTCTAATGGTAATGGGTGTTGATTAGAGAACATGGCCAATTAAAACTCAATGTTTTGAGGCAAGCTAGAGTGTTTTTGTCTTTCTTTTCTTTTTTATGGCCACATAAAGAATTGGTTTCCTTAGTGTCCCATGGGCATCAGGAAACAAAACATCTCTATTATTGGGATCCGGAATTACGGAGCTGGCTTTAAAACACGGTGCTGACATTCCTCACCACCGCTCCCACGGAATCTGGACTTTGCAACCAGAAGAGCTCAGCAAAGGACGCTGCAGTTTCCTGGTACTTCCTGTCTCCTGGAATGTTCCTTCTGGAGCAGGCCTGTGGAGGAGCTATGCAGCAGGAGAGGCCTGTGCTGAGGATACTCCAGCCCCATAGTGTGCCATCTCGGAAGTGGAGCTGCCCCAGCCAACAAAGCCCAGGGCAGCAGTGGGCACTCACCCACCCCCACCCCACCCCCACCACCCTGGACTGCAGCCTGGGGAGCAGAGCACTCTGCTGGCTGCTTGAAAGGGCTATACATGTGGATGTTTGTTCTATAGCTGTAGATAAGAAGAATGGCTATTCCAGATTACTGTTGAGACTGAGAAACTGTTGGCAGTGGCTACATCTCCCTGTCTGTCTTTGCTTTACTTCGCGTCTGCTAGAATTCTACTCTGAAAGAGCTGCTGCGTTAAAATCTCTCAAAGTTATCACATTCAACCCACTTTTCCTTACACAATTAGTAAATTGTTATGTTCTACATATTTTATGCTGCTTGATGCCTTAACATTTATAAGTAGGCCTCCTCTAAATTCATCCACACTTGCCTTGTAAGGGTCTCCATGTTGATAATACTGTCCCTCCTGGTCTTCTGGTTTTTTGTTTTTCCCTCTTTCTTTGTATACGATTTTATTTTATTTTATTTTATTTATTTATTTATTATAATGGGGATCAAACTTGGGACCTTGCGCTCGCGAGGCAGGCAGCGGAACCACTGAGCTAAATCCCCAGGCCCACAATTTTTAAAAACAAAATTTTTTTAACCACTCTTTCATTTTTTAACCATCCATTATTGGTTTGCGCTACTTCTTTTATTTTGAAAGTTTTATTTTGGGGGGCTGGTTGTTGTTCTCTGAGACAGGGTCTCACTTATGTAGTTCAGGCTGGCCTTGCACTCACTGTGTAGCACAGGCTGGCCCTGGACTTGCAGTGATCTTCCTGCCTCAGCCTCCCGAGTGCTGGGATTACAGATGTGCACTGCCATACCTGGCAGTAGGCTCTACTTAATTTTATTGAGTGATGCATCTACCCAAAAATAAAAACAGGCTGGCAATGTAGCTCAGTGGTAGAGTTCTTTCATAGCATGCACAGGGCTCTGGGTTCTAAAGTCAGCACTACAAAAACAAATAAATAAACCCTTCTGACAGTTCCTTTTAATAGAGGAATTTGGGAGACATGCATTTAATGTAAAATTGGATTCATTTGACATGATTTGTTCCATCTTTATATTTGTATTTTACCTTGTTTCATCTTCCTTTTCCTTAGAGTTGCTCGGATAATCAACATACTGCCCCTTCCCTTCCCTTCTTATCTCCTGAGTCTGGATATCGCACTGCTCTCTTCCCATTCCACTAGCTCCTTAGATACAGAACTAAATCCGCTCTTATCTGAAAGCAGTTTCCAGTGTGGCGATTTCCCGAAAGCTTTCTTCCCAGTAAGACAGGAACGTGTGTGGGTCTGTTTCATTCTCTCCCTTCACCTCTGTAAATGTCTCTCTGGGGAACAGAGCCCTTCCCCCGTGCTGTTTTTATGACGAGAACAGGGCACAAGTTTCTTCTCAAAGGCTGGAGAGTAAGTACTTGAGGCTCTGCAGGCCACATGGTCTCTGTCCCAGCCAGGAAGCACAAAGGCGCCAGAGACAATGCATTTATGACTGTACCTGGCTGTGTGCTGATAAAACTTTATTTACATGATGTCAGGCAGGGTGTGGGCTGAGGATTAAAGACCCCTGGGTTAAAGCATCTTCTGATAGGTGGGGGTTATGGGTTGAATTGTGTCACCTTTAATTCATGGGTTGACATTCCAATCCCAACAGGGTCTCAAAGTGTGATCTTGGAAACAGGACTGTTTCAAATATGATTAGGTAAGATGAGGTTACATGGGGTAGGTCACATGGAGTAGTGTCCCAACCCAGTATGATCAATGACCTTATAAAAAAAGGGGAAATTCAGGCACAAAGACGCACACAGAGAGAACGTCATGTGAGCACAAAGGCAGAAGCCAGAGAAGCCAGGGTGATATTTCTACAAGCCAAGGAATGCCCAAGGCGGTCTGCAGCCTCCAAAACAAGAGGGAGGCCTGGACAGATTATCCTTCACAGCCTCGGGCGGAACTGCCCTGCTCACGCTGGCATCTTGGATTTCTGGCCTGCAAGAGACAGCAAGTGCCACTCAGGGCCTTCATGTTGTCACCAAGCCCAGGCTGGAGGGCTGGCAATGGTGTCAAGAGATGCCCAGGGCCCAGGCCTCAGGCCAGAAGTTCCCCATTTCCAGGAAGGATTCCTGCAGGCTTGTGTGAGACAAGACCCTCTCTCTCCTTGCAAGGGCATAGTGGCCTGGCTTTTCCCCCTACCACAGAGAACTCTGGGCCCTGAAAACAAACCTCAAAGTGCCTGAGAGGCATCCCAAGTGGAGGACCAGCAGAGGCAAAGGCTCAGGTGTGTGCAGGGAGGTCCAAGTAGTCAGAAAGGCAGACAGGGCTGCCTGGAAAGCAGGCCCCGAAGTCCCTCTGGCCCCATTCTATGGCAGTCCCTCATGAATCATACTGGGGCCTCCATGCACAAACACGGTCCAAGTTGGCTGCCCTGTGGTAGGATAGGGGCCCCCGAGACTGCCTGCTCCACTATCCGCCAACTAGCAGTCAGCTTTACACATATTTAAAGAAAATCCCTCATCTTCCCCAGGCAGGCAGTTTCCATCTCCAGACCAGTTACATAGGGACTTATGTTCAGGCAAGGGACCCTACTGCTGATGGCTGCCAATCCCACCGAAGTCACAGCTCCCTTCGTTGGGGCCAAGATGGGATGAAGGGGGAGGGGCATTTTTATCTGCTGGGACGCCATGCTTCTAAAAATGTCCTAGGAAAGAATTTCCACAAGACTCAAAGTTTAGCAAACCAATAGACTCAGGAATGAATGGGCCTCGTGATGTCAGGCTGCAGTGCCCAGGCCACTGCTCTAGACCCTGCTCCCTGCAGCAGAGGTTGGGGGGTATGCCCACCTCCAGTAATTAAGGGACCTGCAAAGTACAAGGCAGGAAGGTCACATGGTGCACATGCATATGGGCTGGTGCGTGTGTATGTGAGTGTGCCTGTGTGCATTGACTGCTGGGTGCCTTGCTCATTCTGCAAATCAAGAGATTTTAATGACAGGCGGTGAATTTAAACTTTTTTTTCCTCCTTTCAGGAATGTTTTAAGGGATTGAGAGGAAATTGTGCACGGATTTTGCTGTTTTAAGAGCTAATATGTGAACAACTTCAGAAGGATGTGTGTTATTTCAGGGCTGAAGTTTACACAGTAAATGAGAGACACAAAAGCAGACTTGTCATGGACTCTGAGGCCCTGCCTGCCTCCTTGAATTTCATTCCTGGGAGAAGCGGCTGCCTTCCTGGGGAGCAAAGCTAGAAGGGACCAGAAGTCTGATCGCCGTCCCCTTCTCACCCAGCCCCCACTGTATACAGGGTGGCTGGGGAGGGGTACCTTGTGGACAGCCAGCGGCACAGGGATGGGGAGGTGGCCGGGGGCAGCTGCCCACTGGGAACTCTCTCGTACTGGAGGGCTGCATTCAGATATTTGCAAATCCTCCAGCCCCTAAATCACTCAGGAATGATCTCTCATCCTAAAATGGTCTTGTTTCTAAATTTGGGCTGAGACCTCTTGAGTACAAATAACTGTCAACATTACAAACACCAAAACTTAGTCAAGAAGAAATAGACAACCTGGGAAGCCCTGTGTCTACTGAGTTTCTAATGAAAAACTTTCCCACAAAGAAAACTCGAGGCCTGAATGGCTTCACATGTTCTCTCTATCCAACATTAAAGGAAGAAAAGCTAGTGATTCTACACAAACTCTTCCTAAAATGGAGAAGCATTTCCCAACTCACTCTCTGAGCCAAAGACATGACAGACAAGCAGACTACAGATGCCATCCTGTATGGACACAGATGCAAACAGCTTTCTCAGAATCCTAGCAAAGCAAGCAAATGGTATATAGATTTGTAAATGCATCACAATCAAGAGGCTTTATGGGAGGAATGCAGGGTTGTTTTACTCTGAAAATCAATTGGTGAAATTCACCAGATTAATAAGATAAGAAAGAAAAAAAGACACATGAATATCTCAGTAGAGGCAGAAAAAGCAATTGACAAAACTCAATGGCCATTCTGTACATTTTCTTTCTTTCGTTTTTGTTTTTTTTTGATACTGGGGATTGAACTCAGGTCCTTGCGCTTGCAAAGCAGGTGCCAGAACCACTTAGCTAAATCCCTGGCCCATTCTGTACATTTTCTATTCCCAGAAAACTAGGAGGAAAAGGAACTTAGGGACAAACAGCACACCCCACAACCCACAGCCAGATGTCCCCAAACCGAATGCTGTGCCCTCCATGTCAGCCATAAGATAGCGAAGCCTGCTGTCCCTCACCACTAAGTGTCAACCTGGAAGCCAAAGCTGGTGCACTCAAAACAAAACAAAATGTAAAAGCATATGGATTAAAAAGTAAAAAATAAAACTGACTTTATCTAGAACATGATCATCCCCATAGAGAATCCTAAAGAATCTACAAAAACGTATGAACTAAAATCCTCCTAGAACTAGAACTAGTAAAGCTAGAAAATGCACATGACACAAGGTCAATATCCAAAAAAAAAAAAAAAATCAATTGTACTTTTATATCCCAGAAACAATCTAAAAATGAAACTGAGAAAACAGTATCATTTCAACAGCTTCAAAAAACATGAAGTACTTAGCAACGAATCTAATAAATTCTATGTGTCCTTTGTCCTGACAACTGCCAAACACTCATGTTGGTATTTAAAAATGTGTAAGTGGAGAGAGGTTTTATGTTCATGGATCAGAAAACAGTATTAAGACATGTGTGATACCCAAGTCCACCCATACATCAATGCAATGCCAATCAAAATTCCAGCAGTCTTTTTTTTTTTTTTGTAAAAACCAATAAGCTGATTCCAAGATTTACATGAGAAATGTGAAGGCTCTGGCAGGGCATCACACTTTTGAAAATGAGCAAAATTGGAGGATTAACAGGACCTGATTTCAAGGCTTAGTATAAAAGTCACACTAATCAGGACAGCACTTTACTGGCAGAACAGATTGCAAAGTCCAGAAATCGGACCTACACACATGGCCAACTGATTTTCATCAAAGGTGCCAAAGTAATTCCATGGAAAGAAAAAGTCGCTGGGACAACAGGATAACCACATGCAAAAGGATTTAACCCTGCTCCATACCTGTCACCATATATAAAATTAAACTTGAAATGAATCACAGATCTAAACAAGAAATGTGAAACTATAAAATTTCTACAGAAAACAGGAGAAAAGGCTTTGTAACCTTGGATTAGACAAATATTTCTTAGAACACAAAAAACATGAACCTTACAGGGAAAAAAAGAACCCTGATTAATTAAACTTCATCAAAATTAAAAACTGCTGCTCTTTGGAAAGATCCTGTTAAAAAAGACAAAGCCACAGATTGGGAGGAAATATTTGTAAAACACAGAACTGATAAAAGACTTACATCTAAAAATATGGACACAACTATTCCAATTCAAAATTAAGACAAACAGCCCAATTATTAAAATCAGCAAACACTTGAACAAACACTTTATCAGAGCAGATATATGAAAGGCAAATATGCTCAATATCATTAGTCTCTAAGGAAATCCAGATTAGAACCACAATTGGAACAGTAAAAACTTAAAAAGCAGACAATACTAAGTGCTGGAGAGAACCATAGCGGCCATAACGCTTGTGCAGCAATGATCAGAGTGAAAGCTAGGATGACCATTTTGTACAACAATTTGGCAGTTTCTCAGAAAGGGAAAGATGCATCAACTCCATGATTCAGCAATCTCACTCCTAGGGATTTACCCGAGAGCAATGAAGACACATGATTACTCTAAAACCTGTGTGCAACATTCATGGCAGTTTAAATCATAACAGCTGAAAACTAGAAACAGCTCACATGTCCATCAGCCTGTGGATGGATAAACAAATTGTGGTACATTTTATTCTTTCCAAATAAAAGGAAACAAACTACCGAATACAGACCACGACATCATGGATGAACCTCAGATGAATTATGCTAAGTGATGGAAGCCAGGCACAGGGGTCCATGCTGCAGAATTCCATTCCCATGATACCTGGAAAAGACAGAGCGCAGGACAGAAACACTGCTGCTTTACCAGGTGCTGGGGTGTGGGGAAGGTCTGGCAGCATGGGGTACCAAGGGATTTTGGGGGTGATGGAACCATCCTAAATCTGGATTTCAGGGTGGTTTATGACTGTAAGAATTTCTCAGGACCTATTGAACCTGGTATCTAAAGGAGGGGAAAATTCTCCCCATGTGACTTAGACCTCAACAGACCTAAATCTAAGCCAAGAGATCAAAAAACAAGACTAACCTAAGAAATGTATACAACAACTGATAATTTTTAAAAATGTTAATCTATTAAAAAGACAGATAAGCTAAGTCAAAGATCTGGTTTTTGAAGATTAAAAGAAAAATAATCCCACACGCATACACAGTAATCAACATCTCTGCTCCAAATCCCTGAGGCATCCTGTGCCCACCAAACCCACTGATACTACACAGCCACCCGGGCTCAAAAGCAGGGCCAGGGCAGCCCCCTCCCGAGAGCCCTGCCCAGTCATGGCGTCGCCTATCTCTTCCTGGCTTTTAGGCTATCAGTGTGTTAGCCTTGATGTTTGTCCCTCACTCATGTCCTGAGCTCCCAAAGCCAGCTCTGGCGCTGGGTCATGCCCTGAGCCTGAGACCCAGGAAATGAATGCTCCATGAGGCCTGGGTTGGAGGGCAAACATCCAAACCTCACACTGGAGACCCCAATCCTGCTTCTACCCTGGCCCCAGGGTGAGCCTAGTGCTGCCTGCCCACCTTGCCTGTCAGCCAAGGGGCTCTGTGAAGCCCGCCCTCTCCCATCTAAGGCTCCTTCCCATCACTAGCTTGTAGCAGCAGCAGCCAAGATCCACTGCTTCCCAGCCCCATTCTCCACACTCCAGCTGCTCAGTGAAGAACTGGAGGGGCTATGATGCTCCTAGTGTCAGTGGCTTCCACCTCCCATCTATACCAACCAGGGGAGGGGGCACTGAGGTGACAGCAAGGACACAGACACTGTGGCATAGAAGAACTCCACCACAGGACTGTGATTCTTCCCAGGAAGCACTAGCAGGAAGCAAGCCCAGTGCTGGCAAGGGTTAAGGGATAACACAGGAGAGGCTTGGCCTCACTGCCCATGACTCTGGCCTCTGACACCAAGTGCTGGCTGACCCCTATTCCGGGCCATTGCTGAAGATGCAGGGGGCAACACCATACCTAGACCCTCCCAGCCATGCTGAGCTCCCACCTGGTGGTAGTTCTGGGATCCTTGCCTTGCCAGGCCTGCCTACCTTCCTTTCCAAGGCCAACATCCACCCAGGTCTTCCCATCAGCAAGTCCAGGACACTGTTTAAGGAGGCAATGAGATTTCCTTCCTATTGCCCTGTGGCGTTCATTCTGGGAGCAAATGCTGCTGCTGAGGAGCAGAAGCCCCTGATTCCACAAGGGCTCACCTGCCCCAAATGGCACTGGAAAGGAAAAACTCAGCACCATGAAGCCACATGGCACTTCTCACATCCACTGCCTACCAGTTGTCTTAGGCCAGGTTTAGGGCACTGGGCCCCTGGAAGGGTAGCCTTGGCACACAGGTGCCTCTTGTTTCCAATCCCAGGTGCTGAGTGTCCATCCCAGGTCCATGGGGAGCAGTCACTTGAAGTGCCTTGGACCCCAGGCAGGTCAAGATGCTCTTTGCAAGCAGGACCTACCTTGGCCAGGACTTGAGAGGGGATACATGGCACCCAAGGGTCACTACAGCTTGGGCTCTTATTCTTTTTTTTTCCATTAAGTTTATTGGAACATTTTAGGTATAAAATACAGTTACATTCATCATTGGGATCTTGTACCTTTACATGACATCTTGGTTCTTATTTTTTCCCTATTCCTCTG